>CM047902.1:26878554-27209973 GCA_026229545.1 Pistacia atlantica | reverse complement strand
TATTAATTCCTTTTCAATTAATTAGTTTGATAGCATATTGATTTCCCTAATGCATATGCATGCATGAACTTGAAGAAAATTGTTGTCTCCTATGGTTGGGGGTCCTTTATTGATACTTTTCCTTCGGAAAAATTATGTATGAAAAATTAATTTATGAAGATGGTAGGTTTATTCAAGAATAAGAAGTACATATAGGATCAACAAATATGTTAAAGAGATTATCAATCTCAATTATGTTAAGAAATTAATTAATTAATTAATTAATTAATTAATTATATATATATATATATATTATTGTGATTGGGCTGGCTTGATCTTAATTTCAGCTTTGCAGCTGGCTTCTTAGCAACTTTCGTTCCAACAGTAGATTAGTCTCTTTCTCCCTCTTGATCACTCGTAGAGATCACCGGGACTGTCCGGTCCAACTTATACGTACCTTAATTAATCTTTCGAGACCTTAAAACTGTCGATCAGATAAGAGTCTCAATGGTCACTTCTATTAGTGATTGGGAGGACTTAAACTCAAGAGCTCATGAAACTTATTTTATTCTTTTACTATCAAACCGTTTAATGGTAGTTTAAAGCCTCAAACTTGCTTTCAAATACTCTCAAGTTTCGTATCGTTTTCAATTGATTCTCTGATTTAACACTCATTTTCAAATATCAATTATCAAATTGTGAAAATTGAATTAAAAATAAGTACATTATTATATTAATTGTTTCAGTCAAATTTTATAACTTTATTATAATAAAGATATATAAAAATCCTTGAAATAGTTTATTTAAAGATTTAATGTAATCGTTGTTAATAATATGAGTCAATTTCAAAATATTTTGTTGTTGTAATAAGTGGAACAAGGAAAAAAAGTATCAATTAGAAAGTTTATATTATTTGAATTAGAATCAAATTTACAGTGAGAATTATTGAGAAAAAAACTATTAATTAAAAGATTTACTTGAGGAATTTAAAAAAAAAAAAAATTACAAGATCGAAGGTTTTTTTTTGTAAAACGACAGTTTCCTCAGGCTAGCCAGCGACATCTCGTACCTGACCTAGGGTAAATATTTCTTAGGTCCAAAATATTATTTTTGCTTTTAATATATTTGCTGAACTATATGGGTTTCCTTTATATTCCCCACGAATGTACGACACGTCGTTCTCATTGTAAACCACGTGTCACGGTGTCAGATAAAAAACCGACTTGCAGTCAATTTTACTTTGGCCGGATGGCAAGTCGTTAATATTCACAATCTGCATGTCGGTTTTCCGTTAAACAACTTGTCGTTTAACTTCAGACGACATGTCATGCCTTTGCTGAATATCATATAAACCCCATATGTTTTAAAATATCATTTAGGCCCTATATCTGTCAATCTGAGATTCTGGATGGACTTAGAGAATATTTTTCCTAAAGAATAGTTTTAAATCATTTCCTTGGCCGCACGTCGTTTATGGCATAAAGCCATAAACGACATTGCATCCATGATACGAACGACAGGTAGTGCTTTGTATTAAGAAAATCACTTACACCCCCTACAGATGTGTAAACATCCGATAAGCCCCTAATATTGCTAACTACAGTCGGTTGCCCTGAACTTTTTATCTGTATCGTATGTTCTCTCTGTCTACAAAATACTTCACAGTTCACTTTTCGTTGCCTGGATTTTGCTATGTTCGAGTATGAGTTAACCTGCTGATGAAGATGAACAGATTCAGAATTCTGTGGCAAAACACATATAGTTTCTTTGGTATGTGTTTTTTGAAGTTCTTACAAGTATAAAGTTGACCAATTGTTCACCACTTCTTTTGTTTGTTGGCTATGTTGAATTTCTCAAGAATTTGCGAAAAATTGAAGTATGATATATTCCTAGCAGCTATTAGCTGGGATTGATCATAGGAATTCTCAGGATTTTTCTTAGAATCTTAGCCAGCCACCCTGAGAAGTCTATCCTTTCTAATCTAGCTTGACACACATTGTCGCAAATGAAGCTTGTTGAAGATGAATGTAAAATTAGAAAAAGAAAGACTACCGAAGAACAACTGGATGGAGGATGAAGTTTAATCTCATATAATTAATTAGCTTTGTTCCTGAATTTAGTTTTTTAGATTCAAGCTAAAGCATGCTAATTCTTTCAGCGAGTTCCAAGTTCTTTCCAGGATTGCTACTGCATCTATATTTCTTTACAATTTTTTGTTTGTCTCATAATGGAGATAGTGTTCTGGAACTTTTTTGTTTTCTCTTGATCATCATCAATGGTATACTAGATCATATAAATAAAATGTTCCAACCACGAAAAAGACCATATGTAACCAAACTTTTAACCTAAATTCTGTAATGGAGCGAAGAAAATGTTTTTAACAATCTTGATTCTTCTATATAATGATAAGTGTGATTTGTGAATCTCTTGTACGAAACGTATCTCAAATTTCAAGTTTGTGAAAGACATTAATATATATGAGTCATGCAGCGGCTGCCGGAGACCTTTGATTGGTGAGACAATCTGATCAGAATGAATAAAGAAGCTAAGAAATATAATAAATAGGACCAGGTTGACAAATATCAACCAACTGCATGAGCTTCGTGATCAACAGTTAGCACCATTAATGGAGACTAAATAATGGTTTTTTGTTATGAATTACGACGTCCAATTTCTCACTTGGGTCCATTTTTTTATCAGATTCATTTCCGAGTTACCTTAAACTAAGCTATCGACATTTCAAGTGCAGCAATATGGTCATAGTGGCTAATCAATTCAGATTAATGATCAAATCCATCAGGACATAATAATAACAATTCATCAATATTGTCGATCTAAAACATCATTATAGTAAGTTCAATAATGAAGATATGAAGTCATATATTCAAGATCTTTTTAAAATATTGTAGGATCTTCTTGATTTTCATAATCATATATGTAATCCAACTTTCATGTTTCTGGTGTAGATTGTTGAAAACCCATTTGCCTGAATCATTTTTGTAGAGGATGAGATTAAACTTTCTTTTTTTCTCTTTATTAAGTCAAACTTTTATCTTTAAGATAGAGAGAAACTACTGTTTAAGCACGCTTTGTTTTTATTCTTTTTTCTCCAATAGGGATATTAATTTGTTTATTTATTATTCTATCCATCATTATTTTGAAAAACAAAAAAAATATTATCATAAGAGCTATAATCCTGGTGTCCTTCCATTAGTCAGGTTTAATTTGGTACCAGTAACCGATGATTGAGTTGCAGAAGCAAAAGAACAAATATTATATATTTGATGAGAATGATTTTGATTAAGTCATTAACTCTTAATTATTTTTACACCTCTCATAATTCACGTATTAATTCTCCTTTCTCAGTAGATATTTAATATATATATATATATATATATATATATATATATATATATATATATATATATATATATATATATATATATATATATTACTTTTGGCCTTGCTGGGTCATAGTTACGTAAATTAAGGAAATACTTGAGATTTTCTCATCATCATCAGCACTCCACTATTGAATTTTGTAAGCCATGCTTTGCCGCAGCCAGTCACCTCACCTCCCATTAAAAAAGTGGATCATCTTTCAGTTGCAATTCCTTTTACAAGCAAAATCCAAGACGAGTTTTCCTTTTCAATGAAGATTCAATTAATCAGAGATTTTATATCACATCTTATCGATGCTGAAAGGCATCACAATTCACAACTTGACAACAATCTTAACCCACTTAAAACGGTTGAGTTTTTTTTTTTTGGGTATTTGTATTGTAAAGTGCTTTATATGTGTCAAATTTTGATTCATTACATGAGCCTAGAATTATTCCATGGAAACTTTCATATTTCTCTTTATCTTTATCGAATTCTCTCTTTATAAAGTTTGACATTCTTATATGTAAGGCTTGGCCTACCAAATGTGACGAACATGAATTTTCCTAATCAAATGTTTGTCTTGGGGTAGGAATGCTGTTGTGTATAGTTGTTCTTAAGTCTTGGTTATATTTCTTTTTGTGGATCCTATTACAGGGCATATCTTGTGGTAGGATGTCTTTGTCTCCTATCTTCTGCGTGCTTAAGATAGACAAACAAGAAGAGATTAGGTTTTCAGTCTATTAGAGTTATGTTTTTGTTCATATCCTAGGATCTGTCCTAAGGTAGGATGATCGGTTTTTTTATGGCCTTTTTGTATTTTCTTTCTCTCTTTTAATGATACTACTTACTTACCAAAAAAAAAAAAATACTACACTATATCTAATTCTTTTTCATTTATTTCTAATTTTCAACCTTTTTTTTCTTTTTTTTATTTTTTGGTGATTTTCTAATGAACTAAATCACCAAAAAAAAAAAAAAGTTGAAAATTAGAAATAAATGAAAAAGAATTAGATATAATGTAGTATGATTTTTTTTTTTTTTTGGTAAGTAAGTAGTATCATTAAAAGAGAAAAAGAAAATACAAAGAGGTCATAAAAAAAGTTGAAAATTAGAAATAAATGAAAAGAATCAGATATAGTGTAATATTTTTTTTTTTTTTTTTGCTTTTATTCTTTATCTCGAATACGATGTCATAAAACATACGTTGATTAGTGCATGAGGAGTTAGAAATATTGCAACATGCTTAATTAATTAATTAATTAATTGATTATGACTGGGTCAATAAAGAAATGAATGAATGATTAATAAGATGTGCGTAAGGTATTTAATGGGTCAATAATCCAACATTAAGACGACATGATATAGCAACAAAGCCAAAAAGATGAGTTCCGATATCATCATCTCAAATCATGCCTTTCATTAAGCCGTTGACCCTTTTAAATATCTGATTATTCAATCAATATTTTATTAATTTTTATTTACCTTTTTTAATTTAATTTGAAGTTGTATTCAGGGACCAAGGATATCAAACCTTAGTCAGTCTCTCGTCCCAAATCAATCTGGGGATGATAATTTATTGCCTCCAGAAATTTGGACACTTTTTATTTCGAGCATAACGAGGTGAAGCCGGCGGGGCTATTAAGCTGCATGGGGCGCACTTGAAAACAGTTCATCAGGGCTCGGGATTCCTTGCTTGGATAAGCGGGGCTATTGCCTATTGCCTATTGTTCCTTGTTTACGCCCATTTTCTACACTTTTTATTCCTGTGCTCATCGTTTCCCAGGACTGGAGGCAACTTAAGTTTCTCTATAGGTCTCGTAACATGCCACTAAATTGCCTGAATTTCAGGCTTAACATATTCTTTTTTCATTTATTAATTAACATTCAAATAAAGTGCTCGAAATAAATGCAGCAAGCAAAGCAAGAGATTCTTTATGCCTTCAACGAGGTGCGCAACTGAAGACTGATCTCAGTGAGATTTAATTGCCAACCAGGAGCCCTAATACGAGGAGGTTGGCAGATAATGAAGCTTCATTAATATTCGTATATAAACTTGTAGTTTTCCATCCCAAGTACATACATAGAAGACCAGTTCGGACGTCCTATCCCATTTGACATCTCATATATTATTTGTCCTTCTCTCTTGTTTTATATTTTCTCCATCTTCTGTAATGGCCTAGCCTTGCTAGTCATTAGTCAAAGTTCCATCCTTTCAGACCTAACTGGTTAATGTTCTACCACAAAAGATTCCAAGGCTGGCAACAAAACACAGAAATAACCCTAGATTTTTTTAGCCAAAAGAAATATCATTAAGGGAGATGAATTGAAGCAAATATAGTCTTTTCATTCATTCAAATGTATGACGAAGAAAGCAGAGTAGGAAAGCAATAGAAGATAAAGCCATGATCACAACTCTATAGTTGGTTGGTTGGTGAATGAAGTCTCAGCAATTCAGTGAGGATTAATTGAGAAATTTGGCTTGATTATCGCTGTTCCTTTAGTGTTATGATGAATAATGAAGGTGAATTTGCCATGTGTCAAGCTGAGCTAAGTTAGAAACTATTAAGTTCTGACCAATCTCATCTATTTTTGTCATATGTTGAAAAAAAAATTATAAACAAAAGGCAGTGGACTATAGTGGGAATGACGTGGTCCTAATCTTCAAAATCCAAGGCTCCACACTAATCATATTGTCCCATCATCACATTCCAACAATGTTTATCCTTAAAATATATATATAGGAACCTACCGTCCCAAGTGCTTCAATGGTCCGTCTCTCAATCCCCGCCACTACCATTAATCATGTTCACAAAAGCTGAGGCCAAAAGGGAGGCTTTGAAGTAGCAATGGATTCAATCAAATGTGATCATGAAATATATTACTAAACCACACTTGTGGTAATTAATTTTTGTTTTAACATTCATAATCAGCCGCTGTTTCTGGAATAGTAAGTATGCATCTCTATATAAAGATGACCCAGAAAGAGTGAATGGACAAAGACAAACCATTCATGGAGGTGTTCTCTGTAGTTCAATGGCAGAGATGAAGCCAACTGAAGGTTTTTTTTCAATATTAAATTCTGGCTGTCGTTAAACCTGTATCTATGTTGCAGTTGGGACTTTTTCTAATCGAGTAAAACGCTAAAGCTGTTCTTGTAATTGTGTGATTTGCTGAGGTTTTCTCCATGTCTCCCACCCTCAATATATTTATGAAATATTATATTAGGTCTGCAGAACTGTGTCCCAATAAATCCAACATGTGCAAAACATAAACTTTATTAATTGATCTTAAATTAGTCTATGATAATGATGAAGGTGATTAACACGATGATGTTAAAAACTATTCATACTATTAAAATCAAATGTTTTAAACAAAATTTGACCAATTAACACAGGAAAGTCCAATCACCATCAGCAAAAATATACTTTCCTTTTGATGAAATTTAAGCCTTTCCCACCTCATTTGACTTCAAAGAAAAAAGCCTAGAGTAGGCTTATATTTTCGCCAGGTAGTCAATGGATGATAAAGGGTATGTATCAGTATTCCTAACTTAACCCATATGGCCATATGCTTATTTTACACAAGACTGCAAAAAAATTTCAAATAGTCCTTAACTTACCCCTTTGTTGATGTGCCTTTTTTAACTTTCTTTTAAGGCAAGCTCAGTTACTCTTTTTTCCCTCTGAACTTCACCTCCAATGCCATCATACCTCCTTAATAAGAATCAGAAACTAGACACAAAGAACTTCAGCAACTAAAACCCATAACATCTTTCTCTCTCTCTCTCTGCAATAAATACAGTTTCTGCTAAAAAAAAACTTCCCTTTGATATGAAAAGTTTGAACCTTTTTCTTTCTCTCACACACATGCTCATAAGTCATAACTTCTGATTCTACTTCACTCTTGCTTCTTTCTTAATCTAAGTTATGGAAGAAACAGACGACTCCAATGCAAACAAGAAATGCACCACCAAGACAAGGAGTTTCAGAGGCACAACCAATCCTCACAAGCATCAGTATCAGCATCAGCTGATTCAATACTCTAATCATTTTGGATTCTGGAACCAAAAGCCAGTACAACCCAAGATATTACCCTGCTCTGCTTCCTTTACCTTCGCCTATACCTTTACACCTAGCTCTAACTCCACCTCTCCCTCAAAACCATAACTTTAGATCAAAAACCCATTTCCACAAACCTTCATGTAAGCTCAATAATCCTCCTCTGGCTACCTCCTCCGATACCCAAATCCCAGTTGTTACAATTTCACCAGGTACTCAAATATATATAAAGTTCCAAAACCATGTCTTTTCTTTGATTCTTTCTTTTGCTCTTTTCATTCTTCTTCCCATGCCCTGTTTCTAATTAAATGCATGGATGGTTTTAGCTTGAAGTTCTCTAGAAACAAAATGTCATAAATACATAGAAGCTTAGGATTCTATGAACTTAATGAAGAATCTTTTTTTTTTTTTTTTTTTTTTTTTTTTTTTTTTGTGAGCAGGTTAGTTCTTTATCTGCTTTTTGTAGGCTGCTTCAGCCGTCTTCTTATTTCATTAGTTTGTATGTGATCCATAAAGTTTATTTCTTATCCCAAAAGAAGGATTCTTTAGATGACTTTGGTTTAGTTTTTTCTTTAGTATGTAAATATGAGAAGTTTGAGTTTTTAGCAAAAAGGAGAATCTTATGTATTGACTATTCTGAAACATGAATCTTAAGTTTCTGGAATGTGTTTGAATCAGTGTTAGGTATTGGTATTTAACCAGTGTTATCTGGAATTACAATTTCAACATATATCAACTTGTAGGAGTCCAACTCTGTTACTGACTATTTGTTTCAACGTATGCAAACAGCTCCAGAGCCTGAGTGGGTTCAAAGGAGAAGCAAAGTAGCCCCCAGAGGAGGTGATGGAAGGAGGATGATGGCTGCCAAAACACAAGCACTAGTGGCCACAAAGAGACCAGACTCAGGTGGCGTAGAAGGACCAGTTATCTCTCTCCTTGCCAATCATTTTCTGGTCCAGTTTGACCCATCGCAGCGAATTTTCCATTACAATGTCGAAATGTCCCCTAATCCATCCAAGGAGGTTGCGAGAATGATCAAACAAAAACTGGTGGAGAACAACTCAGCTGTGCTCTGTGGCGCTTACCCTGCATATGATGGCAGAAAGAATCTTTACAGTGCTGTTGAATTCCAAAATGATAGGCTTGAATTCTTCATAAGCCTCCCAATACCCTCTAGCAAGTCACGGTTGCCATATGGAGAATTCAATGATCTGAAACAAAAGCAACAACAGCTTAAACTGTTTCGAATAAATATCAAACTTGTGTCAAAGTTTGATGGGAAGGAATTGAATAGCTACTTGAGCAAAGAAGGTGATGATTGGATACCCCTTCCTCAGGATTATCTCCATGCTTTGGATGTTGTCTTGAGGGAGAGTCCAAGTGAGAAGTGTATAACCATGGGAAGATCACTCTATTCGAGTTCGATGGAAGGGACTAAAGAAATTGGAGGAGGAGCTGTTGGATTGAGAGGATTCTTTCAGAGCCTTAGACCAACACAACAAGGACTAGCACTCAATGTGGATTCTTCTGTGAGTGCTTTCCACGAAAGCATTGGAGTAATTCCATACTTGCAGAAGCGTCTCGAGTTTCTTAAAGACCTTCATCAAAGGAAGACAAGGTGCTTGAGTGGTGAAGAAAAGAGAGAAGTGGAGAAGGCACTGAAGAACATCAGAGTCTTTGTTTGCCATAGAGAAACAGTTCAGAGATACCGGGTTTATGGATTGACAGAGGAAGCTACTGAAAACCTCTGGTTTCCAGACAGGGATGGGAAGAAGTATAAGGCTTCTGAGTTACTTCAAGGATCACTACAACTATAATATACAATTCCGAAACCTACCTTGTTTGCAAATAAGTAGGAGCAAACCATGTTATCTTCCTATGGAGCTCTGTATGATTTGTGAAGGCCAGAAGTTTCTTGGGAAGCTTTCTGACGATCAAACAGCAAGAATACTTAAGATGGGTTGCCAAAGACCAAAAGAACGAAAAGCCATTATAGATGGAGTGATGCGGGGACCTTTTGGTCCAAGGTAATTTGAATACTACTTGAAAGGATTTTCTTTTTTTATTTTCAATCATGTATGTCGATCTTTAGTATTTGATCCTCATTGGTCTTAGATTTTGCTCGAACTTTTTCTTAGAATTTAGAGTGTTTTCTTGACAGTGGCAACAGAGGAAGCGAATTCAAACTTCATGTCTCAAGGGAAATGACAAGGTTAAACGGGAGAATTCTCCAACCTCCCAAGCTAAAGCTCGGCGATGGTGGGCATATAAGAGATCTTGTTCCTTCTCGCCATGATCGTCAGTGGAATTTTCTTGACAGTCATGTCTTTGAAGGAACCCGAATTGAAAGATGGGCGCTTATAAGTTTCGGTGGCACCCCTGATCAGAAGGCCAGCATTCCAAAGTTCATAAATCAGCTATCTCAAAGGTGTGAGCAATTGGGCATCTTTCTTAACAAAAACACAATATGCAGCCCTCAGTTTGAACCAACCCAAGTGCTTAACAATGTCTCTCTCTTGGAATCTAAACTCAAGAAAATCCATGAATCTGCCTCGAACAATCTCCAGCTACTGATTTGTATAATGGAGCGAAAGCACAAAGGATACGCAGATTTGAAGCGAATAGCTGAAACAAGTGTTGGGGTGGTAAGCCAGTGTTGCTTGTACTTAAACCTTAGCAAGTTGAGTTCACAGTTTCTAGCAAATTTGGCTCTCAAGATCAATGCCAAAGTTGGTGGATGCACAGTAGCTTTGTACAACTCATTACCGTCACAGATACCTCGCCTTTTTCAGCTTGATGAGCCAGTTATCTTTATGGGTGCAGATGTTACTCATCCCCACCCACTAGATGATGTTAGTCCATCTGTTGCTGCTGTGGTTGGCAGCATGAACTGGCCAGCAGCAAACAAGTATGTGTCAAGGATGAGGTCCCAAACACATCGACAAGAAATTATCCAAGATCTTGGAGCAATGGTTGCGGAATTGCTAGATGACTTTTACCATGAAGAAAACAAACTCCCGAAGAGAATAATCTTCTTCAGAGATGGGGTAAGCGAAACTCAATTTTATAAGGTGCTTCAAGAGGAATTGCAATCCATTAGAGAAGCTTGTTCAAAATTTCCTGGTTATAGTCCTCCCATTACATTTGCAGTGGTACAAAAGAGACATCACACAAGGTTGTTTCCATGTGATAACGATCCATCTTCGACTCAGAACCAGATTTCCAATGACAACATTCCCCCAGGGACAGTTGTAGATACTGTGATAACTCACCCAAGGGAATTTGATTTCTATCTTTGTAGTCATTGGGGGGTGAAGGGAACAAGCAGGCCAACTCATTACCATATCTTATGGGACGATAACCATTTCACTTCCGATGAACTACAGAAGTTGGTTTACAATCTCTGCTACACATTTGTGAGATGCACCAAACCTGTTTCCTTGGTGCCCCCTGCTTATTATGCCCACCTGGCTGCATATAGAGGCAGACTTTACCTTGAGCGATATGAGTCTTCAACCTTCATGGGAAGTTCTTCCACCATCTGTCGAGCTGCCCCTCCAAAGGCAACTCCTCTTCCCAAACTTAGTGAGAATGTTAAAAAGCTAATGTTCTACTGCTAATTTTCTTGCACCGACTTTGCATATCTAGAATTCTCTGTACACTAATAAATTGGAAGAAATTGATCACTGTTGCTGGCCATCTCTCAATGTTAAAGAGTAGACAAATAATTGAAGGCTTAACTAAATCAAGCAAATATAGAGTAAATCTCCACAGGTTTAGCCAAAAAAAAAAAAAAAAAAAAAAAAAAAAAAAGGAAAAAGGGGAAAAACCCTCTTCATTAATCATTGTTTAATGTTATTTTACCTGCAAATGGATTTGGGGAAGGTTTCCTAATCTATGAGATTGCGTTTGGTTTGGGGTGATATAATATTAATCCCATAATCTTTGTTTAATTTTTTAGTTTTCTCGTTTGGTTGTCAAATTATAAAATATTACGTAATCTTTTATTGTAAATAGTATTTACTGTTAGTAATATTGAGGGTAATCAGATTACCTTTCCAATAGGTGTTAATATAAGATTGTCAAGGTAATCTTAATTTTGACCTTAATCTTTTATCATATCAGACATACGAGGGCAAATGTGTTTATCAAATAACAATTACTCAGACCTCCTACATTTAAAAATATAGCTAAAACACCCCAGCCACAAAAAAGTTTAAAAGTTAACAAAATATTCCTAGTCACCCAAGACTATCGCCAGCCGCTAGTTGCCACCGCTGGCCATCGACGAAAGTCATCATATTAGGGCAAGACCGACAGGATCTTGTCGATCGTGTGCCAGTAAGGACGTTTCAACCATGGATTTGTGATCTATGGCCGAAAACGACCAGATCTGGCTGTTTCACAACCAAAGATGTGGTCGTGAAATGCCACCCAAGACCACCTGGCCGCCAGCAAAAGTCATCATACTGGGGTAAGATCGACGGGATCTTTTCTGTCGTGTGCTAGTAAAGACATTTCCAACCATGAATTTGTGATCCATGGTCGAAAACGACTAGATCTGATTGTTTCACAACCAAAGATGTGGTTGTGAAATGGCTACCGTTTCACGCCGCATCTTTAGTTGTGAAATGGCCATATTCACAACTAGTTCTAGTTGTGGCGGATTAGACCTTACCAGCGCACGATCGTTAGATCCGACTGGTTATGCGCCATTACGACGACTGTCGACGGTGATGGCTGACTGCAAACGGTGGCTTGGGGTGAGTTGGGGTAATTTTGATATAAATTAAAGTTTTATATAGCTAAAGTGTTTTAGCAAAATTTTAAATATAGAAGGTTAAAAGAAATAATTTAAAAAAATAATAATATTATATTATTATTTAAAAATGAGGACAATTTAATAATTTATATAACATACTCATTCATTTATTCTTTTAATTGAAACATATTATTATAACATACCCACCAATTTATTTTAACCAACTAAACAAATATTTTTTTAAAGAATTTTTTTGAATAATCTAATTTTTTAGTAATATAATATTTTTTGAATAATACAATATTATCCCGTAATACAATATTCACTTAAATCAAACACACCTTAAGATTAAATCTTTTATTAACCAGTTTTAGCAAAGTCCAAGATTTTGAGAAAGGAACCAAGTCCAACTAGAAGCCAAGAGTATATCTATATGTATTTGAGTTAATGCGAAGAAAAAGACAAACCGTCCTCCACTTCAGTGGAGAGACATACAATTTGAAGGATATTAAATATGTTTACTTAACCTTGGTTGATAATTGAGTCTTTCATTACTCCCACTGACATATTTATCTGTTATTCTAATATGGACAAAACAAAATAGAATAACATATGAGTAATAATAGTTTCCTATCAAATAAGTTTTTAAAATACTATTTTATTACATAAAATTATATTCTATTTCTAATTCTGACATAGTTGTGACTCCATATTATCACTATTCTCTTTTTCGATCATTACTCATTAAAATTCCTCAAATCCTACCTTTATTGGCCTTGTCAATTGCCAACAATTGAGTGATTAGGGTTTATACAACCACTTATCTCAAGTCAAATTCTGATCAATCTCAACCACTAAAATCTAACCTTCTATCATTAAAAGATTCATCGACCTTCTCTTTTCAAAAACTTTAATAGTTCGGACCGAGTTTACTCTATTCATTATCAAAATATAAATTTAAGTAATAAAGTGTTATTCTAAAAATATGTGGATAAAAAAATATCATTAAGTTATTATTTAAATGGAAAAAAGTCTGTAACTCATATATATATACACTTTATCACAATCATGTGTAATCTTTTGTGTAAAGATAATTTAGTTAGCAAAAGGAAGGAAAAAGATTGACCAACTTTAGGGCTCTATGAACATAGATATCATTGACTGCTAATTAAAGTCTTAAAAGCAAAGTTGACCCATAAACAGATGCGATTTAAGATATGCGGAAAAGTGAAAACTATAGTCGATGCACGTAAAGTAAGAGTATATTTTATAAAAAAAAAAAATAATTAATAAACTGATTGACCTTGTCCACAAAAATGAAAGAGGTTGGTTCTCTGTTTTTGAAATAAACTTTATGGAATGCAAAAAAAAATGAAAGGAAAAGTTATGACAGCCTGCAATTTCTTCTGAATGTAACAAAAGATTGTGATTACTGTTGATTTGGAAAAATGTCATTGAAAGGATGACTAGTCACTGAAAAGAAAAGGAAGAACAAGCAGAAGGGCAGAGAAGGGATCTAGGATAGGGCAGTTTTGGGACCATAAAAAGGGCATTGAAAAATCTGATTAAAAGATTGAAAATCCCATATGACTGTATCTCTGTCAGTTTGTATATATATTATACCTATTTTCCATGCATGCAAAGGGACAGAGATGAGTTGTTTTTCAGAAGCAAAAGAAAACAATAAATAAAGCCAACGTAGTGTTTATTGGTCCCAAGAAATTAATGGTACGTTTGAGCAGAAACTCAAAGCTAGCTGTGCTGTGCCTGTGGGGTTTGGAGTATGTAAATTGTTAATAAAATTTTAATAATGGTACGGACACCGAGATTTTTACATCAAAATATTGTATGGACTTATATATAATATGTTTTAATTTTTTTAATAAATTTTTTTCTAATAAACGACCGTCCACCAAATTTAGATGGCTATTCACTCACATGGATGCACGTTCATATTATATGGACGGGTTTCATATACAAGGGACGGATGTCCTCATTTAAATGATGCCCGTCTATAAATTAAATATGAAAATAAAAAAAAAAGAAATTTGGGGACGGCCGTCCATAAATTATGGACGGTCGTCCCTTACATTTGGGCGGGCGTCCATTCACCCGTCCATACTTTAAAAAAAAAAAAGGTTTGGACGGGCGTCCACCCATCCATTATTTTGGTTTCTACAGATACTGCACATCATCAGCCAACTTTTTGACGTCCTCCAGCCAGTCTTGGTTTCTTGAAGGGACAAATACAAGCACATGTTTTCCATTCTTGGCATGTTGGACAATTGCAGTATATATGGGTTTCATCATGGCTTGCATCCTTGCATCAAAATTGGATATATCCACTCCCTGAATATGTATTTCCAGAGGCACAGGACGAACCCCAGGAGGAAAATTGAAAAGGCCATGAGAGGTAGCCCCTATCCATTCGTCATGGCTTTTCTATTGCGATCCCATGAAAACTTTGAGGACTATCTTAGTGGTATTAGTGAAGAGATGTTGAGAGCTACCTTACGTCATGGAGTAAGCTGTTTCAGAGCTATTCAAAGGTGGATATGAAGACAGAAGAAAAAGAGAGGAGATAGGGAATGAAGATGAACTTTTTTTTTTTTTTAAAAAGTATAGACGGTAATGGACGCCCGTCCAAACCTTTTTTTTTTTAAAAGTATGGACATACGTCCATTCCTAATGGATACCGGTCTAAACATAAGGGACAACCGTCCAAAATTTATGGATGGCCGTCTCCAAAGTTTTTTTATTTTTATTTTCATATTTTATTTATGGACAGACTTCATTTAAATGGAAACGTCTATCCTTGTATATGAGCATGCGTCATAACATGGCAGTGTCGTATAGTAAGTGAATGATCATTCCAAATTTGATGGACGACCGTTCACTAGAAAAAATTTATTAAAAAAATCAGAAATGTATTATATATAAGTCAGTATAATATTTCGATGTCCTTATCATTATTTATAAAATTTATATATTTGTTTGCAGCAAACATAGAAACAAACAAAACAAGAGCCAAGAAAAGACGGGGTTTGAAGTAAAGGGACTGAAAATGTGACTTTCGACTTAACCTTTTGTCTCTTGGTCTTTGATTTTTTTCTTTTATCTCTCATTGCCAATCCAATCCATTCATATAATAATAATATGTTTATGTTTATGTTTTCTCTTTCTCTCATTTTCTGAATAATATCAGAAACACTTTCAACTCGTACACGTTCACAGGAATTACAGCCACAAGACAAGACACCAAGTCTGAGAAATAAACGTGGGTTTTGACAGGACGTAGGGACCTCTTTCCTACGTGGCGCCCATAATCTTGTTTGATTCTTCTTTCTTCACGGAAAGACCTGCTACAGTATTGACTTTGAGTTTCCAATTCGAGCACAAAAAAATTCTCAATTTTTATATTTTTCCAATTAAGTTTGTCAGAACTTGAACTCGGCTCAATACTATAACAGAGCCGAACCGAGCTCAAGCTTTTACCGAACCGAGTCGAGCTAACACCCCTACTTTTGAGTCATGCTCCTTAATTAGCTGGCTTTACCTTTATCACTTCCGTTTTTATTTTCATTATTTTTGATATAATTTTAATTAAGTTATGAAAACTAAATAAGTGATAAATTATATATCTAAAATGCAATATTTTAATAAGTCATGTAAATTAATATATCATCATCTAGTATGGTCCAATTATACAAAAAATATATCGTATGATTACTTAATGGTTCTAAATTTGTAATTTGTGAAGCCACCATAATTTGATCTTACTATGGTGATGGATTTTAGTGTGTTTTGGCATTTTGATTCATTTCTGGTATTATTCATTAATGAGATAAAAGTGGAAAATTTTTGTGCTATATTTTATTTGGTTAGTGAGAAAATGATGGCTCCAAGAAATTAAAAAGGAAAACAAGTTTAGTTTGTATATTGATTTTCTTTGTTTAAAGGTTCCATTTCACGTTATAGTAAAGGTTAGAGATAGTAAAAAGGGTTGATATGTCGATATTACATGTTAGATTTACGTCGTGTTATATGAATTTTTGATATGATTCATTTAATTATTGGATATAAAAAATTTCAATAACATACAATATGATTATTAAACAAGCGATGTGAATATGATACACTTAACTGTGTCGCAATACAACTTAACCTAATTAACCCATTTATACACATTTAGCTCGTTTTATTTATTTAGGATATGTTTTCATTTAACTAGTCTATGATATGTTTAATTCATTTATTTAACCCATTTATTAACCATGTCATAAGGGAATAATTTTGTCAATAAATAGGTTCACGCATTGTGATTCTTCAATCTGAATACGACAAGATTGATAAAAAAAAGTTGAGTTGTTTAATGCAATTCCGACACAAACATGATTAAGATCAACGATAACTCGCTTAAACTATGCATAACCATGTCATGCCAAAAATCGCCGCCTCTAGTCTCAAGTTTTAACAGTTATTTATTTTAGAATAAGTTTATCAAATAATTAGTCAAAATGGGGGTTCACTTTTATTTTTGAAATCATCAGGGGGTCCGTTAAAATTACAAAAACATCAGGTGATCCCACAAGACAATAGACATAAATATTAAATGCATATTTCCCACGATTATCAAGGCAAAAAAATATTTGGTGAGATCGGGAGATTCCTTGTGTCGGCAAAGCTATACTCTACTCTAGTATAATGCTCGTAATACAATAACGTCACAATCAACGTCATATCAAACATTAATCCAACGGTTGGATTGGATGCTGTCATCCCTAACGGTGTTGTAATTTAGACAGTCGGATGAGATGTATAGATTGATGAGCTGTCTAATCACACCACTCATAGCACTGAGGTGACTTTTCTCTCAAGGAATCAATTTTTTGTTGCCTCCAGATTAGACTTTACTTTCAGGTGGAATCAAATCAATGCCTACTCCTACTTTGCGTTAACATCAAATCTTCTCTTCACAAATTTAAACGAATACTGTTACAGTTTGTGCATCAAATTCGTAATCTTAATTATTTATTTATTATTAATTAATTAATATAACTCTATCTTCCTTCTGTTCACTTTATTTTCTAAGGTTTTTTACTCAACTATTTGGAGGGCTTTAATAAATAAATAAATGAATGATTCTGATACATAATAAAGGAACTGATGTCTATCGGAACCTAAGTTAACCAAACACTTGACTACTGCTGTTGCTGAAACCCAACACTTGAAAAACCAAATAACGGGCAGCACCTCTTTCAGAGAATGTGTAAGGTTTGTTTCAAAGCCCAGCCATGGCAAACTAGACTAATTACTTCAGCCCATTTTCTCTTTGCCGCAGGATGAAGAGGCTACCAGTGAGTAAACAAAAGCCTAACTCCACAACTTCAAGCATCAAGAAACAATAAGGATTAACTTATAACTCAATCCTACAAACCCTCTCCCACAACCACTACGTGGTAGTTCCTAATTTTTTAATGATAAATTTTGAATTTTGAATTTTGAATTTTGAAAAATTCATCAACAAAAAACTGGACGCTGCAACTTAGGAACTGTGAGAGAGTTTATGAGATTAAGTTGTAAGTATATTGTCTATCAAGAAAACTTATAAGGGGCAACATAGGACAACCTTTGATCACTTTGATCCAAGTAATCCTTCCCACGATACATGTTCTTACCACTCTAGCAATTTCACCTTCATCTTAGTTACAAAATGAAAGGACAAATTGTAAGACAGAAAATTTAATCCTTTGCATCAACAAAAAAAAAACCTCCTGTTTCGGTTCCATGCTTTTCTTTCATCTTTAAAGTGCAAGTGATCCAGGACAGTAAAATAACATACATATACATTTCAAGTCCTACATATCCTAAAAAACAGGCTCGTGTACACTTCTCTCAGCCGGCAGATGGAGTAACTCACGAATCCCTTCACAAACCTGAACCCCATTATGAAGATAATTATCAGAGGCAAACCAAATGGAGAAAAGAAGATACAATTGTTCATGACATTTTTTTTTGCTAGGAAACGAACTATATTAAAACAACAAAGTTAGCAAATATAGACAAATACTTCCAAGAAACCAAAATAAGGCTCCAAAAACTATACAAGATTTACAACATAACTCTCAATCTATAAACTGCCAAATTCCTTGAACAAAAATCTACACCAAAAACTTCCCCTCACTAGGTATCAAAGCTTCCCAATTGTGTTAAATACAAAAGAAAGAACCTTCTCAATACTCGAAAGTAATAGACACAAAGAGAAACAGAACATTATCCACAAAGAAGAAACATCTTTCCCACTTATAAATTCAAATATTCTCTTATTTCTTTCCAGCCACAGGACCCAAAAAAAATTCCATTGCTAACTAAACTTTAAAATGAATAATATATTTTGAAATCATACGCAAGTAGTTAAGGAATGCCATAACATATGCTCATCATAAAGAACCTGCACTGCAAATTCCCTATTTTTTAAATAGACTGAACTCCAAATTCAAATTCAACCCTTCCATTTGCAGCTAAATCTGACCCAATCTTGCCTCGAAGATTATCTATCTTGGATCAAAGCACATTATGTTTTATTTATATATCAAACTTGTACCTTTAAAATACAACTTGACCAGCCATAAGCAGGCATTGAACTTCATATGTCAGAAAGGCCAAAATAAAGAAGGAAAAGAAAGAAGGAAAAGAGAAGTCAACACTACAAGAAAACATACCATTTTGATCTGGGCTTTAATTGATGCAATTAGTCGAGTATACTCCTCCACTTGCCTGCAGAAGTGCAATTCAGTAATGCATTATGTTTGAATGGAGTTTATCAAAGAAGAAAAAGAAACCAACTATAAGTCAAAACTGATGCGACAAAGAGTGTTGTCATGATATAAATTAAGCACTGACTATCATCTCTGCAAAATGAATTGTGATGACCAAAAACAGAAGCAGCTATAGACTTGACATATCTGAAACTCAGGAAGCAACTCCAAGACCAGGGCATTACTGTCAGTTTCATTTGTTGTTTCTGCTCCACAACCAGGTTATCGTTTTGTCGTAATTTAGGTCTTGACTCATCCAGCAGGCTAATAGGGTCTACACGATACAAAATAAAAAATAAAAAAGTCTAGTACCTGGATAATTTTTCTTCCCTCTGTGATATGTAATTTAAAGCTTCAGACCAGGTGAACTCCACGTGGAACCCAAGTCCAACATCTACAAATATATGCTGAGTATCTGGCCTGCAAACAAGGAAAGATTCCCAACAACCCCCCATCCCAACAAAGAAAAAGGAAGAAAATGAAACAGGAAGATGGTAAGTTAACTCCAATGCAAATCTTAAGTTGCATATTGACCACTCATAAACCTCTGCATATGAAGGTACAACAGCCTATTGATCCTAACAACTTATTTTTGAGGTAATCATGCAGAACCTTCAATTCATAGATGTGGATATCCAACCTACAACTGCAGAATATTGGAGATATGCCTAAAACTTACAAATAAACACTTAAATTTTAACTATTTTTCATGATGCTGACAATTAGCCATCTGAAAGCAGGAAAACTATTGCTTCACTAGGAACTAAAAGATTATGAACAAAAAAAATAAACAAAATATAGTATGATCCTATAGAAGTTCATAAGCAAATGGGGAGAAAATAGAATGGAAGAAATCTACCATAGCCATGCATTTAGCATCACATTTGTAGTAGTGCAAAGATTCAAAAACTTACACATCAGCTTGCATGTACACTTCAGAGCCAAGATTGACCAATGTCCTAAGACTTGTTACACTATTTTTCTCAAAATTCTCAATGTTCCTTCGCAAATCTGAGCTATACACATATAGTGTCAAGTAAAAGCAGATGAAAAGGATCAGCAAATTGGTAAGCTCAAGGAAAGGGAAAATCCTTGAAATAGATTGTGTCCAGTGCTGTCCTTTGAACTCTGTATCTTTGGTTGCTTTTAAGAAAATTAATTTACATACAACACAACAAAAATAATTGAAAAGGCTTAGTGAACCATTATTAAGAGTCATGTAAGCAACCACAGTTTTTTCTTTCTTTTTTTTTTCCCCTCCAAGATCCATATGAAGCCTTAAAACAGATAATTACTGTGAAAAGATTTTGACTGGATTTAAAAAAAATTCTAAAGTGATCCATGGAATCATTTAGAAAGGAAAGGAGAACCAATCTATCTCTGTGAACAAACATGAAAAACAAAAAGGATACAAAATCTTTTGTTGTTCAAAGACCTTGTCCCTGCAAAGTAAAACAACAAACAATGAAATTAGCATATCACATTGCTTAAAATGTAAAAGCATTTTCCACTTGTAAGTTTCAACTCCAGAAAACGATAAAGCACTTTGCATATATTCTTAACTAGATATCCAGAAACTTTGCAGCTGCTTTAGTAATTTAGATGCAGAAATGGTTATAAATTTTGACAAAACTTCTCAAAGAAAGTCAAATATTACAACAAACTTCTAATAAAACTTACTTCATGATTTCAAGAAGAGCCTAAAGTCCAACTATTTTTCTTCAAATACAAAGTCCCACCTAATTGCTAACACCGAAACATTAGAGGACAAAGTAATCATACAGTGTATAAGTAACAGCAATTACTCATTTAATCAGCAAGATCCTACTAAAGAGCATATCACAGATCAATACATCAACATCTAATGATACTAGATGATAAACATACTAAATAAGCATTATTAATATTAACATTTGTATTTATTCACAACAACTAATTTCAAAAACAAACACCAGAAACAGACTTGGGCCAAAAAAATATCTTATATCAGTGTCTTCAACTTGCATTAATTTTTTTTTAAAGACATTCTAAATTTTAAATCCGTGTTGAAAGACTGAATTTAAACAATTCCTGTAAGGGAAAACACACCGTTCACCAATAGCACGAACAAGGTCAGGTTTCAATCGGCGATCAACAAATTCCTCAAATTTCTGTACTTTCTCCTGGCGATAGCTATCCATTTTAGTCCTGCTAAAGCAATATCAACTATGAAGATAAGCTTGACCCAACATCAAGAATTCAAAGATTGAGATACAAATGCAATACAACATGATTTAAAAACATACTGTATAGCAAGTTACGTTCCTGTCAAATGCAAAGAGCAAGCCGTTCATTCATAAACAAGTGCACGATGTTTTATTACCAGTCAATCTTACTTCATTACATAAGAAAAACTAGATGTTCTAGATTGCTTTCAAATACAGTAATGAAATATAAAAAAAATACACAGTGTCTGTGTTTCTCAGTAATACTAAATGTTCCCAGAAAATACAACAGCTTATCAGGGATTACAGAAAACAAAACATTCCACATAGGCATTTCATCAAACAGTTAACAGGACATGACCAGAACGACAATAACAGAGCACAAAATAAACGGAAACTACTTCAAAAAAATCCCCCTTAGTCATTCCAATTTAACAGTCTGCTATCTCTGTGTTTAGTTGAAAATTCAATGGATGATTAAATGTTAAGTTAGTTCACCTTTCTTACCAATGACGTTCTTGTTAACCCAAAACAGGCCGTCCTTGGTGCAGAAAGTTATAATGGATGCCACAAGTACACATATGTTTTTTTATCCTTTAGTTATTCGTTCAATAACTATGAAGGACAACAAGTTAAAATACTAGCAAAAACATCCTGCACGCTAACAGACGTTTGGGGACATATAAAACAATAAAATGAAATTATTTTTCTTTTCTTGGTCAAATTTTTTTTTTCCTTCTTATTGTTCCCCAAACAGACAAGTAATTCATGGAATTAAAAAGAAAAAATATTAAAAATGAGTCTAACCGTTTTTTCCTTTAAAGTTTCAAGGCTGCTTAAAGATAGGAACAAATGAACTCGCCCATGAAAAGATCATCTTATGTTAACTTGAGTTGGTATCGTGTTATTGATATTTTAATATTTTTTATTTTCATATCTTTAGCATCAACTATCAAAGCCTGTTTGACATATGGATTTTTGAAGATTCTTTAGAAATTCCATAATTTGATGGAAAAAAAAAAAAAAAAAATTGGCTTTGGAGAGTTGAGATGCAATTCTTTTTGGAATATGAAGACTTCTGGGAGGTTCTAGTAAGGGATTTTTAGTACCAATAAATCAAGCAGAATTAACACAAGCAAAATGATAGTTTGGCAGATGCCAAGTAAAAACATTTGTTTTTTAGAGAATTACCCACACAAAAACATCAAAGAATACATGGGAACATTATGATGAAAACCTATAAAAAAAAAAACAGGTGTTGAACATTCAATTAAAGT
This sequence comes from Pistacia atlantica, assembly GCA_026229545.1. Taxonomy (NCBI): domain Eukaryota; kingdom Viridiplantae; phylum Streptophyta; class Magnoliopsida; order Sapindales; family Anacardiaceae; genus Pistacia; species Pistacia atlantica. The sequence continues at coordinate 27,187,491 of CM047902.1, read as the reverse complement.
CCTAAAAGTTGCCTCCAAATGAGGTGTTGAAGATTCAATCAAAGCCCTAGAAGTTGTCTCCAAAGGAAGTGTTGAAGATTCATCCAAGTCTTAGAAGTTGTGGGTGATCAAAGTTTTATGGAGATCCAACAAAACAAAGAAAATAAATGTTTTCATTGAAGATGAAGTCAATCATGAAATCATCTAACGAAGAAATTGAAGATGTCTCTATTGAAATATAGGAAAAATAGTTCTAAAACAATTTATTTATTTTTAGTTCCCACAAAAAAATCAATCTAAGATCAATACATCTCAATGGGAAAAAAATCTAAATCTCAATATTTTATGATTTACAGACATAATTAAAAATAAGATTAAATCTTTGCTTTCAAAAAAAAAAAAAAAAAAGGCATTCTATCTGCATTAGAAAGGAATCCGTTTTGAGATGGGAAAAGTTAACTATTGACGGATAGACCCTTCATCCGTTTCATTTCATCCAACTTCCGTTAACGTGGGATTTTTGCCATTTATAAGTTTTTGAAAACGTTAAAAGGATCAAAAAATTTTTATCCCTACTTGGGAGTTATTTATTTTTATCCAATTTCCACCTAAAATTTAGAGTAAATGACCTTTTCCAACCCAAATGATAGTTTAATGACACTTTTCTTCCACAAATTTTTAAAATATCACTTTACTATCCAAATTAATATTCCAACGGCGAACAAAGAGCAAATTCAATCCAAGCTGTTAGGGCTTTTGAATAGAAAAGGCCAATGAGTCTTTTGGTGGTAGAAGGTTGGATTTTGGCGGTTGAGATTAATTGAAATTTGATTTTGGAGGAGTGGTTGCATAAACCTTAATCATTCGATTTTCGGCGATTGGCGAAGTCGACGGAAGTAAAGTTTTAGGGGTTTTGATTAGTGATGATCAAGAAAGAGAATGGTGGTGGTGTGAGATTGCAACAATGCCTCAACAGCTCTAATAGTCCTGGATCGAGTTTGCTCTCTGTTCGCTACGGAAATATAAATTTGGATAATAAAGTCATTTAACTCCTTAAATTTATTAGCGGTAGATCGAAGGGCATCACCATCCAGTTTGAACATGGGATGTCTCACTCTCAATAGACAATCAAAATGGCATGTCCAACGGACTTCTGCAAATCTGCTCAGCTACAATTAACAGTTGACACAAACCCTTGACCAACATTGACCAATGAAGGAAAATATTTTGTATTAAACAAAATAATGAAGGTTCCAGTGACAAATATCTACATACACATCTTTATTTTGCATGTTCTGCGTATACAGCCCTGAATTTTTCACATGCTAATCCATATGCTTTCTTTATAATGTAATTGAACTCCATAATCATTCAGCGGTAGAAAGGCATCAAAACATTTGAAGCTGCAGAAAAAGCAACTCCTGAATGAATGTGAATGACAAACTATAATGCAGTGCACTTTAAAACAATACAGAAAATCACAATCCTTTCAAACAATTTAGAAACATGAAACAGAAATGAAAAATCTTTGAAATAAATCATGGATTTGTTCTATCTAATATTGTTTGAAGGCATTCACATGCTCCTTGCAACGAACAGATTTTTGCAATGCATAACAAAGAAATTCCTGATTCGTATGCTCTACTTTTTGAGGAATTCACAAGTTCATTGATCATTCCTAATACCAGTTATCATCCAAAGCTAAATTTTTTACCATGTTATTAATTTCTTAAACAACAGCAAGCTAACGAATAAAGTTGTAACAATTGGAAATAACTCTATATATCTGGAAATAGTAATAGGATATGAATATTTCACAAGAAGCTACTAGAAACTACAACGACTAGAAAAATCTATAATTTCCAGAAATTTTCCATCAGGTAATCCTGCATTTTCCCTTAATTTTGGAATTATTCAACATTTCAACTCCATATGCCTTTTCATTCTATCCCCTTGCAAATTGATGAAAAATCAACTACAGCCCTTAAATGAAGTAGACGACGGAGTTGAAAGTAATAAGCAAATCACCTTCCACAAAACCTTGTATGCTAAGGTCTACCAATTTATTAGACACGACTCCTCATCGAAATGAATCATGACAGACAAATAAGTCAGCAATGCCTCATGAAATTTCCCATCTCCATATTTTAGCTGAGAAGAAAGTTCCATGGATAACAAAACAAAGCACCAAACTGCAAGATGTCATCATTTGTTACCTGTTGGTTCATCTGAAATGGCTTCAGTTTCTAAAATTGACTGACATTCAGCACTGGAGGCTTCTGTTCTATAATACTTGCAACTGAAGTAGAAAACTGCATTCGTCATGGAATCAATAAGCACCACAAATGAATACATCATCACCAAAAGAGGCCCTTCCCATAACCTCGAAGATCCATCTCCATAGCTCAGGGTCGTCACCCTATGATCAAATAACCACTCAATAAACGCCATCCCAATCGTTGATCCTAAAAATATCACCAGACCCACCTGAGTCTGGCCCTTAATCAAATACCCTGACCTAAGCAATGCCTGTGCCCCTGAAACATCCTCCAACACACAGATAACAATTCCAGTATTACAAATGATAATAGCAATTGCAAAAACGACTGAAAACACCAACCCCACAATTATTGCCGCATACCCAACTAAAGGTGCAAAGCCAACAACAGAAAGTGAACTACACACAGCAACAAGAAGCACAAAGAATGTCGTGAGGCAACCTGAAATCACCATACACACCCACAAATACGTTTCCACAGGCCGCCTCCAAATTTTGCGAATTACACCAAAAAACTTAGAAAAGTCGACCTCTTTCTTTGAATAAGTACAATCTACAGAATAAGCAACAACAACTTTTGACAACAAGGACAGTGTAATAAACATAGGAAAGCACATTGTGGAGGAAACAGCCATTTCAGAGATGTTATGACTCAACTGTTTGATAAAAGGCCTCAGTGGGAGACCGCTAGCTTTAGCTACCAACAAGAGCCTAACAGTAAGTTTCTTCACAATGCTCCGATCAACTAATACTTTTGATAAAACAAGCGCTGAAACTGGGCAAATTAACAGCGCAGCAATAAGCATAAAAGCCGAACAATTAAACCGGAGAATCCTAACAGTTTCTCTCAATATCTCTAAAGCGCTCGTGGCATGAAAATGGGGATCACTGACATCGTTACCATGATTGGATGATTCTAACTCAAGATCTTGCAAATGGGTATCTTCAGATCCCTCCATTTTTAAGTGATCCAATCTAATCCAAGGAGAAGTACAATTAGAGAGCTCAGTTTTTATCAAAATATCTACGAAGTACACACAGCTGTTATCTGCTCATCAGATCCTATGTAACTGAAAATAAAGAATGCGAATCATAATGGGCTTTAAAAAAACTCAAATAGATCTGGTAATGCTAAAAAGTAAAAAAACCTGAGCGTCACGACATTGAAACGGTGGCAACAGGCAAAAAAGCGGGCTACAGAGCAACAAGAAAGAAGTTCAAAAACTGATTTCACGGCTTTAGAAGAAATGGATTTGTGCTAAACGTGTGCTTTGGGTCTTCGGAGGAGTGATGGTGGCATTTACAGCGTGTGAATGAAAAAACTTTACACTGCTATGCTACAAAAAGCTATGCACGAATAGAAGCTGCTCTTCAATTGACTGCACAGCTTTATAATCAGGAATTAGGACTTAGGAATAGAGTCTCATACATCATCCATCTCAAGACTGTATAACTCACCGTACAAATACGGAAGGGTAGTAGAGCACTTACAATCCAATCTCTAAAACTTTCTCTCGCAATTCTAATATGACATCAATTGGTCAACTCACAAATATATTCCTCTCACTATGAGCCACACTTATCTAATTACGAATTGATACATTAATATTGTGAAAAAAAATTTGTAACATTAGATTGTGAATTAATATTTATTAAATACAAAAATAGGCCGATACTCAACAAAGCTAGTAATGACAATTCTTAATTAAGCCTCTTAATATTTATTTATTTGTTTTTTATAATTATTATCACAATGGATAATTTAATATGGGATATGATTCTCACCCAAATTACTTGAAGGGTGTGTTCGGTTGGGAGTAATAGAGGATCACTAAGATAATGTCATCTTATATTACTTTATTATCATGTTTAGTTGTCAAGTAATATAAGATTCTAGTTTTTTTTTTTAAAACTAATAGTCGTTATTGTTGGTAATATAGGAAGTAATTTAATTACCTCAATTTTCTTAAGTATTTTAAGATTAATTGATAATCTTATTTTTGTTACAATTTTACCTATTTTTAATAAAATTTTAGGATAATAATACCCTTGTTTTAAAAACAATTTACAAAAATACTAATGAACTATTTTATCCCTATATACAAAGTTTTTAGGACATAAATACCCTTAGAATTTTAAAAAACTACCCAAGGATGGTGGCCAGATTTGGCCACCACCACTAGCCACCAGCCACCACTACGGACGGCGACAAAATGGTGCATGACCAGTCGGATCTGGATAAGTCATGCACCGTTAAGGTCGAAAACAGCCAGATCTAGCCATGAAAAGGCCATATATTTGGCCATGAAACAGCGGTCATTTCACGACCAAAGATATGACCTTTTCACGGCCAGATCTCCATTGTCGACACTGCTAGCAATGGTGGCAAGCCACCGATAGTAGCTTGGGGTGGATGGAAGGTGTTTTTGTTAATTTTTAAATTTTTTTGTTGTTATGATATCTTAGCTAAATTTGAAATATTGGGGGTTAAAAAAAATTATTCAAAAAATAATGATATAAATAATATTATTTTATATTTAAAAAGGAGGACAATTTAATAATTTATATAACATACCTAACCAATTTATTCCTTTTAACCAAATATATTAATATAACATACCTACCAATTTATTCTAACCAATTAAATACATTTCTCTAAATATTAAAAAAAAAATATGCAATAAAAAATTATACAATATCTTTAGATAAGTTGTCCAAGCAACAATTCAATGACATATTAGTTGTGTGCTATGGACGGTTTGGACAACAAGACAAGGATTAATTTGTCAACATCTTCTAATTTTAGGGTGGGACCAACCAAAACTTATTTGTCTATTAAATAATAAAATTTAGAGTAAACAATTTGTCCCGCCCAAGGTTTGCCTTAATAACCTTTCCCACCTAAAAGTTTCAAAATACCACTTTCCCACCCAAAGATTTATATTTAGTTAAATACCCAAATATACTTCACTTTCTCAATCGGGGTTCAACAAGTTATCAAGAGCCAGAGTAAGATGGGTTTGTAGAGTAGAGGCTGATGGATCAAATGGTGGTGGCTGATTGAATATTCGTCACTAAAAATCAACTAAAAATGGGAAATCCTAGCTTTGTGGTAGCTGACGATTGGCGAGAAATCAGGTGTCGAAGGTTCAAATGATGGTGACAGAGAAAATCTTCGTCACTGAAATCCGCTTTAGGTAATAACGGAATATTAACTTTGGGTGGAAAAGTGGTATTTTACAACTTTTGGGGAGGGAAATGTCATTAAGAAAAACCTTGGGTGGGAAAATTGTTTGTTTTTAATTAATCCATATATATTTATCAATAATCCAAAATTGTTTTGTTTTACCAACCAAAACTTAACTAATTGATTTATTCATCCTATCAAAAGTCAAGAATATGACCTATTCATCTTCTAGTTTTCATCAATTCAAGTTGGCATAAAGTCAAGGGAATTTTCACTTTTATTTTGTCTTCCCGTAGGTCAACTCAATACGTGGGAGACGAGTTGTTCACTTGGTCAAATTAACAATTTACTAAAACGACGATATAATTGAATGATTCCAAACACAACACCATCTCTCTTCTTCTTCTTCTTCATAAATTCATAATTCATCCTTCTCTACAGTGTGTCTGTCTCTCATCATCCACCATGTCAATTCCTCCGGTCAGCCTCCACACAATCCTCTCTGAATCAAATCGCATAATCAAGGAACACTCACTTCACTTCAAGGTTCTCGGCGTCCTCTTCCTCTTCCCTATATCTTACTCTATCTCCCTTTACCCGATCCTCAAACCTCAACTCCTTCTCCTAGACCAAAAAAGTCTTATTCTCGCACTCTCTTACACAGCCTTTGTTTTTGTTTTATCACTCTGCGCTACATCCTCCATCACCTACAGTGTCTTCAAAGGATTCTACGGTAGACCGGTCAAGTTTGTATCTGCTATCAAATCCATTTTTAACTCTTTTCTGCCTCTCTTCGTTACCACTTCTCTTTGTCATATAATTTTATCCGGGGTTCTTGTTATTTTTGCAGTTTTCTTGTTTTCGGTTGTTAAATTTGCTGAGGTTGTTGGGTTCGATCAATATGAGTACTCTTCTCCTTATTTTATATGTTTTGGATTGGTTATTTTGATTGTTTATCTGTTTGTTTTGGTTTATTTGGGAGTGAAGTGGAGTTTGGTGCCCTGTAATTGTGGTGGTTGAATCAAGCTGGGGCGTGAAGGCTTTAAAGAGAAGTGCAACTCTAATAAATGAATATAAGTCGACGGGTTTGTCTTTGTATTTGTATTTCTTAATGATGGCAGGGCTTCTAGTTTGGAGCAGTTCGCTAGGGAGTACAACTTTGTTTGGTATGGATTTTGATGATAAGTGGGATGTGGCACTTGTGTTTCTATCTTTGACGACCACACATTTGGTAATTATTTGGGTGTTCCTCGCATGCACAGCGGCCAATACTGTGTTGTATATACATTGCAAGGCTGTTGTTAATGGGGAAATTATAAGCGAGGATTATGTAAGCCTGCCTTTTGATGATGGAAAAGTACCTCTTCTTAAAGGTTATTAGATTTTCAGAAATAATATGCTTACTCACCAGTTTTACTAATCGTCTTACTACCTTTGTTAAAATTATATATAGTACCCGTACTATTCGTATGGTACCCGTACTATGTGTTATATTTACAAATGATAGTGAGATAGTTAGTAAGATGGTGAGTAAACATACCATTACTCTTAGATTTTTCTGCTTTGTGATGTCTCAGAAGTACTTTGTTTCTTGTATTGTCTTTGAAAAAAATTTAGGTGAAGTAATAGAAAAACAAAGTGTATGAGACAGATTCTCTTGCTGGATTGAAATCAATTTAATTTTATATATCTTTTGTGTTTAAAATTTTTCTTTTATGGTATATAAAGATAAATAAAATAAAATAAAAGCTTATGTCTTCCTAATTGTAATACCATTTTTATAAAACCTTTTTCAATTAGAATGTAATTCTAGGCTTTTAGTGGAGATGTATGGCTGAATGTAATGAAGGATTTGGAGGTGAACAATGGCTTAAACCTATTGGTAATAATTTATTTTGTTACTAAATTTGAAATTATTACTAATAAGTTATAGGATAAGGCTTGTAAAGAAGTCAAGGATCATTGGCGGATTCAGGGATTTTTGTCGAGTGAGGGTCTCTGCGGCTTTGCCATTGTTTACCAAACAACTAGTAAAAAATTTAAAAAAATCATCAAACCTTAAGCAAAAATAACAATACAATATCAAGAACCTGAAAGAACAACAATGCAATAATACAATATTTTCCTACTTGAATAAATCTATGAGAAGCAAAATTTTGAGTAAATGTATTGAGTAAACCTTATTTTAATTTTAATTTTTTATTTTTTTGGCTTCCAAAGATTATAATATAAATTTTCATGATTTTGATCAGATCTAATCCTAAGCTAAAGTCAACCAAAACTTAAATCAAGCCAACATTGTGTTGACTTTTAGTAGGAATTAATAAAAAAAAGGGGATTTTTTTGGTATAAATATAGATACTAACTCAAATTTCTTTAATATTTTTGAGTAGTTGAACAATGACGTTTGAAATGTAGAAAAGTGGTGGGTGAAGGGTGAAAAATAATGTCCTTCTAAAATATAACTAAGGTTTTAATTTGGGAAAGCATGAACATTCTTAAACACAAAACACAAAATAAACTCACAAGATTCCATGTCTTTTTCCCTCAAATTTGAACAAAAAACCTTTTAAAAAACAAGCATGATTTAACCCTAAAATAAACTAAATTGAAATAAGTAATACACATACTAAAACTGATAAAACAGAAAACAAAGCTAATCGTGGCACCTTGAGTAGTGAAAGCTTCAACAATTTTAGTCTTCAAAAGTTTTAAGAACGAATAACATAAGAAAGAGAATGAGAGAATAAGAGAGTAAATAATTTTAGGGATAAAATCATAAAAAATAGGTAGAACAGTTAAGAAGAAGAGTAGAGAGTTTTAAACTTTTAATACGATGTATGCTTATATATATATAAAAAATTTTTGTGGACCCATATATTAGTAATTTTTTTTTTTTTAAATATGAGGGGTTGGATCCGCCCCTGTCAAGGTTAGTACCCTTTTTATTATAATGTTGTTGATTGAGGAAAGATAAGGCTTATGAACGTTGTGAAGAAGTCAAGGATAATGCCAACTCTAACAGTTAGTAAAACTCATTGCTAAAGTTTAGGAATAGTTGGTCAAATGGAATAAAAATAACAACGGTTCTCTTAATTCTTTTTGAAATACCAATAATTATTCAACACTTAAAACCTAACAATTCTGGCCTTCTGAAAGCAAGGATTTCATAAAGTTTTATAGAAGTATTGTCCGCTTTGAGAAGCAAGGGTCACATGGTTTTGTCCTAAAAATGTGTCTTTGGATGATGAGGGACTCTTTTTGTGTTATATAAGCGACCAAAACCCTCATCTCTTAATCAATGTGAAGACTTATACTAATAGTAACGAATTCTGTATTTGAAATGGCTAAACAGAGGGGTAATCAAATATCTCTATAGTTTAATTGACCATTCCTCTTTATATAATAAATATTTTTTCTAATTCGAAATTTTGAATACATGTTATAAAATTCTTAAGTAGGTATAAATCACTTTTTTAAAAAAAAAAAAAAGATTGCTATCATAATTTATTAATCTTGTCTCTTTACCATTTAAACCTTTAGGAAGTTTCCTTACTAAAACAAACTAAAATGAGCTTATAAGCAAGCCAATCAATCTCACTGGACGCCATCCTTTGTAGCTAAACTACAAACCATCACCCATCTCCACTTTTTCTTTCTTTCTTTATCATCCTGATCCTCATCATCATCATTCTCTACAGTGTTTTCTTTATCTCTAATCCACCACGTCAATGCCACATCTCAATCTCTGCACCATCCTCTCCGAATCGATACGCATAATCAAAGCACACTCATGTCACTTCCTGGCTCTTTCAGTCATCTTCCTCCTCCCCTTGTCTTTCTCCATCGTCGTTTTCCCTACCCTCCAACAACTCCTTCTTCACTTAACCACAAACGACTCCAGAACTCTTCTTAGCCATGCTTTTTATCGTTCCACACCCCTACTCTAAAGTTCGACAAACAAAGCCTTCTTTTCACTCTCTTCTTCTCGGTTTTTACCTTTGTTTTATCTCTCTATGCTGGTTCTATCACCTACAGTGTTGTAAGTGTGAAGACTAAAACGATGCCGTGTTACTTAACTAAGTAATACGCTGTCGTTTCAGGATAATAGAAGAATCAATATGGACCATCACTCATCTTGAGATCCAATGGTTGCAATTAGTCCAATTCTGGTCAATGGTATTTAGGCAAATGAGTCTTCCAGAGAGAGTTTTTCAATCGATATATTGTGTAAAGGAAATTGCTCTCTTAAGGTTTTTGTCCAGTTCTGAAATCGTGATCGTTGTAACTAGTTTGAGTGATTGTGTTAGTCATTCTGGGAGAGGTTTATTGTCTCTCTAAGGGCTAGGGAATCTTAGTATTATTTCTCTAGGTTGGTTGTTACAAGATTGGTTGATTTCAGGGTTTCTTTCTTGGATCATTTGATTTGGAGTCTGTAATCTGTAAACTGGTTCTTAATAGTGCAGTGAGCTTCTCCTGTTTCTGGAGCTCAACATGGACGTAGCCTTTCCATTCTTGGCTGTAGGATAGAACTGCCCCAGGGGTAAAGATCACAATAAGCAGAGATGTAATATGTAATGAAAGGGATTTCCCTTGCAAGTCTACTAACAATGATGCAGGTTCTCCAAGCAACAATGAAACTCAACCAGGTCAACCAGACACCACACCAATCACGGTGGAGGCAACCAGCATGCAACTAGAGGTTACCCAACCAGAAAATGAACCTGCACTACCTTACCATGCACCAAACCAAGAAGAAGGTGAAATAGGGGAGGCCCAATACCCCTTGCTTGATGAACTACAGGAATACCAACTAGTAATGGATAGGACCGGAAGGGAGATTAGGCCTCCAGAAAGGTATTCATATGCAAAGCTGATCTATACAGCCTTTCTGGCAGGAACTGAAGTATTGAGAGCAGAACTTGAGTCATATTTAGAAGCAATGACTTCAAAGGATAGGGACAAATGGTGGTAAGCAATGACAGAAGAAATGAATTCCCTAAAGGTAAATGGGATTTGGTCCCTTGTTCTTAAACCAAAAAATCAAAAAGTTATTTAGTGTAAATGGTTGTATAAGATTAAGGAGGGTATAACAACAAATGAACCCCCTAGATAGAAAACTAGACTGGTGGCCAAAGAGTACACCCAAAGGGAGGGCATAGACTTCAATGAAGTCTTCTCTCCTGTAGTCAAATACAAGACCATTAGGATGATGTTGTCTATTGTAGCTTATCAAGACCTAGAGTTAGAGCAACTTGACGTAAAAACAGCTTTCCGACATGGTGATTTAAAAGAGCAAATCTTCACGGTTCAACCAGTAGGCTTTGTAGATAATCAAAGGCCAAACCATGTTTGCAGGTTGCATAAGTCCTTATATGGCCTTAAACAGTCACCTAGACAATGGTATAAAAGATTTGATACCTTTATAATCAACTTAGGATTCACTAGGAGTAAATATGATAACTATTTTTACTTTGCACTGAAAGATGTCATGCCCATTTACTGCTGCTTTATGTCGATGATATGCTCTTGATTAGTAAATCAAAGTCCAAGATAACTGAATTAAAAGTCAGACTCAACTCTGAATTTGATATGAAAGACCTTGGAGTGGCTAAGAAAATTGTTGGAATGTTCATAGATAGGGACAGAAGCAAGAGTACTCTAAAAATCCATCAAACATCATATCTACAGAAATTAGTCTCTTTAAATTTGGAATGTTTGACTGTAAGCATGTGTCAATGCCCCTTACAAATCATTTTGTACTGTCTAAGTCACAGTGTCCTCAGAGTCCTATTGAAACCATTCAAATGGAGGTTGCTTCTTACTTTAATGTGATAGGATCAATAATGAATGCAATGATTAGTACTAGACCAGATTTAGCATTTGCAATATCTCTGTTGAGTAATACATGTGAAACCCAAGGAGTGATCACTGGATTGCTCTAAAATGGGTGCTCAGATACATTAATAGTACTGCATGTATAGGCTTAGAATATTGTAAAAGAACATCTACACTTAATCTTGTTGGGTTTGTGGATTCAGACTTTGCAGGTGATAGGGATAGTAGGAAGTCAACTACAACCTATTGTTTTACACTTGGAGGGAATTGCATCAGTTGGAAATCACAACTCCAGCCCCTAGTTGCTCTCTCATCAATTAAAGCAGAATATGTGGCCCTGGATGATGGTTTCAAGGAAGCCATATGGATGCAAGGACTACTGATAGAAGCTGAGTTGGCTGATAGTAGAGTGACTATCTTCTCAGACAGTCAAAGTGCTATATTGTTAAGCAAAAATCCTATCTATCATGAAAGAACAAAACATGTGGATGTACGATTTTGTTTCGACAGAGACCTAATCACCAAAGGATTGATTGAGCTAAGAAAGGTTCTTGTTGAAGAAAATCCAATAGACATGGGAACAAAAATTGTCACTCTAGCAAAGTTCAAGCATTGCATGAACTTTTTATTTCTGAAATAAGAAGAAGACAATAGAGCTATGAGGGAATCAATTGAGGTAAACTGCACTAAAGAGAGTCAGATTGGGAAGTTGGTTTCAAGTCTTCAAGGTGGAGATTGTAAGTGTGAACACTGAAACGATGTCGTGTTACTTAACTAAGTAATATGCTGTTGTTTCAGGATAATAGAAGAATCAATCTAAACCATCAATCATCTTGAGATCCAACAACTGCAATTTGTCCAATTCTGGTCAACAGTATTTAAGCAAATGAGTCTTTAGTCTTGAAAGAGAGTTTCTCGATCGATATGCTATGTAAAGGAAATTACTCTCTTAGGGTTTTTGTCCAGTTCTGAAATCGTGATCGTTGTAACTAGTTTAAGTGATTATGTTAGTCATTCTGGGAGAGGGTCATTGTCTTTCTCAAGGGCTAGGGAATCTTAATGTTATTTCTCTAGTTTGGTTGTTACATAATTGGTTGATTTCGGGGTTTCTTTCTTGGATAATTTGATTTGGAGTCTGTAATCTATAAACTGATTCTTAATAGTTTAGTGAGCTTCTCCTGTTTTCGGAGCTCAATGTGGACGTAGCATTTCCATTATTGGAAAGGTGAACCACGGTAAAATTGTGGTGTTGAATCTTTTCTATGATTGCTTGATCTGTTATAGTTTTGTTAGGTTTGTGTGTGTGTTTTTACAACAAGTGTCTTCCATGGCTTCTATGGTAGACCTGTCAAGTTTATGCCTGCTATTAAATCCATTTTCATTTCTTTTTTGCCTCATCTTGCTACCACTGTTCTTTGTCAAATAATCGTATCTGCGATTATTGCCTTTTTTGTGATTGTGGTGTTTTTGGTCGTTAAGTTTGTTAAGTTTGTTGGTTTTCAGTGTGAGTACTCATACTCTTCTCCCTTCTTTATGGGGTGTGTTTTGCTCCTCATTACTTTTTTATTGTTGATTTTGGTTTATTTGCAAGTAAATTGGGCTTTGGTGTTTGTGGTAATGGTGGTGGAATCCAGTTGGGGTTTAAGCCATTGAAGAGAAGTCAAAATTTGGTGGATGGATATAGATTCGTGGCTTTGTCTTTGAGTTCATGTTTTCCATTTTCTGTTGGGATTTTAATTTGGAGCAACTTGGATTTAGTTTCTCATTTTGGTGGTATCAGTAATAGGTGGAGTTGGGCATTTGTGTTACAAATAGTGATTGCTTCAACATTGCTGATGTTGTTGTTCCTTTACAACATTGCGACGAATACAGTGTTGTATATGCTTGCAATGGAGATTGCTGAGGAATTTTCCAAGGAATATGTGAGTTTGCCTTTCGATAATGGGAAAGTGCCTTATCTTGTTTCTATTGCTTATAATGGATTCGCTGACATTTATTTTTTGTTTGTACTTTGTAGTTGGTAAGTCGTGTACTATCAAAGTAAAAGTATGTGAATATGTAAAAATCTGAGTTGTGATCAATCTTTGAGTTTCTTGTGCTTCATTTTGGTCGGACCTGCAATTCTGATTAGGTTAATTCATAATAAACTTTCTATGTCAATGCCATGTCCGTAGCTTGTCAGTGAAGATGGAACTATGTATATCTGCTCGAACACTAACTGATCTGGAAACTCCTGTATTTTCATAAATTTGTTGAAGCAGAACCACATAAAACAACATTTGCAAGTTCAATTGACTGCACAGCTTTATAATCAGGAATTAGGAATAGAACCTCATCCATCATCCTTCTCAAGAATATATAACTCATCGCATAAATACAAAAGGGTAATACTATACTTACAACCGAATCTCATAAATTTTCTCTCACAACTCTAACATGAAAATAATTGATCAACTTGTAAATAGGTCCCGCGAGCTCACTATGGGTCCCATTTATCCAATTGCAAGTTGATCAATTGGGAGCTGACATGTTAGGATTATGAGAGAAATTAAGTTTGTAAAATTGGATTGTGAGTCAATCTTTATTGAATATAAAAATGGACACAAAGCTAGTAACTTCAACTCTTAATTAAGCCTCTTAATTTTTATTTATTTATTTTAAGCAACAATTCAATGACCTATTAGTTTGTGTGTTATGGATGGTTTGGACAAGGATTTATTTGTCAATGTCTTCTAATTTTAGGATGGGATCGACCAAAACTTATTTGTCTATTAAATAATAAAATTTAGAGTAAACAACATTTTCCCACCCGAGGTTTGCCTTAATGGCAATTTTCCACCTAAAAAATTTCAAAATACCACAACCCCGCCCAAAGTTTATATTCCGTTAAATACTCAAATATACTTCACTTTCTCAACTGGGGTTCAACAAGTTACCAGGAGTCAAGGTAAGAGGAGGTTTGTAGAGTGGAGGCCGATGGATCCAATTGTCACGATCGGGGGCTATCCTCCATCTTGCCCTACTACGGGCTCAAGTGCTTTCCCCACTCAGCCGGACTCATTGGAATATCTCCCTCCTCTCCCCCTCTTAAGGGATTTCTTTCGCCTTCCCCACCACTCGAACTCAAGACCACGGGGCTATAGTTAATTGGGATAGCTTGATGGTACTCACCATGCTTCCTAATTGACTATAGCCCCTTAGTCTTGGGTTCAAGTGGTGGGGAAGGCGAAAGAAATCCCTTAAAAGGGAAGGGGAAGGGGAAGGGGGGGGGGGTGAAGATATTCCTATGAGTTCGGCTGAGTGGGGAAAGCACTAAGCCCGCAGTAGGGCAAGATGGAGGATAGCCCCCTGTCATGACACCAATGGTGGTGACCGATTGAATATTTGTCACCGGAAATCAGTTAAAAACAAAAAAACCCTAGCTTTGTGGTGGTTGATAATAGGCAAGAAATCATGTGCCGGAGTGAGAGGGATTTTGTAGAGAGGAGACTGGAGGTTCAAATGGTGGTGACAGAGAGAATTTTCACCACTGAAATCGGCTTTGAGTAGTAACAGAATATTAACTTTGGGTGGGAAAGTGGTATGCTGCAACTTTTTGTGTGGGAAAGTGTCATTAAGGAATACCTTAGGTGGGAAAAAAGTTGTTTACTCTTAATTAATAATATACGTATATATAATCCGAAATTATTTTGTTTGACCAACCAAACTTAATTATTGATTTCTGCATCATATCAAAAGTCAAGACAAAGACCTATTCATCTTCTAGTTTTAATTAAGAGTAAACGACATATTCCCACCTAAGGTTTTGTGAAATCCCAAGTTGGTACCCTTGGTGGTCGGGTTGCATTTATTCCAGATTCTTACCCTTAAAGCAACAGAAAAGTGTTTGATGTAAAGATAAAGGGGTAAATTGATCATTTTGCAGGAGGCAACACACGTTAGCAGATCGCCACTTCTAACAGTGCTTGGGCACACGTTAGCAGACATCACCCTCGACGTTTTTCGCCCTTGTCACCACCATTTGAACCCCCATCCTCCCCTCTACAAAACCTTACCCTTCACAACCCCTCATCACTCGCTAATCGCCGGCCACGCAGCTGCAACATGCATCTATTTTTTGTTGATTTTCGATCGTTTTGAGTGGCAACAACCACCGTTTGACTCATCGCATCACCCCGACAAAACCCTAACCTTCTCGGCCACAACAACTCATCGTTTGCCATCCACCATTTCACCAAAAACATGATGAACACAAACCTCTTCACTAGCGAACGATAACTAAACAATTGGTGGGGACATAGGCGCTTTGTAGAGTTAGAGACACTAGTTGTAGTGGTGGTGTCCAATTGGATTTTTACCATTGGAATCCGATGAAGAACAACAAAACCCTAAACCTAATAGCGTTGGTGATCGGAAGGGCCAATGAGTCGGGAATCAGAGGGGTTTTGGACAACGAATTATAGGGAAGGTGGTGCAAGTGACCAAGGGGTTCAATGCCGTCAGAAACAGCATAGATCGGGCAAAAATCAAGAGGGTGCATAGTTGTCGAGGGTGTTATTAAAATAAATTAAAAATAAAATGGTAAATTTTATAATTGTACTAATTTAGGGGTTAAAACATAATTTATTAAATTATTTGTTAAGGGCATTATGGTAATTGCATCCTATGTAACCTAAAAAATGCTAATAGTGTTACTTTAAGGGTGGAAATTTGGAATAAATGTAACAATGGGTACCAACTTAGGGTTTCACCAAACCTCGGGTGGGAATATGTCCTTTACGCTTTATTTAATTCAAGTTGGCATAAAATCAAGGAAATTTTCATTTTTATTTTGTCTTCCCGTAGGTGAACTCAATACTTGGGAGACAAGTTGTTCACTTGGTCAAATTAACAATGCATACATATGAATTTCACATCAATTATTTACTAATTGAATGATTTTACAACACAACACCATCTCTCTTCTTCTTCTTCATAAATTCGTAATCACCCTTCTCTACAGTGTGTCTATCTCTCATCATCCACCATGTCAACTCCTCCGGTCATCGTCCACACAATAACCTCTGAATCAAAACGCATAATCAAGCAACACTCACTTCACTTCAGGGTTCTCTGCGTCGTCTTCGTCCTCCCCATTACTTACCCTATCTTCATTTACCCGATCCTCAAACCTCAACTCCTTCTCCTAGACCAAAAAAGTCTTATTCTCGCGCTCTCTTACACGGCCTTTGTTTTTGTTTTATCACTCTGTGCTACATCCTCCATCACCTACAGTGTCTTCAAAGGATTCTACGGTAGACCCGTCAAGTTTGTATCTGCTATCAAATCCGTTTTTAACTCTTTTCTGCCTCTCTTCGTTACCACTTCTGTTTGTCATATAATTTTATCCGGGGTTCTTGTTATGCAGTTTTCTTGTTTTCCGTTGTTAAATTTGCTGAAGTTGTTGGGTTCGATCACCATGATTACTCTTCTCCATTATTTTTTATGGTTTGGATTGGTTATTTTGATTGTTTATCTGTTTGTTTTGGTTTATTTGGAAGTGAAGTGGAGTTTGGTGCCTGTGATTGTGGTGGTTGAATCAAGCTGGGGCGTGAAGGCTTTAAAGAGGAGTGCAAGTCTAATAAATGAATATAAATCGGCGGGTTTGTCTTTGTATTTGACTTTCTTAATGATGATAGGGCTTTCAGTTTGGAACAGTTCGTTAGCGAGTACAACTTTTTTGGTACAGATTTTGGTGATAAGTGGGATGTGGCACTTGTGTTTCTATCTTTGACGACTTCACATTTGCTACTTTTTTGGGTGTTCCTCGCATGCGTAGCGGCCAATACTGTGTTGTATATACATTGCAAGGCCGTTGTTGATGGGGAAAGGAATATGTAAGCATTCATTTTGATGATGGAAAAGGACCTCTTCTTAAAGATTATTAGATTTTATTGCTTTGTAATGTCTCAGAAGTACTTTGTTTCTTGTATTGTCTCTGAAAAAAAATTTAGGTTAAGTAATAGAAAAACAAAGTTTATGAGACAGATTCTCTTGCTGGATTGAAATCAAGTTTAATTTTATA
Source organism: Pistacia atlantica (assembly GCA_026229545.1). Classification (NCBI taxonomy): domain Eukaryota; kingdom Viridiplantae; phylum Streptophyta; class Magnoliopsida; order Sapindales; family Anacardiaceae; genus Pistacia; species Pistacia atlantica. The sequence continues at coordinate 27,170,145 of CM047902.1, read as the reverse complement.
TATCTTTTGTATTTAAATTTTTCTTTTATGGAATTGTTATCATATATAAAAATAAATAAAAACTTATGTCCTCCTAATTGTAATACCATTTTTTTAAAAAACTTTTTCAATTAGAACGTAATTCTAGGCTTTTGGTGGAGATGTATGGCTGAATGTAATGAAGGATTTGGAGGTGAACAATGGCTTAAACCTATTCGTAGTAATTTATTTTGTTACTAAATTTAAAATTATTACTAATAAGTTATAGGATAAGGCTTGTAAAGAAGTCAAGGATCATTGGCTGATTCAGGATTTTTGTGAGGGGCCTCTGCTGCTTCCACCATTGTTTACCAAACAACTAGTAAAAAATTTAAAAAAATCACTCACCAAACTTTAAGCAAAGATAACAATACAATATCAAGAACCTGAAAGAACAATAATACAATAATACAATACTTTCCTTACTTAAATAAATCTATAAGAAGCAAAATTTTGAGTAAATGTGTTGAGTAAACCTTCTTTTAATTAATTAATTAATTTATTTATTTTTGGCTTCCAAAGATTATAATATAAATTTTTATGATTTTGATGAGACATAACCTAAGCTAAAGTCAACAAAAACTTAAATCAAGTCAACGTTGTGTTGGCTTTTAGTAGGAATTAATAAAAACAATGGGGAATTTTCTTGGTATAAACATAGATACTAACTCAAATTTTTTTAATATTTGTGAGTATTGAACGATGACGTTTGAAATGTAGGAAAGTGGTGGGTGAAGAGTGAAAAATAATGTCCTTTAAAATATAATTAAGGTTTTAATTTGGGAGAAAACATGAACATTTTTAGGCACAAAAACAAAATAAACTCACAAGATCCATGTCTTTTTTCCCTTAAATTAGAACAAAAAACCTTTTAAAAAAGAAGCATGATTCAACCATAAAATAAACTAAATTGAAATGAGCAATACACATACTAAAACTGATAAAACAGAAAACGAAGCGAATTGTGGTACCTTGAGTAGTAAAAGCTTCAACAATTTCACTCTTCAAAAGTTTTAAGAGCGAATAACATGAGAAAGAGAATGAGAGAGTAAAGAATTTTGGGGATAAAATCATAAAAAGTAGGTGGAGCAGTGAAGAAGAAGAGTAGAGAGAATTTTAAACTTTTAATACGATGTGTCCTTATATATATATATATATACATAGAAATTTTTTGTGAACCCATATATTAGTAAATTTTTTTAAAAAATATGAGGGGTTGGATCCACCCCTGTCAAGGATAGTACTCTTTTTATTATAACGTTATAATAATGTTGTGATTGAGGAAAGATGAGAGAAAGATAAGGCTTTTGAACGTTGTGAAGAAGTCAAGGATAATGCTAACTCCAACCATTAGTAAAACTCATTGCTAAAGTTTAGGAATAATTGGTCAAATGGAATAAAAATAATAACGGTTCTCTTAATTCTTTTTGAAATACCAATAATTATTCAACATTAAAACCTGACAATTCTGGCCTTCTAAAAGCAAGGATTTCATAAAGTTTTATAGAAGTATTATCCGCTTTAAAAAGCAAGGGTCACATGGTTTTGTGACAGGCTATTCGTAAGTGTACGAAATCGCGCAAGTAATAAAGCTCGAGTAAACGAGTGTCGAATCCCAAGAGAACTACCTACCAAGTATCAAACTAGTCTATTTTGTTGCTATTTGATGAAACGAATTTTAAGAATGAATTTAATGAAAAAAAACTAACTAAAAACTAAACAAAAGCAATATTTTATTAATACTTTGGTAAAGAAATCAATATGACTAAACTTGGGGCATAGATTTCACACCAATTTAATCCTATGCATTGACAATTATTGCTAACCTAATTAAGCTTATTCTAAAGGCCAAACTCCCTAATATTCCACTAACGTTCTCTCGAACAATTAGCGAATTAACTCTTAAGCAACAACCTAAAATATCTCTAAGTTGGATTTAAAAGCTAAGAGATCATTAAGTTCTATAGAATTTACCAGAGTCTCACAGATCGTGATAACCTATCTTTAGCGTTCTCTCAATCTATGATTTTATTACCTTAGACTAATCAGGTTTCATCTCTCGATCTCAACCCAACCCATAAAATCATTCAACTCTCGAGCCCTTGAGAATTGAAAACATTACACACAATAATAAAACTTAGAATTACTACTCACTGTGAAATCAACAACAATAACATCAACATATATTCATAAATTGGGCTACATCTTTAGCCCTAGAAAAGGGATTTAGTTCATAATTGTAGTAATAAAAATAACCATTGTATTCAATAACATGAGTTCAAGAAAGAAAAATATAAAAACTTTTCTAATTGGTGAATGAGAACTACAGGAATTCTGATCTCCAAACTAGTAGCTGTCCTTTCTCCTTCTCTAATCTCCCTAAAAACTACTTAAAGACCCTTATTTATAGTGCTAGGGTTTGGTGGTTACTTAGGAAATAATTAAATGCTTAACCCATTCAGATTCGGACTAGGAAAATGCAATAACCCAAACAGGCTCGTGACCCATCGCTGCGGCGATAAGAAATGGTCGCTGCGACGATCGTTCTTTCTGTCCAATGAGTCTGTGATCTCTAGAATTTGGTAAAGTCATCAACACAAACTTTGTAGCTCTCTGAATAAGCTTTCCAACACCACAAGAATTGTCAAATTCTGATTTCTATAGCTCAAGTTATGACAGAAACATCGAAGCATGCTCATCTTGAAGGATTTCCAGATTTTACGTTGTATCTTCGACGCGTCACAACTTTTTCGTTTCAACTCCAATTCTTACACCTTTTGCTCCTACTTGTCACGAATTCCATCGACATCATTCTTTTTCCTTCAAATATCAGTTTGAACCTAAAAATACTCAAAATACACCTGTGATCTCGTAAAAGGTATCTATGAAATAATTAATTCAAATTCCACAAATTAAACAAATTTTTCACAAATAATCCAATTAAATCACTAACAAAATATATACTTTCAAGCTCTTATCATTTTATCCTAAAAATGCATCTTTGGATGATGAGGGACTCTTTTTGTGTTATATAAGCAACCAAAACCCTTGTTTCTTAATCAACGTGAGACTTATACTAACAGTAACATATTCTGTATTTGAAATGGCTGACCAGAGGGGGAAGCAAATATCTCTATAGTCTAATTGACCATTCCTCTTTATATAATAAAGATGATTTCTCATTCAAAATTTTGAATACATGTTATAAAAATTTTAAGTAGCTATAAATCATTTATAAAAAAAAAAAGACTGCTATCATAATTTATTAATCTTGTCTCTTTACCATTTAAACCTTTAGGAAGTTTCCTTACTACAAACAAACTAAAATGAGCTCATAAGCAAGCCAATCAATCTCACTAGACGCCATCCTTTGTAGCTAAACTACAAACCATCACCCATCTCCACTTTTTCGTTCCTTCTTCATCGTCGTCATTCTCTACAGTGTTTTCTTTATCTCTGATCCACCACGTCAATGCCACATCTCAGTCTCTGCACCATCCTCTCCAAATCGAAACGCATAATCAAAGCACACTCACGTCACTTCCTCGCTCTCTCAGTCATCTTCCTTCTGCCCTTGTCTTTCTCCATCGTCGTTTTCCCTACCCTCCAACAACTCCTTCTTCACTTAACTACAAACGACTCCAGAACTCTTCTTAGCCACGCTTTTTATCGTTCCACCACCCCTACTCTAAAGTTTGACAAACAAAGCCTTCTTTTCACTCTCTTCTTCTCGGTTTTTACCTTTGTTTTATCTCTCTGCTCTGCTGGTTCTATCACCTATAGTGTCTTCCATGGCTTCTATGGTAGACCTGTCAAGTTTATGTCTGCTATTAAATCCATTTTCATTTCTTTTTTTCCCTCTTCTTGCTACCACTGTTCTTTGTCAAATAATCGTATCTGCGATTATTGCCTTTTTTGTGATTGTGGTGTTTTTGGTCGTTAAGTTCGTTAAGTTAGTTGGTTTTCAGTGTGAGTACTGGTACTCTTCTCCCTACTTTGTGGGGTGTGTTTTGCTCTTCATGACTTTTTTATTATTGATTTTGGTTTTGTTATGCTTGGGAAATCAAGGGCTGACGTGGGAAATCACGTGATGGGGGGTGACCTGCTCCCGTCAGAACGGTAAGCGCACGTCAGGCCTGCAAGATGCCGTGGAGCTCCCACGTGTCCATTCCCTGCTCCAAATCTCGTGAAATCAGCTTGGAAGGTGGGCAATGTGACGTAAAGCCGGATTTAGTCCTGACATTCACACCAACCCACGGATTTAATGATGGTTATCTGCACTCATCTCACTATAAAAAGGAAAAACCCCTTCATTGAGGGGATTCGGCCTTTTTACACTCTGAACTAGCTTTCTCTCTCTCTTGTATCTTTGTATTTACATTTCCCTAATCATTTGTACGTCAGTTCGCTGTCGTGACCTGACCCACGATTCTAATACATCTAGCAGTGGACGTAGGATTTGCTATCTTAGCATCCGAACCACTTTAAAAAGCTCTCATTGTTGCATTTACTCTACATTTTATCCATAATCACATGTGTCTCTTGACCAATCAACGTTACGCACGTGTCGATTAGTTGGTGTCAAAATCACGCATCAATAGTTTGCCGCTAGAAGGAGGGCCTGATTTAGTGTTCATCCTTCATCAGGAGAATCTCTAACCTACTGGTCCTACAACAACAAATGGCCCGCCAATATGAACCTGAGCAAGCCAACCAACGCGCTGAGGGAGTTCCCCTAACCCAAGGGGATACCTCTTCTAGAATACTTCTAATTCCACAAAATGTTGCGGTGGATATCCCAGCAGCCTCGCAGCTTGACCCCGCCATCAGAAGCTACCTGGAAAGGTTCGATAATACTCTCCAGACGGTCAACTAGAGGGTGGACCGTTTGGACCAGGGCGTGCCATCTAGAACAACTAGGACGGTGCAACCGCCAAAAACGCCTGCAGGTTGCGCGAAGGCGCGGCAAAGGGAAATAGCCCGTGCCGCAAGCACTGCAGCGCGTAGACATAAGGGTAAGCAAGTGGCAAAAAGCAAGCCTACGGGCTCCAAAGGGCCAGCGAACACAAACCATGCCCCTAGCAGGGTGCCGACAAAGCTGAGACTCGGTGAAAAAGTGAATCCCAAGCTGTCCCATGCCACTTTGCAAATGAACCCAAGCAAAAGTGCTGGGCAGGGTGATTCTTATCACCGCCAGCAGAATGATCCTGATCGCTATCATACGGGTGGTCCCCACACCTCACAAGGCGGTTCGTACCACCGCGAGGGTCGTGAAAATATCCTGCACCATCTGTCTCCTTAACACGCCTCTAGCCAGCGTGTGTCAAGAGCGACCGAAAGTATCGGCCGAGGCGAATAGGAGTTCGACCTTCGTACTTTCCTGAACCATAATCGTGAGGGCCGGACTCTCATGGGTGAAAGCAATCCCCAACTGGCTCTGTTACCACAAATTGAAGAGCTGCAGCGAGCTCTGGACAGGCTGAGAGAGAGGCAAAATGAGCAGGCCCAGGTCGCCTCTGCATCCCCTTTCTCTCCTAAAGTGTTAGCTGCTCCACTCCCACCAGGGTTCAGAATGCACGACATGCGACCGTTTGATGGGAACCATGACCCGCAGGATCATTTGTATGAGTTCAATGACCTGATGGAGCTCTACCACGTTTCGGATCTTGCAAAATGCCGTTGTTTGGCCGTGACTCTAACTTCTCATGCCAAGCGGTGGTTAAGGTCGCTTCAAGCAGGATCGATCAGTTCGTGGCCTCAGATGAGCACGATGTTCCTACGGCATTTCCAAGCAAATCGAAAATTTTTGATGCCTTTGAGCTATCTCAGCAACATAAGGCAAGAGGAGGATGAATCTCTACAATTCTACATTGACCGTTTCCACAGGGAGCTCAATAAGGTGGCTCATGCTCCCGAAGAGTCCATCCGAACACTCATAATAGCTGAAGTTCGCCCGCAAACCGACCTGTGGAAAGAATTACAGGCTGAGGACAATGTTTCCCCCACCAGATTCTATAACCTCACGGAAAAGTATCTCCGAATAGAGAATTCATTGGTGGCACTTCGCCATCGCGATCCCGGCGCTTCGAGCAGTATGTCTGGTCATGGGGAAAGTAGGAAAGCAGATTGTAGAGGAGAAATTGACGATCAGCGAAAAGGAAAGAAACCCCGCTACGAGCACAAAAAGTCCTATGCTCAGAATTCAATGCACTCCGCTGAATGTGTCCATATCTACAATTCTTGACAAATCCGAGGAGGTCAGCCTGCTCGGTGAGCCGGAACCTATGAAAACCGTTGCTATGGCCAGAAATAGCAAAAAATACTACCGTTTCTATCGGGACAACGGGCATCACACTAATGAATGCCGAGCTCTAAAGCAGGCAATCGAAGAGCTCATCAAGAAAGGGCACTTCAAGGAGTATATTGATGACTCTGTTCCAAAAGAGAACCAAGAGGAGCAAAAGAAAAAGCGTCATGACCTCAGTAGATACAGTGGTGTTAACATAATCTTCGGAGGCCCGCACCTCGCGGGAAACACGCGAGGTTCGTAGGAAAGGTACGCTCGCGAAGCATATCACAACTCAATCAGGGTAATGAACACATCGCAGCGACCACAAAAGGCTCAAAAGGAGGAGCCGATCACCTTCTGCGAAAAGGAAGCAGCTCGCCTGCACCATCCTCACGACGATGCCCTTGTGATCACACCCCTAATAAAGCGCCATAATGTCTGCAAAATGCTCGTGGACAACGGAAGCAATGTGAATATTCTATTCCAGACCGCTTTCGAAAGAATGAACCTGGATGAGGTCGACCTGAAGCCCGCCTCGATCCCTCTTTATGGCTTTACAAAAGACCACTTGATCCCCAAAGGAACGATCTAGCTCCCAGTCACGTTGGGTGACTACGACAAGGTGACTACAACGAGGTGACCAGGGTTATTGAATTCCTGGTCGTGGACTACCCATCGGCCTTCAATGGAATCTTGGGGCGACCTTTGTTGAGAAGCTTCAAGGCAATAACTTCCATATACCACCTCAAGATGAAGTTCCCCACCCCAACGGGGATAGGGTAAGTGAGTGGATTGCAAAGCGCATCTCGCGACTGCTACGTAAAAGCGGTGTAGATGGCAAGTAAAGGAAAGGGCGTTCCGCGAAGTGCGCCGCGACAGGCTATGGCGATCAACAGGATTGAGCCACAGCCTAGCCCAGCAGAGAATAATATGGATCCTCGAATTCAGGAGATCCCTTCCAGCAACCCAGTTGGGGACTTGTCTAAAGTGTCAGTTGACCCGAAAGAGCCAAGCCGAGTGCTAAGGGTTGGGAGCGGTCTCAACCCTCAGCTCGCGTCCGAACTGATAAGCTTCTTAAGAGAACATTGATGTGTTTGCCTGGTCGCATTCAGATATGGTCGGGATCAGCCCGGACATTATTTGCCATGCATTAAACGTCGACAATGAGGCCAAACCGGTTCGCCAGAAAAGAAGAGCAATGGATCCGAAGCGGTATGCTGCATTAATATCAGAAGTGGAAAACCTCCTCCGAAATGGGTCCATCCAAGAAGCACTCTACCCGACCTGGGTTGCTAACCCGGTCCTGGTAAAGAAGCCAAATGGCAAGTGGCGGACCTGCGTTGATTTTAGCAACCTTAACAAGGCTTGCCCGAAAGACAGTTTCCCTCTGCCGAGAATCGACCAGCTCGTGGATGCCACCTCGGGGCACGAGCTGCTAAGTTTCATGGATGCATACTCGGGATACAATCAAATCCCGATGTATGGGCCAAACGAGGAGCATACGTCCTTCATTACAGACCGGGGGTTGTATTGTTACAAAGTTATGTCTTTCGGCCTCAAGAATGCTGGCGCAACCTACCAGCGGCTGGCTAACCGAATGTTCTCCGACCAGATCAGAAAAACAATGTAGGTCTATGTGGATGATATGCTGGTCAAATCCCAAGTTGCCTCAGAACATATTGCACATCTCGCTGAGATGTTTGACATCCTCCGACTATACAGAATGAAGCTAAATCCTCTCAAGTGTTCATTCGGGGTATCGTCAGGAAAGTTCCTGGGGTACATGGTTAATCAGCGAGGGATAGAAATAAACCCCGAGAAGATTCAAGCTCTACTCGATATGGAGAGCCCGACCAGAAAAATAGGTCATGAGTCTAAATGGGCGAATAGCAGCACTTAGTCGCTTTATATCGGGACTAACAGACCGCTGCTTGCCATTTTTCAATGTTTTGCCATTTTTCAATGTTTTGAAGGCCAATAAGAAATTCGAATGGACTCTCGAATGCGAACAGGCATTCTAGAGTATAAAAGAACACCTCGGGAAGCCACCTTTCCTCTGTAAGCCTCTTCCACAAGAAATCTTGCTGCTCTACCTGTCCGTCTCTCAGTTCGCGGTCAGTGCAGCTCTAGTACGGAAGAGGAAAAGGCGTAATGGCTAGTGTACTATGCGAGCAAGTGTCTGACGATGCCGAGATACGGTATCCGAAAATGGAGCGACTAGCTTATGCTCTGCTGATCACGTCCAGAAAGCTGTGACCTTACTTCCACACCCATACGATCCACATAATGACTAATTACCCCCTCAGGCAGGTCCTCCAGAAACTAGAAGCCTCGGGTAAACTGCTCAAATGGGCCGTGGAATTAAGCCAATTCGACCTGAAGTACAAGCCCATGTCGACCATCAAAGGGCAAGTTGTTGCTGACTTCATCTCAGAATTTTCCTATCTTCCAAGCGAGCAAGTCAGCGAAGCCATCCGGAAAAGTATTCGGAACCTGTCGACCTGGAACCTTTACGTTGACGGGTTATCAAACAGAAAAAGAGTCGGTGCGGGTCTTCTCCTTGTAAGCCCCGAAGGGCTCGAATTCATGATATTCTCCGGTTTGGGTTTAAAGCGACCAACAATGAGGCTGAGTATGAAGCCCTGCTCGCCCGATTGCGACTTGCCAAAGAAATGGGTGCAACCGCGATCAGTGTTTATAGCGACTCCATGCTGGTCGTCAACCAAATTTTGGGGAGAATATCAAGCCAAGGAAGAAAATATGGTCCGCTATATGAAAGAAGCTAAGGCCGCTCTCGGGTCGTTCAAACACTTTGAAATCACTCAGATTCCCAGAGATAGCAATTCTGTAGCAGACGCCCTAGCAAAGATAGCCTCATCGTTGATTCAGAAGCTCCATATAGCATTCCTGTTCGGTTCATCGATGCTCCAACTATCAGTTCAATCGAACAGGCCGTAAGTGTGACTCAACCGGACTCCTGGATGATTCCCATTTCTCAGTACCTCAAGGATGGGACCTTGCCAGAAGACAAGGTCGAGGCAAGGGTCCTACGAGCAAGATCTTCTCGTTACACACTCATCGGGGACCAGTTGTATAGGAGAGGATTTAGTGCCCCTCTCCTCCGATGTGTAACCAATGAAGAAGCAGACTACATCATGAGGGAAATTCACGAAGGGATCTGCGGTAATCACACAGTTGTTCGATCTCTTACGAACAAGGTTGTTCGTCAAGGGTATTATTGGCCCCGGATCCAAGAAGATACGCACAATTTTGTCAAGAGGTGTGACAGGTGTCAGCGGTTCATGAACATTCTGCGAGCCCCTCCCACGAGCTGATAAAGATGTCTAGCCCCTGGCTATTTTCCATGTGGGGGATTGACCTTATCGGTCCCATGCTAGTCGGAAAAGGGGGGATTAAATATGCCGTGGTCGCGATAGACTATTTCACAAAATGGGTGGAAGCTGAACCGATGGTCGCGATCACAACCAGAAAGCTGAAAGACTTCATTTTCAAGAATATAATGTGCCGCTACGGAATTCCCCACACTCTCATCTCGGATAATGGAAAGCAATTCGATAACGAGGAGTTCAAGCAGTTCTGCAACGAGTTGGGCATTCATAAAAAATTTGCCTCAGTTGCCAGACCGCAAGCAAATGGCCAAGTTGAAGTTGTCAACAAGACCATCAAACACACTCTAAAGGCCAAACTTGGGGCAGCCAAGGGAAATTGGTTTGACGATCTCCCCGAAGTCTTATGGGCGTACAAGACTACTTTGAGAACCTCCACCTCAGAAACGCCTTTTTTGCTGGCCTATGGCTGCAAAGCAATGATTCCTGTAGAGGTAGGAACTGGTTGTCTTCGGAGAGACTTGTACGATGAGGTTGAAAACAAGGCACTTATGAGAGTGAGCCTGGATCTTGTTAAGGAGCACCGTAGCAAAGTTTCGCTAAGGATAACAGCCTACCAGCAGCGTGCAAAAAGATTCTTCGATTCAAAGGTCAAGCGAAGAGACTTCCAGGTCGGTGACCTTGTGCTAAAAGAAGTTCTCCTCGGAACCAGAGAGCCAAGCGCAGGGGTATTGGGACCGAACTGGGAAGGTCCATACCGGGTAGACAAGGTGATCAGACCAGGGACTAACCATCTCAAAAGGCTGAATGGTTCCAAAGTACCCTGAGCTTGGAATGCCGAGCACCTCCGGCCATACTATCAGTAATCCCGAACTCAGCTCTCATTGTAAATTAGTTTTTGATTTTGTTAGTCCCCTTTTTATTGTAAAAATATTATTCTGTTCGCTTGTAACAATTCGCATTTATTCTGTTCGATTGTAACAATTCGTATGTAATTTGCCTATGTAAAACTGAATTGTAAACTGCACTCATTTATGATTTAGCAAACAGCAATTGAAAGCAAAATGTATTTTCATGTACAAAAACTGTTGACCCTGTTAACTCCTATGGAGTCGGTCTCATTGCACCATGCCTGGTCAGTGGGGGGATCCTTCGAAGCAAGACCCGAACCCTCTGCCTAGTCGGATCCTCGGGCGGCTGATGCTGCTGCTGCTGCTTGATCATCTTCCCTCGCCAAGATCTACAAGGTCTCTTGCCACCCCTTTGGGAGGTCGGACATATCCAGATCTGGGTTCTTTGGTCGCAGAGTATAAATGGACCCGATCGCCCAGTCAGCGGCCTTATCCTCAATCTCCTCTAACTAGATCCACATTTCTTCAGTCAGGGAAGTAATTTTTCCCCGACTCTCCTGGAGTTCGGCCTCGAGAGCTAGCCTTTCCTTCTCGGAGGCCTCCCTTTCTTGTTCTGCTCACTGAGCTCGTATTAAAGTCATCTAGAGCTCCTGGTCCTTCTCTCCGACCTCCTTGGAGAGCCTAGCGGTTGTCCTCTAAAGCTCTTTTACTTCCTTCACACCCCGTTCAAGCTCCGTCTTTTGGAAGTCAACTGTCCGCATAGCGGCCTCCTTTTGGTTCAAGTATCTGTTCGCCACCTCAAACAATTGCGTTCTTTTCGCTTCGACGGTCTCCAAGCTCTGTTTGAGCTTCGCAATCTCCTCTTTCAGATCATTTGCCCCCTTCGCGGCCCCTAGTCGAGCTTTCTTCATGGACATCCTCATGGCAAGCAAAGCCTACGAATAAGAAGTGAGTTAGAATGAAAATGGCGGACAAACTCTTTAAGAACAATTCGTTTACCTTTGCTTAGATGCTGGAACGACGTGGTCATCAGGTCATCGCCCATATCGGCGAACTCATCATATGACTCCATAGCCCACACTCAAGTAGAGAGTAGACTATCGGCTGCAGGTATTCAGGCAGGTTCCCCAATGAATCCAGCACTAGTGTGTCCTTGGCCTTGTCGGCAGCAACCGTCTCGTCCGCTTGTTCCTTGCCCGACCTCCTTCTAACGTCCCGCCGCGACCTTAATGGTTCTTCCTCAAATTTGGTCTCTAACTCGTCGACCTGAATCTGCTTCCTCTTCTTCAACCACTGGTCGGAGCTTTCCGCCTCCGGCGAGCAGGTGGTGGCTAAGCGACATGTTCTATCCTGGTTGTTTCTTGCTCAGGACGGGACTAGGAAGGCATGGCAGTTGACACCTTGTACCGTTGTGGGGCTGAGCAGCTTCGGCTACCCTTTCTTTCCTCGATTGAGGGAAGTTGAATGGTGCTCGCGAGGCCGCTCAGACTCTTTCGGAGGCATGATCGCTGCATATAGGTGCGTTAGTAACTAAACAAAAATTATTCCACGACCAGAAAGGAATCAGTGTGCAACTTACATTCTGGGGACTCTAAAGACGCCTGGTCGCTAAAAAAATCTTACTTCCACAAGTTCGCGGTCGTCATGAGCTTTCTCTCGTCCTGGCATTCTTCAGGGAGAACCTCGAAAAACACAATCCTGTCCGGGTTGGTGAGCAGTTCCAGCCTGGTCGGCTTGTTAACTGCAAAAGAATGCAGGTCGATTAGCAAAAGCGAGCGCACAGTTAATGAATCTAGCAAAGAGGGACCTACTTGGTGTTTGAAAGCGGCAGTAGCCATCATAGCAAAAGAAGAAGAGCTTCGTCTCGTAGGCCCCCGCATTGCTGGGATAGCTATGTATCCCTTCAGCGATGGTAGATTGCCGAGACAAGTAATATAAGTCTTTGTCCTTACTCCTTTTGAGGTAATGCAAACAGCCGAGCTCCACCGTTAGCTCGCCCAAACTGCTCTCACGGCACACGATGTATATTGTAACAGCGATGACATACGTGTTTGGCGTTAATTGCATTGATACGATCCCGAAGTGATCCAGGACCAACCTAACAAAAGGGTGGAGAGGAATCATCCCTTCCACCCTTAAAGATCTCTTTGGAGATCGCAACTAGGCCATCGAAAGGATGCCGCGATGACCGGGTGGCATTGAGGAACACCTCCGCGCGGACGCCAAACTATCTCTTTATCCTCTCGAATTCTTCTCAAGTGAGAACCGAGAAGACCTCAAGGGATTCGTCCATGGGAACATCTTGCGAAGACGAACCGGCTCCTTCTTCAGATCTAGACACTGAGAGTTCCATTCCGCAGTCTGTAACACCGACAGACAAATCATTTTAGCCATCGTACGCCTGCACTGTACGGCGACTTGGAGCAAATTCCCTAAAACTTAACAGTGATTCTAGCCGCCATTCACGGTAGGAACTCGACCCCATCGTCGCGCCTCTGATGAAAGATCAGATGACGCAATGCCATTGTACCACCAAAAAAAAAAAAAAAAAAGGGGAAAGGGGGAACAAAAAACCCTTACCTTTTGGACGTGACCGTGGACGGTTCTTGCTTCAGGTATCGGAGAGATGTCAATCGGAAAAGAAAGGCTTCCGGTTTGCAGAGAGTTTTCGCTCAAGGCAAATGGGATTCTGGTGGCCTCATCTGGAAAAGCTGGGTTTTTATATGGACTACGAACTGGCGTTTACCGCCCCTCGGAATCAAAACGACATTTCTCTCTCTCTCCGCATTAAATGTGCCCCATGTTGCATTTATTGCTGTGATGAGGGTTGTCATTTCGGGGGTGTCATGCAATTAATGCTCAGCCAAAGCAGTAACGCGTCAGCACACAACGCATTTAATGCGCCTGGCAGACGCCTGACACACGCAGAGTGCCTATCAGCGCAGAAACGACCTCATTAAATCTTCATCTCTAAGGCACAGTAAGGAACGCCCGATGAAGTCAGGACGCTTGGGCGATGGTTGTCAGGTCATTCGGACGAGGTTTGCACAAGGTCATGTTCGCAAAAGGTCCTATCCCAAGCTTCCTTCATTCAGGTCGAGTAATCAGGGCCTCCAATCGCGGCATGACTTAGTTTCTAAGGTTTGATCCTCAAACCTAAAAAACTAGGGGACTTCTGTTATGCCTGGGAAATCAAGGGATGACGTGGGAAAACACGTGATGGGGGGTGACATGCTCCCATCAGAACGATAAGCGTACGTTAGGCTTGCAAGACACCGTAGAGCTCCCACGTATCCATTCCCTTCTCCAAATCGCGTGAAATCAGCTTGGAAGATGGGCAATGTGACGTAAAGCAGGATTTAGTCCTGACATTCACACCAACCCATGGATTTAATGATGATTATCTGCACTCATCTCACTATAAAAAGGAAAAACCCCTTCATTGAGGGGATTCGGCCTTTTTACACTCTGAACTAGCTTTCTCTCTCTCTTGTATCTCTATATTTACTTTTCCCTAATCATTTATAAGTCAGTCCGCTGTCACGTCCTGACCCACGATTCTAATACAACTATCAGTGGACGTAGGATTTGCTACCTTGGCATCCGAACCACTTTAAAAAGCTCTCATTGTTGCATTTACTCTACATTTTATCCATAATCACATGTGTCTCTTGACTAATCAACGTTATGCACGTGTCAATTAGTTGGTGTTAAAATCACGCATCAATGGGTTTATTTGCAAGTAAATTGGGCTTTGGTGTCTGTGGCAGTGGTGGTGGAATCCATCTGGGGGTTTAAGCCATTCAAGAGAAGTAAAAATTTGGTGGAAGGATATAGATTTGTGGCTTTGTCTTTGAGTTCATGTTTTGCATTAATTTGTTGGGATTTTAATTTGGAGCAGCTCAGATTTAGTTTCTCGTTTTGGTGGTATCAGTAACGGGTGGAGTTGGGCATTTGTGTTACAAATAGTGATTGCTTCAACATTGCTGATGTTGTTGTTCCTTTACAACATTGCGGCGAATACAGTGTTGTATATGTATTGCAAAGCTATACATGGAGAACTTGCAATGGAGGTTGCTAAGGAATTTTCCAAGGAATATGTGAGTTTGCCTTTCGATAATGGGAAAGTGTCTCATCTTGTTTCTATTGCTTATAATGGATACTAGGTTCACTGACATTTATTTTTTGTTTGTACTTTGTAGTTGGTAAGTCATGTACTATCAAAGTAAAAGTATGTGAATATGTAAAAATCTGAGTTGTGATCAATCTTTGAGTTTCTTGTGCTTCATTTTGGTCGGACCTGTAATTTTGATTAGGTTAATTCGTAATAAACTTTTTATGTCAATGCCATGTCCGTAGCGTGTTAGTGAAGATGGAACTATGTATCTCTGCTCGAACACTAATTGATCTGGAAACTTCTGTATTTTCATAAATTTGTTGAAGCAGAACTACATAAAACAACATTTGCAAGTTCAATTGACTGCACAGCTTTATAATCAGGAATTAGGAATAGAACCTCATCCATCATCCATCTCAAGACTATATAACACACCGCACAAATACAAAAGTGTAATACTATACTTACAACCCAATCTCGTAAATTTTCTCTCACAACTCTAATGTGGAAGTAATTGATCAGCTCGTAAATAGGTCCCGTCAGCTCACTATGGATCCCACTTATCCAATTGCGAGATGATCAATTGAGAACTGATATGTCAGGATTATGAGAGAAAGTTTATAAAATTGGATTGTGAGTCAATCTTTATTGAATACAAAAATGGACACAAAGCTAGTAACGTTACTCTTAATTAAGCTTCATAATTTTTATTTATTTATTTTAAGCAACAATTCAATGACCTAGTTTGTGTTATAGACGGTTTGGACAAGGATTTATTTGTCAACATCTTCTAATTTTAGGTTGGGATCGACGAAAACTTATTTGTCTATTAAATAATAAAATTTAGAGTAAACAACATTTTCCCACCCGAGGCTTGCCTTAATGGCACTTTTCCACCCAAAAAAATTCAAAATACCACTACCCCGCCTGAAGTTTATATTCCGTTAAATACTCAAATATACTTCACTTTCTCAATGGGGTTCGAAAAGTTACCAGGAGTTCAAGGGTAAAAGGGGTTTGTAGAGTGGAGGCCGGTGGATCCAATGATGGTGATCGATTGAATATTCGTCACCGGAAATCAGTTAAGAACAAGAAACCCTAGCTTTGTGGTGGCTAATAATAGGCAAGAAATCATGTGTCAGAGTGAGAGGGATTTTGTAGAGAGGAGACTGGAGGTTCAAATGGTGGTGACAGAGAAAATTTTCACTGCAAAAATTGGCTTTAGGTAGTAACAGAATATTAACTTTGGGTGGGAAAGTGTCATTAAGGAATACCTTGGGTGGGAAAAAGTCGTTTACTCTTAATTAATAATATAATATACGTATGTATAATCCAAAATTGTTTTGTTTGACCAACCAAAACTTAATAATTGATTTCTTCATCATATCAAAAGTCAAGACAAAGACCTATTCATCTTCTAGTTTTAATTAAGAATAAACGACATATTCCCACCTGAGGTTTTGCGAAATCCCAAGTTGGTAGCCCTGGTAGCCTGGTTGCATTTATTCCAGATTTTTACCCTTAAAGCGACAAAAAAGTGTTTGATGTAAAGATAAATGGGTAAATTGATCATTTTGCAAGAGGTAGCACACGTTAGCAGATCGCCACTTCTAATAGTCCTTCGGCACACGTTAGTAGACATCACCCTCAATGTTTTTCACCCTTTTTCAACAATTCTTCCACCTAAAATCACCCTTGTCACCACCATTTGAACCCTCATCCTCCCCTCTACAAAACCTTACCCTTCACAATCCCTCATCACTTGCTAATCGCCGACCACGGTAGTTGCAACATGCAACTATTTTTTGCCAATTTTCAATCGTTTTGAGCGACGACAACCACCGTTTGACTCATCACATCCCCCCGACAAAACCCCTAACCTTCTCGGCCACAACAACTCATCATTTATCATCCACCATTTCACCAAAAACACGATGAACACGAACCTCTTCACTAGTGAACGACGACTAAACAATTGGTGGGGACATAGGCGTTTTGTAGAGTTTGAGACGCTAGTTGCAGTGGGTGGTGTCCAATTGGATTTTTAACACTAGAATCCGATGAAGAACAACGAAACCCTAAACCTTAGCGTTGGTGATCGGAAGGACCAATGAGTTGGGAACCAGAGGGGTTTTGGACGATGGACTATGGGGAAGGTGGTGCAGATGACCAAAGGGTTCAATGCCATCAGAAACAGCTTAGATTGGGCAAAAATCAAGAGGGTGCATAGTTGTTGAGGGTGTTATTAAAAAAAATGGTAAATAAAATGGTAAATTTTATAATTGTACTAATCTAGGGGTTAAAACATAATTTATTAGATTATTTGTTAAGGGCATTATGGTAATTGTATCCTATGTAACCTAAAAAATGCTAATAGTGTTACTTTAAGGGTGGGAATTTGAAATAAATGCAACAATGGGTATCAACTTGGGATTTCGCCAACCCTCGGCTGGGAATATGTCGTTTACTCTTTATTTAATTCAAGTTGGCATAAAATCAAGGGAATTTTCATTTTTATTTTGTCTTCCCGTAGGTCAACTCAATACGTGGGAGACAAGTTGTTCACTTGATCAAATTAACAATGCATACATATGAATTCCACATCAATTATTTACTAATTGAATGATTCTACAACACAACACCATCTCGCTTCTTCTTCTTCATAAATTCATAATCACCCATCTCTACAGTGTGTCTATCTCTCATCATCCACCATGTCAACTCCTCCAGTCAGAGTCCACACAAGTAACCTCTGTATCAAATCGCATAATCAAGCAACACTCACTTCATTTCAGGGTTCTCTGCGTCGTCCCCATTACTTACTCTATCTTCATTTACCTGATCCTCAAACCTCAACTCCTTCTCCTAGACCAAAAAAGTCTTATTCTTGCACTCTCTTACACAGCCTTTGTTTTTGTTTTATCACTCTACGCTACATCCTCTATAACCTACAGTGTCTTCAAAGGATTCTACGTGTTAAGATTCAAGCCTAATAATCAATCTCCAATATCAATCAATCACACAACCAAAACAATCCACACAATAACACAATCAAGAACAAACACAAGATTTTTGACCGTGGTTCACCTATCCAAGATTGGATAGACTACATCCACGTTGAGCTCCATAATATTTGGGGCTCACCACTAATTAATCAAGAACTTACAATTACAAAAACAAAGTCAGTCAATCACAACCAAAAACTCATTTTGTAACTCCTAATCTAGAGAAACTCTTCCTGGTATCTCCAATCTTTGAGAGAACAAACAACCCTCACAGAATGACTAAGAACTAATCACTCACAACCTGAAGTTACACTGATTTTTGGACTGAAAACTGAAAAATTTTGAGAGCACTCTGTTTTCACGAAAAAGAGAAGAAGACTGATATGTTACTGCACTTTTTGGGGCTGCTTGTAATGTTGACTTGAAGTGTAAATCTCAGCCATTAGATCACTTTTTTCATCAATGATCAGCATTATCCCAAGCTTGTTAAAACGACAGCACACAACTTATTCAATTTAAGCACATGCGATAGCATTTTAATGGCTTCACTTCAACACTACGATAGACCCGTCAAGTTTTTACCTACTATCAAATCCGTTTTTAACTCTTTTCTGCCTCTCTTCGTTACCACTTCTCTTTGTCATATAATTTTATCCGGGGTTCTTGTTATTTTCGCAGTTTTCTTGTTTTCGGTTGTTAAATTTGCTGAGCTTGTTGGGTTCGATCACCATGATTACTCTTCTCCTTATTTTATATGGTTTGGATTGGTTATTTTGATTGTTTATCTGTTTGTTTTGGCTTATTTGGAAGTGAAGTGGAGTTTGGTGCCTATGATTTTGGTGGTTGAATCAAGCTGGGGCGTGAAGGCTTTAAAGAGAAGTGCAAGTCTAATAAATGAATATAAGTCGACGGGTTTGTCTTTGTATTTGACTTTCTTAATGATGACAGGGCTTTCAGTTTGGAATAGTTCGTTTGCGAGTACAACTTTGCTTGGTATGGATTTTGATGATAAGTGAGATGTGGCATTTGTGTTTCTTCTATCTTTGACGATTACACATTTGCTACTTTTTGAGATATTCCTCACAAACACAGTGGCCAATACTATGTTGTATACACATTGCAAGGTTGTTGTTGATGGGGAAAGGAATATGTAAGCGTTCATTTTGATGATGGAAAAATACCTCTTCTTAAAGATTATTAGATTTTACTGCTTTGTAATGTCTCAGAAGTACTTTGTTTCATGTATTGTCTCTGAAAAAAAATTAGGTTAAGTAATAGAAAAACAAAGTGTATGAGACAGATTCTCTTGCTGGATTGTGTTAAATGGAAGCCTGAAACAGTGTCGTTTTGAGTAAAGAAGGACGACGTCGTTTTTAGACAAGCTACCAAATCAATCCTGGCCGCAGGATTCACTTCAGATCCAACGGCCAAAATACGCCACTTAGTCAACCATATATAAACTCACTTTTCTGCAGAAACAGAGAGAACACTGTAGGGTTTCTTTGTGCAATTAAGCAGTTAGGGTTGAGAACATTTCTTGCTGTTGTTTGTGTAATCAGGTTTGAGTGGTTAGGGGTCTTAATCATTCGGGTGAGAGTGTTGTTCTCTCGCTTTAGGGATTCTCAGTGGGTTTCTCTTTGGCTGATTACAGGTAAAGGTGGAAAAGTAACCCGCTCGGCCCGGCCCGCGACGGGTTACGAACTTTGGCGGGCCGGGCCTAACCCAGCCCACCAACAAAGGCGAGCCGAATTAGGCCCACCATTTTGGGGGAAATGGTTGGCCCAGCCTGGCCCGCCAACCCTAACCCACCGGGTTAGGTGGCGGTCCAGTGAGGTTAGCCCCATTTTTTTATTTTTTTTTGTTTTTTCATTTAACTTTTCAAATAAATAATTAATAATTTATAAATGAATCAATTATAAATGTAATTGTTTTTAATTCACTTTTCAAATATCAATAATTTCAATTTAATTAAATTTTTTTTTTTTTGGTTAACATTTCAAATATTAATTCAATTTTAATACAATAAAATTGTAATATAAGAAAAATTAGACTTATTCATTTATCAAAAAATAAAATAAGAAATTACAACAATTATTGCCTCGTTAAAAACCTCACCAAGAAAAATCCAATGGGAGAAAAACTTGGTAAAGAAAAAAGAGTACAATAATTGACAATTAATTTACAAATTATATTTTACAAAACAACTAATTTGGGGGTGGTTCACTAGGACCTCCCTCATTGACAATTATTCATTCAATTGATGAAACTTTAGTATAAGAATGAATTATATTTTATACAAGACATGAAAATTTGAGAATAAGACTTTAGTATTTAATTTTTTTATATTTTACGTACCATAAAAAATAATAATAACAATGTGTCAAATTTTACGGAGTTTTATACATTTTAATACTTATGATTTAGAAGTATAGTTTAATATTATTGTGTAAAATTATTTGTAAGAATTTAATCATAATAGTTTAATTAAAAGAACTAAAAAAATGGGAGAAACTTGAAAAAAATAATTAATTTTTCTAATTTTTTTTGGGCCAACCCAACCCGCGGGTTGGCTATTGCAAAAAAAAAAAGCAACCCGTCGGGTTGACGGGTTGCCATAGAGCAACCCGGCCCGCCCGGGGGTTGCTAGTGGGTTGGGTTCAACCCAGCCCGCCATATTGGCAGTCCGGGTTGAACCCTCTTCATTGCCGGTCGGGTTAGGGTTGACCTGCCTAACCCGGCCCATTTGTTCCACCTTCTAATTACAGGGTTATATTGTACGGGTTTTGGGTGTTTGTTTGAAAGTGTTATAATCTTGATTCTTCTGATAATAGTAAGTGCAGCGAGCTCATACCTTTCCTGAGCTCATCGTGGATGCAGTTTGTCCAGAAAAGGATAAGTGAACCACGTTAAATCTGTGTTTTTCTTGGTGATCTTGTTTGATTGACTGTGTGAGTTGCATATCATATTGAAATCAATTTAATTTTATATATCTTTAGCAGGTATCTTTTGTATTTAAATTTTTCTTTCGTGGAATTGTTATCATATATAAAAATAAATAAAATAAAACAAAAACTTATGTCCTCCTAATTGTAATACCATTTTTATAAAACCTTTTCAATTAGAATGTAGTTCTAGGCTTTTAGTGGAGATGTATGGTTGAATGTTATGAAGGATTTGGAGGTGAAGAATGGCTTAAAACCTGACAATTCTGGCCATTTGAAAGCAAGGATTCCGTTGTAGCATCTTCACCAAAAAAAAAAAAATTTAATTAATTAATTAACTAATAATCAAAAGGGTTTCTAGAGGTATTGTTGGTTTCGGTCTTGAGCATGGTGTTATCCTGAAAAAGGCACCTCTTGGTGGTGAGGGATTGTCTTTGTGCTATGTAAGTGACCAAAACCTCGGTCTCTTAATCGATGTGGGACTTTTGCACCAACAAAGATGAATTCGGTGTTTGAAATAGCTGAACAAAGGGGTAATCAACAATAATAATACACTTACAAACATTTTATACAAATTTTCTCTTACAAACTTATGTGGCAAAAGATGATGAGGTGATTTTAAATTTAAATGAACTTTCATCCAATCATCCTTTACCACATAAGTTTGTGAGAGAAAGTTTGTATAAAAAGATTGTGGGTGTAGTATTACTTGATATTCAACTATCTACATAGTTACACATACAATTTTTTCATATAATCCTGATATGATAATTTGTGATTGGTCAACTGATAGTGAGTCTCATATGTCTAAATGTAAATTGATCAATCATGAGTTATCATTGCAAGAGTGTATAGAAAAGCTACATGAAAAAATTGTAAACGCAGTTTTATTGTTCCCCTTTATTAATAAAATTCATGAAAAAGGAGGGGATTATTTGACATCTTGTCTATCGAAATTCTGAATACATGTTATAAAATTCTTAAGAAAATAAAATAAAATAGATTAGAAAGACCTCTGTCTATAGACTGTATATAGTACCCGACAAATAAAATAAAGAAAACCTAATTTATTAATTTTGTCTCTTTACCATTTAAACCTTTAGGAAGTTTCCTCATTAAAACAAACTAAGTTGAGCTCAGCAAGCCAATCGATCTCACTGGACGCCATCCTTTGTAGCTAAACTACAAACCATCACCCGTCTTCACTTTTTCTTTCTTTCTTCATCATCCTCATCCTCATCCTCATCGGCGTCGTTCTCTACAGTGTTTTCTTTATCTCTGATCCACCATGTCAACGCCACATCTCAGTCTCTGCACCATCCTCTCCGAATCGAAACGCATAATCAAAGCACACTCACGTCACTTCCTGGCTCTCTCAGTCCTCTTTCTTCTCCCCTTGTCTTTCTCCATCGTCGTTTTCCCTACCCTCCAACAACTCCTTCTTCACTTAACTACAAACGACTCCAGAACTCTTCTTAGCCACGCTTTTTATCGTTCCACCAACCCTACTCCAAAGTTCGACAAACAAAGCCTTCTTCTCACTCTCTTCTTCTCGGTTTTTACCTTTGTTTTATCTCTCTGCGCTGCTGGTTCGATCACCTACAGCATCTTCCACGGCTTCTATGGTAGACCCGTCAAGTTTATGTCTGCTATTAAATCCATTTTTATTTCTTTTTTGCCCCTTCTTGCTACCACTATTCTTTGTCAAATAATCGTATCTGCGATTATTGCCTTTTTTGTGATTCTGGTGTTTTTGGTCGTTAAGTTCGTTAAGTTAGTTGGTTTTCAGTGTGAGTACTCGTACTCTTCTCCCTTCTTTGTAGGGTGTGTTTTGCTCCTCATTACCTTTTTATTGTTGATTTTGGTTTATTTGCAAGTAAATTGGGCTTTGGTGTCTGTGGTAGTGGTGGTGGAATCCAGCTGGGGGTTTAAGCCATTGAAGAGAAGTACAAATTTGGTGAAAGGATATAGATTCGTGGCTTTGTCTTTGAGTTCATGTTTTGCATTTTTTGTTGGGATTTTAATTTGGAGCAGCTTGGATTTAGTTTCTCGTTTTGGTGGTATCAGTAACGGGTGGAGTTGGGCATTTGTGTTACAAATAGTGATTGCTTCAACATTGCTGATGTTGTTGTTCCTTTACAACATTGCGGCGAATACAGTGTTGTATATGTATTGCAAAGCTATACATGGAGAACTTGCAATGGATATTGCTGAGGAATTTTCCAAGGAATATGTGAGTTTGCCTTTTGATAATGGGAAAGTGCCTCATCTTGTTTCTGTTGCTTATAATGGATACTAGGTTCGCTGACATTTATTTTTTGTTTGTACTTTGTAGTTGGTAAGTCGTGTACTATCAAAGTAAAAGTATGTGAATATGTAAAAATGTGAGATGTGATCAATCTTTGAGTTTCTTGTGCTTCATTTTGGTCGGACCTGCTATTCTGATTAGGTTAATTCATAATAAATTTTCTATGTCAATGCCATGTACGTAGCTTGTCAGTGAAGATGGAACTATGTATATCTGCTCTAACACTGACTGATCTGGAAACTTTTGTATTTTCATAAATTCATTGACGCAGAACTACATAAAACAGCATTTGCTTTACTCTTAATGATAGTCGTGGAATCTATCCGCAAGAGATTATTCACATTTAAATTCTGCACCAACCATTTTTATCCAATCCACATAATATATGAACAGCAAACTGGAGATGAACGGATAGTTGAAATGGCATCATTGAGTTGCTTCTGCAACTTTTCGCTGCATTCGTTCAAATCTGAGTAGTGGCAGAAAATAACAAACTTCACAGAAACTCAATTTTTGTCAATCTTATTTCCAGACTACGATGGGTTACAGAAAGTGAATGGAAACAATGCCAAATTTGCACACATCATGAGGGATACAACATATAGCAACATGGGTTATCTGTCAGGTTTTTTTTTTTTTGAAGAAATTCGAGAGGAATGCTTAGAAGTTCATTGAGAAGCTATCCAACAATATGAAGAATCCATTTCTTAACAACCCACAATGGGAGTACAATCGAGTATTATAAGCAAGCAACAGAGCAGCAGAGTTGCCTTCTTAGTCAGTCCCAAAAGCAAAAGCCAAGAACGGGGAGGAAACAAAGTGTGTATCTCGGTGCTTTTCTTTACAGCCCTTGTCATGTCTTCAGCTTGATATAACCGATCTCCAACGCTTCTAATTAATTCAGTTGGGCAATGCCGCGGATGATTAATTGGGGGTCATTGACGTACTTTGGCCCACAAATGAAAGAATGTTGAATTTTACAACTTCATGTAACTAAAATGAACCAATCTTCATTAATAGTTCCAGGGTCAAAGCTTTCTGTTGATACCGTGACTAGATGAAGATGGTGCTTTCAATTTTACAATGCTATCATCAACCCTCTCATCATGCTCAGTGCTAAAGAGAAGATTACTCCAGTTCGTTGACCTTTGGACAATTCTGGAAGGAACACGGTCACTATCTTCCCCGCCAGATGCTTCATACCCATCACTAGTAGACCTAGATAGAGGAAATCCCTTCTGTGCAGACATAACACCAGCAGATAGACCTGTCAGCCGCCTTGACTCTTCAGCTCCTGACGAGGAGACCCGGAATGGATGAATATCTGGAGAGTCTAAACTACTCTCAGGAGAAGAAGCAACAATACCAGCTGCGCTTGACATTGCTCGGCTTGTTTGGAAAGCACTCCTTGCTTCAAGCTGTAGAGGAGCTAAATTAGTTGAAGCCTCAGTGAAACCATTTTCAACAGCTTTAGCTGAAAGGCTTGAAACCACCGATAGGGGCTCCATAGGTAGGTCAGCTGGGAGGCGCACCCGCTTACTGGCTCTCCTTCTGTTATCTGGCCTTGGGACCATTCGACGGCTACTGCTTCCGAAGCTGCTGCTTGTTTCTAGCCCAAAAGGGGCTTCACGCCTCACCACAGGTTGCAGGATTTTGGACTTCTTTCTTGCCTCTGCGGCGGCCTTCGAAACCTCCTCTGCATTTAGCCGTGCCAATGTCCATGGACTAATCTTCACCGCTGGGTTCTTTTTCTTAATTGGTTCTTCTCCCACCATCTTTTTCCCTAATGAACTTACAGATGCAGTCTCTGGAGGTACAACGTCAAACTGGAAGAAACCAGAAATTGCAGTTGCATCAATAAAATTATAGCCCTCAACAACACCAACTCCAAAATAGTAGAATTGTACCAATTAAGTACATATAATCACATGAAAAAAGGGAATAAATTTTAAATTTGATTTCAATACAATTGAATGAGCTATTTTGTTTCTCATTGCTGATTAAGGAAAAAACAGTGAAAATATTAAGCTCATTTGAGAAACCCTCTCAAAATAGAGGACCCGCACTGTTGTTATAAGTGACCAATTCACTCATTTTACCAATTGTTCACTTTACCAATTAGCGTAATGCATACATTCAAGTGGTACAGAATGAACTTCGAAATTTTACTTATGGCTTCAAAACAGAGCAAGTATTTGTAGCATTTCATCTAGAAGATTTCGCTATTTACATCATACATTAGGTTAAAGCACTAAAACCAACAGGAACATTCACAGGCTGTTTATATATCATATAGAAATAATGAATGGATCAAAATTACCTGATCTTCAAGAAACATGCGAGGGGGTGTACACCATGCACCACGGTGGAATGTAGAGAAGGAGCTTGCACTGCTCAATCCAGTAAGGGAGCTAGCAATTGACATCTGGGGACTCTGCTGCCCTCCAACTCCTTGTTGCTCTTGTTCCTGCTCCCTTAGAGCTATTATATAATCATAGGTGCTAATCCCCTGTGAAACGTACATACGGATCACATAATTAGCTCATTAACATTTCGACATGTCAAAATTGCAAAGAAACTGCACCAGAAGAAAAGAGCAGGTAAAAACTAAAAAACTACAAAAGGGACCACTACCTCAGAAAAAACAAAAAGAAAAAAGCACACAAACTATTACGTATAGCCCGCAAACCTCAAAACAAAACCAGCACCCAAAGCAAAAACCCAAATTTGAAGCAATTTATATGTAAAGGCATTGAAATTAAATATAGTTTTATGGACTCAAATTCTGATATAGAAACATGATTCACTTAGTAAGGATTGAGAAATAAGAACGTTTACCTTTTTTATCAATAGGATGTGAAAGAAGAATAGTTGAGCAAGCGGTAACGTAGCAATCATTGCCAAAATCGTGCAGACTACCTGCAACAACGCATGAATTGATTTAGTTAATTTAGCATAATCAATTAAAGTAATGCACTCAACTAAAAATGGATGCATCAGTTTTATCGATCCTATTGCTTAGTTTGAAAAAAAGCTGACAATATATGTAAGGATGAACTGCACTCAAGGTCCACTGAATTTATTTTAATAACAAAACCCATCAAAGGGGAAAACTCACCACCACAATAACAAAGGGAGCTAAAGAAAAACTGCTTCCTAACTTAGTGGAGATATCCACAGAGAAACGCTTCCGCTCAAGAAAACAGCAGATTAGTACCAGTATTCCAGTCGACCATTGTAGAAT
This sequence comes from Pistacia atlantica, assembly GCA_026229545.1. NCBI lineage: Eukaryota > Viridiplantae > Streptophyta > Magnoliopsida > Sapindales > Anacardiaceae > Pistacia > Pistacia atlantica. The sequence goes on along the minus strand of CM047902.1, from coordinate 27,144,024 downwards.
AAGCTGCAATCTCAAGCCCAAGTTGGACAAACCATGTATACCTGTCAATAATCAATTAAAATGAAGATGACTAAAAATAAAGGCTTACGCTGGTTTATCTTCAGGTTCTGGCATGTCGCTTGCAGGAACAATAGCAGAAAATAGGATTCAGGAAATTATTATGCCAGGAAAGGATAAAGAATATGGAATTTGGTTGGGAAGCTACCGATTTAAGAGTAATAGAAGAAATGATTACCCCAAAATCATGCAAGAATCAACTATAAGGGACAAGAAGTTATATGATGTTGACAGGAGATATTTGAAAGACCATGTGAATATCACAAATATTTCAGTGGATATCATGAACTATGAAACAGGCATTAAAACCTTGTCAAAAACCCTGGCTAAAAATGGTGATGGAAAAATCAGATTTTTTTCCAAACAATGACGCATATGAGTGACACAAGAACAGGATGGAATGGATTAGGCCATGGAGGATTTTTATATAAAATTTTAGGAGACAATGACCGGTTGATAAATGGTTTGACTAGGGAAGATTTGAAGCAAAGCAGAAGATGGAGACTTGTTCTTACCAAGAGAAGAGAAGAAACCATTAGGGTGAAAAACTGTCGATAATTTCTTTTGCCTATACAATTGTTAAGCCACTGCAAAAACCAAAGACAAAAAGGACATTAAAACCTGATCAAGGAACCTAAAAAAATCCACAAAAACGAAAAAAAATCCTATATACCCTGCAGTGATGATCGAAACGGTCTACACATTTATCACAAACTCTACAGTGCTTGCTGTACTTGAATACCTGCCAATATCAATAATGATGATTAAATAAGCTATACCATATAAGCATGTTCTGCCATAAAGTAGTAACCCTATCATGCATAAATTGATAACAAGAAACATGTCCTTAGCATGCCTGACTTCTGCAGACTATGCCTTTCTTCAAACTACAGAACACATATAAGAATTATGAACCACTTGACAAAAGGTGCAATCCATTTTAACTGTTTTCACATACCTCAACTTCACACAAGCTGCAATAAAACATGCCATCTTCGCTAATTTGCTGCTCAGAAGATTCACCACTTGAACCAGAGCAGTTGCAGATAAAAGCACAAGGTGTGAGAGCATATAAGAGACAAGATGAATGATCTGACGATTCATTTATCTTCTCAATTTCCAAATTGAGGTCTTTAGAAGTTGCATCTGCACATGTCTCATCCTTTTCCAGAGGTTTTCCACCAACTGTAGCAGCATTTGCATCATTTATAGAAGAAGTAGATTCACCACCCAGTTTAGAATCCTTTAGTCGGGCAGACTTTACACTTTCTGGAATTTTGAGATATTTTTTGGACTTAAAAACTCCTGGATCGGCAGGATCAGCAGCTGCACACCAAATATATAGGCCGAAGACACAAGTAATCTAAATAGAAAAGAGATAATCAGTGAAACTTTCTAGCAGGAAAGGTCGTCCCACTAATAAAGTTGAACACAGAGAAAATTGCATGCATATTACCTAATTATCAAATTAGAGAACTATATATTAGAACCACTTTTGAAAACGTATAACAGCTTATATCATACAATGAGGGGTCCAATTTGAGATGGTTTATGAGCTATAGTGAAAACAATTCTATCTTATATTAACGGCCCTCCGATTATTTAAGATTCCAACTATTGAAGGATAAGACTTGTCATAGATTCCAACAATGGTACAATACAAGGTTCAACATCTTCTTCTGGATTGCCAAGAACACGAGTCAAACAATATGTTTAGTTAACCACAAATTCAGTAATGGTCCCAGAATATAATTTAGCAATAAAGGCTTCCGTTAAATCTTAATAGGAAGAACTTATTTTTTTCTACTACAGAATAATTTCAGCTACAACTAAAGAAACAACTTTAAAAGACATGGAGTTTCCCAGCATCTAGAGACATAAAAGTAGGATTTCACAATCAGAGGAAAAGCAAATGGCATGCTTTTGCCCAAACCAGTGACAAAATCCAGATTTACGAACAGATCGAATTTGAAATTCAAATAGTATAGAATCAGAGCCTCCCAATAGGTTCAATAGCTAAAAGACAAGCACCCCGGTTAAATTATCAGCAAAATTGACAGGTTAGTGGCATGCTTCAAAGGATCTATAGATAAAATTGCCAAATGACAAACATAAACCAGAAAGGGAAAGCAACCCAAGTTTGAGAAAAATTAAATACATCCACAAAATTAAAACCAAACACAAGTAATTAAAAACCAACACGCAGAGAAAGCACAGATCTCAGTTCTTCAACCCTCTGAAAGATTAAACATATGCACAAAATAGATGTGAAATGACTTACAAGAGGAGTGTAGATTCCCATTATAATAAGCTGAAAAATCCTCTTCCCAACAAAAGGAGCAAAGAAAACATAGAAAGCAAACCCCAAAGCCAGAAATACAGCAACAGCCACCACCTTCACAGACACAAAATAACCCATCAAAATCCAAACTTTAACTAATGTAAAAGCTTAGAACTAACAAGTAACAAAGAATAATAGCAAAAAAAAGTTACCTGAAGAGGGTGGTAAGGAAGTTGCCACCCATTTTTCCTCATTTTTGCTTAAAGGTTGCACCTTGCAACCCAGAACAAGAAAATGCCAAAGAACAAGAAGGAAATAGAATGACTTGGGTTTTAACTGAAACTTGTTTGTTTACTCTCCCATATATTTTCTTTCACTTCCCTTCATTTTCCGGCAAAGAATGAAGATCACTCAGTTCACTATGCTACCAACCAAGCAAAATCTTTCAAAGACCCTTTTTTCACGGGTCTATCCTATTCAAAGAACAGAGAAAAAAAGAAAATGAGAGATAAAATGAAACAAAGAAGATAAGAGAAATGAGACAGTAAGGAAAGCTTTGTCTGTTTCACCAAATCAAACCCTCGGAAGTTTGAGAGATTAGAAAAAATAAAAATAAAAATAAAGAGAAATGTGTACTAATAATCTGGTTTTGGGTTTTTCTTTGTTTCTTTTCCGGCTTTTTACTTGTGCAAGGATCTGTGTTTTGTGTGACTGTCAGAGAGAGTAGACCATTTTTATCTTTTCTTTTCATGCCTATAATTACCTCGCAACCCAACTCAGCTTTTACTTTTTTCTTGTTTCTAGCGTTACCTTTTTCTCTGGGGCAAATCACACCTCACAGTGACAGACCAATCTAACCAACACAGTCGTTTGCTTCCACTTTTCTTATTGCCATTTGACACTACCAACCAGCCTTCTTTAAGCCCTTCTTAAATGCTTACAACTTGTATACTCAATGAAATACATTTTATTCCTTTAACATTTAATACAAATTTTATAAGGTTAACTTACCAATAACAAGCAACATAACCCATTTTTTAAACACACTTTTACATCATCTTAATTGCGGATTATGTTGTGGATATGAGAGAAATAAGAATAATAATAATAATAATGAGAGAAGATGACCCACCCAAGGTGGATCTTGTTTTACAGTAATACTATACTATTCTTTTATGGAAAGAAATGGAACAGTGAGGAACAAATGGAGAGAACCCCACTTTCTTTAATGACATTTTCTACTTTAAAGCTTCTGTTTCCATCATTACCAGAAGGGCATGCTTTTTAGCTGAAATGAAATGAAATCAAAATCCCCCACCTTGATACTACTATTGGACAAATACCTACTGATATTAAATGTTTTTTTGTTTTCAAGTAAAAGAGGAGTAGTTGATGGCTAGTAGAAATTGAAATTGGAGCTAGAAACCAAGCCATGTGATGAGGATCTATATATGCCTAACTGCCCTTTAACATTCTGCTGTCTGTATCAGTTTTATTTCAAATAAATTTTAGAATCATTAGGAATTGTTTATTCATAAAGATTGAATATTTTGCATGAGAAGTTGGCAGGATGCCATTGTTTTGGTGGTGAAAGTGAATGTTAGCTCTAACTAGTTGGACTTTACTGCACTTGAAAATGTATAAAATTACAAGGGAGTTTCAAAATCATGGTGAGTACAAGTCAAAAAGGCTATGTATATAATGACAGAATAAAGAAAAAAGTAATACAGATTTATGTCAGTCTGAACCACTTGGTCCAAAATAAAACCAGCAAGGTGAGAAATAAAAATAGAGATGGTCAAACAATGCATGCTTTTATAAATTGAAATTAGTTAGTGGGGTGTATAAAACTAAGTTGATAGTGTAAATGAAGGGGAATGGCAAAGGGAAGGAAGGTGACACTACATTACGGAGAAGAGTGAAGGGGATATATCAAATCAAATGGAAGGAGGGATGGTTTTGCTTGGGGAAGAGGAATTGGCATTTTGTTGTCAGATATTCGCCCTGACGACTGACGAGATGACTTATCAGAAGTAGTACAAAGCAAACATCTCTTTAAAAGAGAGATAATTGTCATTTTATGTAGGCATAGAGCTAGCTTTCGTTTTTACAATTGCCGATGCATGCACATGCACCTATAAATATAACTTACAGCCACATACAGTATTTTACTGGTCCACCATTTTACATTTTCACACTTAAATTAAACATGACTATTAAATTGAAAAGGAAAATAACATAAGATGCGTTTTACTTATTGTTTTTATCCATATTTTTTATCCTAATTTTTAAATGTTGTTTAGCATATTATTCTCAAAATATTAGTTTATTTTTTTAATTACATTGAGACCTTTATAAGTTTATTAATTTCATTAAATACCCCCCAGAAAAAAGTTTAAAAGCTAACAAAAATACTTTCCACCCACCAATACCTATCAGATTCTGGTCACCACTACCGGTGGTAGCCGGAATCTATCACAATAGTCACACAGCCATCGGAAATAGCCAATAATGGCCAGATCTACCATCGTTTTGGTCCTTTTTCGGCCAGATCCATTGGAAAATGCCAGATCTACCGTCGTTTTAGCCTTTTCCAAGCCGTCGCGACCAGATTCGTAGATCGGCCTTTTCGGCCAGATCCATGGTGGATCTGGCTAGAAAATGCCATAACGACACATTACGGCATAGATAAGCCGTCGCATGTCGTGTAATGAAATTTTCTAGCAGCGAGGAAAATTTCATTACAGCGCGACGATTGGATCTATGCCGTCACGTCGTTATGGCCTTTTCCAGGCAGATCCACCACGGATCTGGCGAGCAGATCTGATGCAGTATGGCCGTCGACAATCGGAGGAAAAGGCCAAACGACGGCCAAAGATGTGGCCGTCGATTTCGGTCAACGACGGCCATTTCTTTCGTCGTCGTTGGCGGCGGTCGGTGAACTTCCCGGCCATTTACGGTGGAAGTTAGGTTGATTATGACGGATTCCGGCTATCACCAGCGGTGGTTGCTAGAATGCGACAAGATTGAGGGTTGATGGGGTGTTTTTGTTAATTTTTAAACTTTTTTTCAGGGGTATTTAGTGAAATTAATAACTTTATGGGGATCTAAAAGTAATTAAAAAAATAGGGTAATATTTCTGGAATAATGTGCCAAACATTATTTGGAGAATAGGATCCAGAATATAGATAAAAATACTAAGCCAAACATGCCATAGATGCCAAGAATATTACATCGAATTTGTATACTAAATAACGTGATCATAAATTAATATTAACTTATAATTAATCGATGATCAGGATTGAGTTACGTTATTCTGTATACAAATTCAGTGTACTACTCTCGGTATCTATGGACATTACTCAATTAAAAAACCCATATGTTTTTTTTTTTAATTGGGATGTTTGGACTAGTTTATAAATATCTCAATTAATCCCCAAAATCTATTAAACGCTTTAACAAGTTCAAAGTAACAAATAAGTCATAATATTATTATGGTAAATGATCTCAAGGTTTAAATCCAAAAACTCAAAAAAATAAACAAACATTCTTGATCATCATGATAATCCTTTGGGATTTTAAATTGGTATATAAAAATATTCAGATCAATTTACACGCACCTTAATTATTCTCTTAAGATAATGAATTTTAATCAAGAAACTCTTAAATAATAGGTTCAAAAATCTTAAACAAACCGCTGCACTATCCCAAGTTAGTTGAAACCCCGTATGTATGTTATTGTTATCATCAAAATTAAAACGAAAATAAGGGGAGGGCGTGTAGGGTAAAGCGAAGAGAAGTAGAGAGTGAGAGAGTTAGTTAGAATATAATAAATTAAAAAAAAAAAAAAAACTGACAAACATGACTGCACTGCATTTAATTCCTTGCATCTGTTTCTCTATCTTTTATTAAAACCCTCCTTCTCTCTTCACGTTTTCAAATACCCCACCACCTCTCACGTTCCCCGCCGGCCCCCACCTATATTTACTGCTTCTTCTCCTACAATTACAAAACTCCCTTTTTCTCACCCTCTTGTTAACGCCATCCTCACTGTCTCACCTCCAAATTACTGCATTTCCCATTTTCACTTTCTTCTGTACAAAAGGACTGAATTTTCAACCAGTAATAGCATATCTTTGTTCATTATTTCTTCATATCATATTCATGACATGCATCATTATTTCTTCTAAGTTATTGATTAAATATAACGCAAGATAGTTTTTTCACATTGCTCTTGCTAGAAGGGACCATCCCACTTCTGCATTTGGAACATTTGGACAAATTTTTTTATTTTTTTTATGCAAAGCAAATAATACAACTCATAAGTTGCTCACGAGTAAACAGGAAGCATAGCACTTTTGATTCTTTGAATTAGATTTTTGTCTAAATAAATTTATTATTGATGGACCGACTTTGTTGTTCTTGTTCATTTAAATATTGATATGCAAATTATCAACTGTTCTTTGAGTATGTTTTAAGTTGCCAGTGGAGTTAGGTTTCATAAATTTTTGTTTTAAATGAATTGAATTCGAAAAATACGTCAATATAAAATCATGTAAATTTTATTATTATTATGACATTTAATGATTTAAGTAATAAATAAATAAGCAACAGAATCTGAAGTTATCACAGCTTAAAAAATAATGTTTACTCTTCTCAAGAGATAAAAGAGAATATGTTTGATGCCGATATGGAAACAAACAGAAGAAACGAACAAACAATAAATAATTATGCAAGTATTGCATTGATTACTGAGTTCATTGCCTGCTTCACTAATCCTTAAATTTTTTTTTTTTTTTAATGGAGAGAGGTGTTTGGATCAGCAAGTTGGTATCTTAATTGAATTTTTAGAGTCTATTAAATATTCTATAAGTCCCAATATTTTGATTTAAGCCATAAATATGAGAGGTTACTCTAAAGTAGTTTTTAAACTTAAGAAGTCAACGAAAAAGAAACAAACATTCGTAACTGTAACTTCAAAAGGGATTAGTTTGACGGTCAAGAATATTTGCTTTCTTTTTTTAAATTATTGGGTTTAAACTTTGGGATCACCTATCACAATAATATTATGGCTTACTTGATCTTTAGGGCTTATGCGGTGTTCAATAAATCCTAAAGAAATTAGTTTAGGTGCACGTAAGTTGAACTTGAACACCCTAATCACCAAAAAAAAAAAAATTTCTTGACCGTCGAGCCAATCCTTAGGGATCTAATCCTTAAATTTCATCAACTCTAACAACCAAATTATGCTCCAATTTAACGTTTTGCCTACCATCAATTCTATTTCAAAATTAATTCCTTGCTGTGGATTTGACCCCGTGAATATCATCATCTCTTTTTTCTTCTTATTTTTGCTTCTTTTCGAGCATGTGATTGATGGTTGTTACCTGTTTCTTTTATCTTTCCAATTTACACGTCGACCTTAAGAAAAATGGAAGAAAAAATGTTCTGGTAATTGACACTTCAATTTACAAGAGTGGACCCAAAAATTGTACAATTAAAGGGAGAGGCATTAAGGCAAAAGTGATGGGATAAAAAGTATCATATAATTAACCAAAGCTACTTTGCTTCATTTGACAGCAAAGGAATTTAAATTGAACACACCAAGAACGTCTGTCTTACAAATATATTTTTTCTGCTTTTGATTTGTTGTTTTCCACAACATATATACTTCCAAACTTATCTTCAAAAATGGGCAAAAAATAATTCCAATTTCTCCATTACTTTGATGTGAAATTAAAAGTAAGATACCAACTTTTATGTTAATTTCCCTTAATTTTCCTATTTTATTAGATGGATTGGCCAAAAGAAGGAGACAGGATGAAGTCAGAAAAGAAGTCTTTTTTTTCTTCTTCTTGCCCAACCATTAATTGATAAGAGAAATCGACAAAACCTACACTGTAACTTTAAAGTCTAATTCACAACTGTATGACAAAGAAGTGAGATGATTTCATTAAGAAAATGTAGTGGGCTAATCATTCAGTGTGTGGCCAATGGCAAGACGGTAGGGTAAGTTATCCAGAACCTGTTCGAGTTCTACAAAGTGATTATCTATCACATTTGTGACTTACTTGGTCCATTAAGTTTGGAAGGTGTTCAATAGACCACTTGGCTCATTAGACTTGTAGGGTGTTCAATAGATCCTAAAGATTAGTTGAGGTTACATACAAGCTAGTCCGGACACTTCGATTGTCAAAAAAAAAAAAAAAGAGCTTACGTTGCATTGGTTTTTGTTGTTATTGTACATGTAAAATACGTGAGTAGTGTTGTTTAAAAATTGATGATTAAATTCAGCACTTGATGTTGATGAAAAGTGGGCGTGTTGTTGATGGTGGGTGTTGTTAATAATGTAACTTTAGACAAAAATGTTTTGCATTTTAATTATGTTGAGTCTCCAAGTGCTTTGCTTCATCATCATGTTCATGCCCACCTCTTTTTACTCTTATTACTCTTATTACTCTCTTATCTACTAACTTTTACTATCTTCATTTCGATAATGTATACACTCTTATTTTATGCCCATTCTAACTTTGTCATTGCCTTGTTGGTACCAACACTTTCCGGGTATTCCCCATATGCAATAGCTCATTGTCTCTTCATGGGCTAGATTGGGCTTGTCTTCAAGATGACTTGTTTTGGAATTTAGACGGTTTGGGTTTCATTCAACTATCCTAGTTAATTAACAGTCCACAGTCAAGGGAAGACCTCTGAAATTCAAGTACAGATCCCAACAAATCTCACCATAAATTTGAAGAACATGGGGATTTAAATGTATGCCATCGATGAGGGTGTCAATGCCTCTTTAAAAAATTTAGTCTTTTCAACTAGTTTCCCTCCAACCATTTGCCAATGGTTGACCATACACATCCTCCAACTCAGTGTACTATCCGGGTTATTAATCATCTGGGATCTTGTGTTGTGGTTTCGGATTTCCATTATTGACTTAACTTGTTAATTATTCATTTATCTTTATCCGATTCCGATGTTGCTAATTGCATTTAATGCTCAAATTCATTAACTCTCTGTATCATAAATAAAAATCCACTTGGGTTGTAGAAGGAGTTGAGTTTTGGGGAGCTTGGAAAAAGGTCAAGGAGTTGAAGTGTCGATGTTGATGAATTAATTCAAACCACGAATGATTTGGGTTTTATTTTATTTCTGGGGGGGTCATAATTTGGTTGGTGATTGTGAATATTATATATCATTAAAGAATTAATGGGCTCTTAAATATGCTTCCAATTACCCCAAACAACACTTATAAAGAATTGGTCCCTACCTCTAAGCTTTTGCATGATAAAGCATTATATTGCTATTTTTCATTTGTTTGGATGATTTTTGTTGTAGTAGTTTGATGTTCTTTGTTCCCTTTGAGCTATAACCCTGGATAGAAATTGTCAAATTTTAATCACCGAAAGTGACTGAATCAGTTTACACGTACTTCAATTAATCTATCGAGCACTGAAATTATTGATTGGATAGTCTTATTGACCTCCTTTATTAGTATCTAAAAAGATTCGAACCCAAGAGATCATAAAACCTTCTTTTACTCTTATACAACAGAGCACCTGATGGTTAGTTCCATTTTTCTCATAGCCTTGACCTATCTCTTGAATTAATTAGTTTTAAAGGAAAGTCATTACCTCATTTTCTAAACCTTCAAGTCTTTCGATCCAAGTCTTTGATTTGAAAATTTCCAAAATAAGTTGTGGGCCTTTTGAGATAACATGCGACCATTGACTAATATTTTAATTAATTAATTATCTTTACGGCCAATTAGGCAACTACTTCAACACGGTGAAGGTGAAGGTGGAGGCTCCGCCACTCCACTTGGGGTCCAAAGTCCAATCCATTAGTTTAATAATTTTATGCTTAATCAATAATCATGGACAAAATCTCGTAATCATTGTGTTTTAATATAATTGCCTCCTTCATCAACCCAATTATCTCTCATCTCCATTTTTATTTATAAGAGTAAACGACTTTTTCCCACCTAAGGTTTGCTTTAATAACACTTTTTCATTTAAAAATTTTTTAAAATACCATTTTTTGTATTTCATATTTATGTTCCGTTAATACTTAAAATATACTTTATTTTCTCAGTTGGTATTCAACAAGTTATTAGAAGTCAGGATAAGAGAGTTTTTGTAGAATATAGGCCGGTAGATCGAATAGTGATGATCGATAGAATATTCGCCATCAAAATTAATAAAAAAAATCAGTTAAGAACATGAAACTCTATCTTTATAAGTGGTCAGTAATCAACAAAAAATCAAGTATGGGAGTAAGAGAGGTTTAGTAGAGAGGAAACCGGAGGTTCAAATGGTGATGACGGATATAACTTTTGTTGTCGTAATAGATCGAAATCGGCTTTGAGAAGTAATGAAATATTAACTTTGGGTGGGAAAAGAAAACGGTATTTTGAAACCTTTTAGGTAAGAAATGTCATTAAGGCAAACCTTAGGGTGGGAACAAAAAAGTCATTTACTCTTATTAATAAATAATAAACCATGCTTATCTAGCTTTCTTTCTTTTTTTATTGAAGCATTAAATGTGGTATTTAGTGGCGCCCAATATATTGTAAGAAGCTAATTAATCCCTGTCTTCTATAGCTTGAATTTTTAATTAAAAAAAAGTGGAATTCATATAATTCTTATGGAGAATCAACAACCAAATACTGTATAATTAAACCAAACCAAACCAAACATGAATGTCTGAGTTCGAGGAGCTTCCATCAGAACCAAATATATTTATGTTCTTAATAATAATTTCAAATTGATTTGAGAAACAGGAAGGCACAAATTCAATGTCTCAATCATGTCAGACTGGCAAGTATATGCAAAATTTCAGTAGCTACAGGCGTCCCCGCCCGTGCGTAGCTGGTGCATCACATTAACTCCAGGGGAGACGAGACATAATGAGACTGACTGGATATTAAATAATGTCATTAAGTTTAATCCATCATTATTGTTATTGTTAATATGGTATTTTTTGGGTACACGTGGGAGGGAGGGACGACAAAGCGAAGTAGGCGGAGGAGGGTCTGTGATAAAGTGGTTTGCCCGCGAAATATCGGGCGATAAAACATGAAAAACAAGGCAACGAAATCAAATATTGATGGTTGTATTTGTATACTATAAACCAAAACTGTTGAGATTCTCTTGCTGATTTCTCTTACCTTTATATCTTTTCTCTACTGTTTTTTTAGTTTTCGTTTCGAAATAAAAAAAATGGGACTCACAGAGCCACTACTCCCGTCAGAGGAATCAGAGTTCCTTTATAGGAACAAAGATTCCTCTTTCATGTTCAAGTTCTTTTCTTTTCACCTTAAGGTTCGTTTCCATTGCATTTAATCTTCTCTTTCTCTTGTATGCATTTCATTATTGTTTTGTTCTTTTTCTTTTGGATTACAAGGGTGGGACAACTGTAAAAGTTTGGATACAGGACTTATATAAGTCAAAGTAAAGTTTTTGTTTTGTTTTTTCTTGTATACAAAGTTTTACTTCTTTTCCATTTTATGTAATATTCCAATATAATGTTACTCTAGTTGTTGGATAGTTATGTATATTTTGTCTCTCACATGTCTTGCGTGTAGTCTTTTTTTAATGTATATTATTTACATTGCTGCAACTACTTTCTCTGTGCTTTCAGCTGATAGAGACAATTTTCTGCATATTTCATTAATGTCCACATTGTTTTCAAATTAGTGGATCTGTTTGTCTTTATCATCTTATATGATAAGGACTTATGCTATTCTTTTCTTCTATTTGACAATGAGGTATTTGTTTATCTCTTTTCTCTCTTTGTGTAGCAGTACTTTATTTTCTCTTAATTGGCTAATAATGTTATTCAGAGAATCTTTTCTTTAAGCATAAGTACTTCATTTTCTTCCCTGATTTTGGTTAGGTGGGTAGTTTGATTAAGGCTTTCATGGCAATTTTCTGAAATAGTCGTGTTGTCCAAGTCTTCTGTTTTCTATGATTAAAACTTGTGGAATTCTTCAAGTACCTAATAATTGATATTTGATCCTTTTTTTTTTTTTTTATATCAGATTTCTTCAGAGATAGAGTTTGATTGTATAACTGCGGGTGACATCTCAATGTAATATACCATCTTAGAGACTTTGGATTTTGTATTTAGACAGAGCCTTTATTTGCATCCAGAAGCAAGGAGCAATCACACAAAAGCATTGATGATATGGAGGCCGCTGAAGGCAAGTATTCTGTTTTAGTATTCAATGATATATCAGTGAGTTATTCAACATAACTTTTTTATCTTATTCCATATATGTAAATTTCCCATTACTTAAAGTGACTTTAGGCTTTGTTATTGATTTGGCATCATTCTCCTTTGCTTCGTGATTAATCAAATATACCCTTTTAAAGACTAATATCTTTATATTTATATTTTTGTTAGCTTTACATGCATATTTCTATATATTTTACAACTGATTTTGGTTCTATTCTGCTCCTGCTTCCAGTTTTTACTACATTATTTTCTTCTGCCAAAACAATTCTCTGTTAAAAGTATTTGGCATGAAGAAATTTACTTGAATTGGAATATGGAAATCCCTTTGTTTCTTTTATTTAATTTAACAGAAAATATATGTGATACATGGCAGGCTCTTTCTCTTCCTTTCCTTTTGTATACTCTTTCAGTGAGGTTGGTATTTTATGAAGTTGCCCATTACACTGAGGGGGCTTTGTAAAAGTTTGCTGTCATAATGGGCGGTTGTGTGTCAAGACATGGCGGCAAACATAGAGTAAACAGGAAATACTTTCGCAAATATGGGAAACGCCTTGGAAAGATTTCCGCTTCGATTCACAGTATGCCTGTTAAACGGATTAGTGATGCTGGAATAAAAGGTTTTTCTATTAGCAAATTTGTTCACCTCAACTTTGAGAAGAGTGGTGCAAACAGCCACAAGATAGCTGAGATGACTAATAAGTCATTTCATGTCACCCAGATGCAATGGAACCACAGCCAAATTGATGCAACTGGTACATTAATTCTTTCTCCTGTTATTGCTACAGAAATCTTTAGTAAATCACCTGAAACTTGAAAGAGAGAAAAAGAAATGTAAACTATACTTAGATTCTGTCCATCTAAAGAAGTTCTTATGGTGTCAAACTTGTTAGATATGTCATTTATCTTCCTACTGGGGTGGAATAAGGACATTTGAAACAATTTTCTCAGCATGAAAATTCAATAATTTGCAGGAATATGCCAAGAAGAAGCATGGTTTGACTCTGTTAGTATTATAGACTCTGATTCAGATGATGACTTCAGTAGTGTTCTTGGAGGTAATTACTTGCATCTCATCATAGAAAAGTGTGAATTTTTGCTTGGTAGCCTATGCAAATACTTCTTTTCTCCCTGCCAGATACATTTCCTTCAGTGGGTAACACAATTGGGCATATTTCAAATGCTCAACTGCTTCAATATGAAACTGCCTCGCGTTTTGTAGATTCGGGATCTAAGTTTGAGGAGTTTTATGAAAGTTACCTTAAAACAGATGGAAGTAAACCAGATAAATGCTTAAACAAAGATGAAAGCAAAGGCATGCATGACTCTGGAGAGAAAAATCATGAAAATAGAATGAAATCAACTGTTATCATGCTTTCCGTAAAGAGGAAATCCTATGATAGAGAAGAACCAACTAAATTTTGTAAGTAGAAATTGTGGTTGCCTTTGTTTAGTTCTTATCTGTATATAATTTTGAAATATTTGTTCACTTGTTTTCACTGAAAGTACAAGCATATGAACAGGTCAAGCTGAAAGATATCTATATCGTCCCAGAGCAGGATTTCTGATTCCATGTACAACAGTAGAGAAGTCAGATTCAGGATGCTGGTCTGAGGTTTCACCTTGTGTTTTTAAACTCCGTGGTGAGAATTATTTGAGGTATGAATTTAATTTCTCTTTTCCACCACATACCATATTGTGAATGCATAACTTTAATTCTTTTCTTTCATTTTGGCTAACTTAACATAAAAAAAATCATTATACAGAGATAAACAGAAGCATCCTGCTCCAAACTACAATGCATACATACCGATTGGTGTTGATTTGTTTTCCTGCCCACGGAAGATTGATCACATTGCGCAACACCTCGAACTTCCTCATGTAAAAACACATGAGAAAGTACCCTCACTCCTTATTGTTAACATACAGGTTTGATCTCTTACTGTTCTCATGGTTTTGATTCTTGGATACTGTTGGAGGTTGAACAATTAGGACATGGTTCAAGTCACTGTTTTACCCTCCATTCATATAATGCTTGGAATTAATTTGCCGTTGTTCTTGTGGCAGCTTCCTACTTATCCTGTCACCATGTTCCTTGGTGAAAGTGATGGGGAAGGCATGAGCCTTGTGTTATACTTCAAACTATCAGAGAATTTTGACCAAGAGATATCTGCTTATTTTCAGGACTCCATCAAGGTATTTTGTTGATAATTCTTTCTTCTCTCGGAATCGAAGTTTTAAGTATGAAAACTGTTTTAAGTTAAGAGTGAACAAATTCTGTAGTGCCCGGTAAGTGGGATTAGCTTGCTCATTTAAGGGGAAAAGGTTTTATGAGACATTCTTAAAGGGAAGACATTAATTTTTTCCTATGTTGGTTTTCTTGAGTAGAGATTGGTTGAGGATGAGATGGAAAAGGTTAAAGGTTTCACAAAGGAGTCCATAGTTCCATACAGAGAAAGGTTAAAAATTTTGGCCGGTCTGGTCAATCCAGAGGACCTTCCGTTGTCTTCCACAGAAAAAAAGCTTATACAAGCTTACAATAATAAGCCGGTACTTTCACGCCCTCAACACAATTTCTTTAAGGTAAAAAGAAGATCTCGATTCAAGTTTTCATGTATTATTAAAGATAAATAGATTTTGATTCTTAGTGATTGAACAAGTTTGGCCATTCATAAGCGTTCAACCATGTTCATGAAGAAGGGTGGTGCTATCACCAGTGACTGTAGTGTCTGAAGCAGGACTAATTATTACCAGTCTAAAAGTATACTATAATTTTAGCACCAATGGAGTAACATCAGAATTCTTTTTGTTTTCCAGGGACCCAATTACTTTGAGATTGACCTGGATATACACCGATTCAGCTACATATCTAGGAAAGGTTTTGGAATCATTCCGAGATCGTTTGAATCAAGGGAAACTTGATTTGGGTTTAACTATTCAGGTGTGGATACTTTGTTTTACACTACAGAATTTCCTGAAAGTTGACTGCTAAAGTAACTTTGGTTTTTGTTGGATGTTGTTTACAGGCACAAAAGCCAGAGGAACTGCCAGAACAAGTGTTGTGCTGTGTGCAATTAAACAACATTGATTTTATAAATCACGGCCAAATACCAACGCTTGTAACTCGAAGGTTGATTGATTTAACGATGCACAGCTCGAGAGATGTAATTTAGAGACAAAAATCACCATGTTCATCAGATGTATCCAATTGAAAAATCAATGAAAAGGAAATTCTTTTTTTTATTTTAATCCCAGATTGAATTGTTCCAAACTCTTGTTCCTTTTAATCTTACACACATCATTAATCATCTTTCATTAGAAGCAAGATTTGAAGATTAGTTATGAGAACGCTGACTGGTTCAGCCCAGAGATTCTAGAGATAGATCAATTTTGGTTCAATGTCAGATTCATTCTCTGTATGAGGAGCTAAACCATCCAATTTCAGGTTTGCAAATATTTGAATTTCATCACTCAGTTTGAGGGGCACAACACAGGAGTAAAGTATAATTTAGCACAATACTTTCTACAGTTTCTCCAATGAACAACCACAACACTTATAAATCAAATACAGCCACATAAAGAGGCAACTTTATACAGAAAGTTATAATTTAAGAATAAAAAATCTCTGGTCAATCAAAGATTGAGCCCCAAGTACAACATTTGTAAACATATGAAACAACAATACTTATGCAATTTCATGTACAAAAGAATGCACAGAACCAAATTTCAATACAATATACCGACTAAACTAGTCTACATATTTTATAGTATTGCCTTCTAACTCAATACGATCAATTTCTTATGGAGTTGATATCTGTCTTTCATTTTAGACCTCTTTCTTTTCTATATTAGCTTTGAGAAGATGACCATGAAGAAAACAACGGCCATGAGTTTGAGAAACAGATAACTTACAGTTTTGGCCTAATCCATTGCAGCTTTCATTTTCAACTTATCCTCTGGCATCTTTGCACGATTGCAACTCTGAAAACTATGTCAAATGCTCTTCTTTTAACCGTAAACGTGCTATGGGCTGTTGACTATTGTTTGCAAAATCCATCTTCGCATTTTGTGGTTTTATCTGTGATGCATTACTGTTGGCTGTGTTGTGGCTACTAGTTTTAGCAGCTGGTACATCATGATTATGTTTGCCCTCGTACGTGGTTATGACAGCTTTAGGGTCTGTTGAAGCCCTCTCAACATGCTTACGGACATTGCAACCATTGAATGTGCATTTATAATAACTCCTGTGCATCATAAAAGAAGACATAAAGAATATCTGACAATAGTACATAAAATAAGTAAAGACTCCAAATTTCATAGAGTTATCAGGCATCACAAAATTTATATGTTCAGTAGCCAATAACCCAAAAACTTAATTTCATAGGAAATGACCAAACAATAATTTTTAAACTATAAGTATGCTGTATGGCCAAATTTAATTAATGGACTAGTCATTGTTCCAAACGCACACACAAACATATACATGTCCAGACAGAGCTTTATTCTCTTCTGAGCCAAAACTTAAAATTAATAGAATGAAGGAATTCAAATATAACAACTCTTGGTAAGCCTCACCAAGATCCCATATTGAGAAACCTTAATCTCATAAGTTTTTAACTTATAGAAAACGGCCCAACCATGGTATTTAAACTTAACATTACAGAAACACATTTTGTGTCAACTGTACACACTAGTATTCAAGAGTTCGACTATAGAAAAATAAGAAACATTGGTTTTCTCCAAGGGCGAATGAGAACCTATAAAGACAGGAATGTTAAAATCAACATCCATAGTAAAGTTTAAACCCTTTTATCTTCTTTGTGGATGAGTTATAGATTGTTTTTATAGCTGATACAATTATGATGACTACTTTTCACTTTCTGTAATGTCAAATATCTTAATTGCAAACATAATGAGTATTAAAGGACTCGATTTGAGAGACTTTCTACGGTAAATAGCAAACAGAAGTGATGATCAAGACAACAAATATAACAATCAAAGGATCATAAATAATGGACATAAATAGTTAAGAGCATAAACTAGAGGATTGCCTAAAAAAGTGAGCAATGGGTTCATCGTTTTACATTCAATTATGTTGAAACAACAGAAGCAATTTGGATCCACTAAATTCTCTGTCACTAGAAAAATGCCCAAGAAGTAGAGGTTCATCAGACAAGCACAATCATAGTAAACTTAGCATATAAAGAGGTTAGAGATATCTGACCTAGGATAAGGATTGCCTTTGACAACCTTTTTGGCCATATTTGCGCCATCTGTAGCCATCATCCAGAAGATCAACTTCACTGGTTGTCTGCACAATAATTCTTGGTTCTGTAACAGTTCTATGTGAGGAAGCTGGCTCTGAAACCCTGATCTCAGTATTTCTGCACCCAAGAAACCGGTATTATAAGTAAAACAAAACAAACAATTGAACAAAGGGCTCTCATTTATGAGCAGGCACATCTTTTTTTTTTTTTTCGATAAGAAGACAAAAAAATTGCATTAATAATTATTCAGTGGAGAGCAGGTATATCTTCCCATAAAAAACATTACCGTCTCTTTGGGTCAGGCTCATCTTCATCCTTTCTCATCTACACCAGTTTCGCATCACCCACTTCCTCGCTGTCACTTGTCCCAGATACATTTTCTGGTGTAGCCTGGCTAGATTCGTGATGCTTCAGTCTGTTTACATTTCCACTCTGATATTGAGAAGCTAATTCAGAACTCCCCTGATTATATGAATTTCCGTTTAAGTTTCCAGGATCCTTAGAACGTTTATTAGATTGAGGCGGTTGATGGTTGTGTTGCCCCTTGTAGATAATTTCAGTTATTTGGCCCTCAAGAGATCGTTCAACCTTCTTCTTGACAGGGCAATTAGGACGTGTGCATTTGTAATAACTTCGAGGAAATTCACTGCCTTTCACCTGCTTCTGCCCATATTTGCGCCAGTTATAGAGGTCATCGGCTGGCTTATCAACAACATAAAAAGAAGATTGTGGTCTCTGATCAGACTGAGAGAAGTCTGAGGAATCCTTAGTTTTTACTCTAGAGTCCGGCACTGCGGGTGGAATCTGCTGGTGTGTAGTTGTATTTACAGTAAATGATGAAATTTGTGGCATAGATGTTACAGGGGCTGAAGATGAATATTCAGCTGGGATATGCACATGGGATTGGGCTTCTGCAGCCTGGGCAGTGACCTGAGCAAGGGCCTGCTGGTGTGTCATTCCAAAGGCTCCCTGCATCCATCCAAAATAATCAAGAAAATTAGTAATAGATACATGTCTGGGCTTTGGATTACACAAGTAATATAACACTGATGAGGACTGAAATACAAATTGGGACGTAGCTTCAACAAGCTATGAGTAAGACAAGTTGCACTCACCCATTGCAAGCTCAGTCCTCAAATTAATTGACTGAAAGCTAATCCTCTTTCATTCTTGGTAGCAAATAAAGCCATGGCCAGATGGTAGGATTTCACATCTATTTGGCCTAAAGCTACCCAATGTTGTTAAATTTTGGACATAGGAGTTAAATAGTGCACAGAAAGACAACTGGATCTCCAAGAGCAGTAGCCAACTGCTTTTCAGTTGTGTGTGCATTACATTATGCATATGGACATACAAATACATGTGAACATATGCTTCAGGTACAAATTTCAGTTCAGGGGTAATCTTTGTTCATAATAAACTCTTTTAACTGTAAAACAACATCTATAGTGCTTTACATAGCCTTCACATACAAAAGTAATGTCTACCTACAAAATTTTGGTCAATAACAAAAATGGAGGCCGTCTCACGATAAAGTTGCAGGATAAGCTGTTAATTACTAATCTGCCCATGTCATGGAGATCTTTCAGTACTTCAAAAGCAACTTTGTATAGCATGTGTCCAAATGACAAACAAAAATGATATACATGGCATTTAATTGGTATGCAAGGTAACAATAAGCTATTTGTACAGGGTAAGCTATTGAAAAAGTGAAAGTCTATAAAAAAATGAGACAGCAAGAGAAAAGGGAGAGGCCAAGCAACTTCTGATAAACAAGATTGCTTCCACAGTACAAGGCATGCATCCCGAATCAAGAATTTTGGCCATGAAGACAAATCCATGTTGGAACATTAACAATAAAATATCTCTGTCATTAACATACTGTTTGCTCAAACGTGGTCTGTATCATATGCAGTTGGCCAAACCAGCTAAAAACAGCTATAATTACCAACTTCCATTGTTAAGACCCAATGAAAAGGAATTTTCCTCAACTTTATCATATGATTATGCTGTTGGCTACTCTATTTTTCCCTACTTTGTGTATGGGTTACTTAGAGGGTTTTATTTTGTTTCCCCCTTCTTTCTGCCTTAAGAGGCAAACACAGTTGAACAAATTGGTAGGAAAGTTGCACAATGACCAACATAAATGAGCCAAAAAAAAAAAAAAAAATTAAATAAGCAAAGCTTGGCTTTGATATGAAAAAGGCAACAATCTGAGTATCAGACAGTTGCAATCTTCTTAAGTAAGACCTATTTGGAAATATCAGATATGCTCCATTTAATTAGCCCTTTAAAGTTCTTATTTCTTAAATTTAAGAAATTAAAACGATTGCCTCATATTAAGTTATTTTAACTTGCTACAAGTTCAAATTCCCACTTTACAATCCTTATGTTCAAAATCTGTTTAAAACAGTTGTTCATGAACTATTTTTTCTCTATGCCAAAAATTAATATAAATGACAAGAGATAAATTATGACTAAACAAGAAAATTAAATGTCATTTTGACATTTATTCATTTATTACTCTAACCTTAAATTCAACACAATCCTTATAACTAATAAAAAAATTTAATGAAAACAAAAAACCATTTTCCTAAACAAACTTAAAGTTATTAATAATAAATAACTAAATCTTAAGCCAAACAATTGATGTTGAATTTAATCACCTGTCCAGGAGAGAACAATCCCAAATTCGGTGAGTCAAGCAGAGTCGCAGGGCTCAAGCCGGGCGGCACGGCGAAAATCGGCGATGGTTGCGTGATCACCAAACCAGAAGGTCTATTATGCTTGAACCGAAAATCCATCTCACCACCTCCGCTGACGCCATCCCCCAAACTTCTCTCGACGTGCTCCTGTAAATTCGGTCTGAATTGGCCAGCAGGGGCGGGAGACGCCATGGCTCCGGCGAGCAGCTGAGAGAATGACTTGCACTCCTCGGAGTCGGAGAACAAGTTCGAAAGCAAAGTCATGGGCCCGGGACTGAAACCCAGGCCCAGCCCCAGCCCCGAGCCAGTTCCTGGGCCATTATCGGATAACGCTTCAGTGAATGAACCACGCGGTGGTAGCGTGATAGTCGGACGTGATGAAGGCATCGATGATTTTGTCGGCTGTGATGATGTCGTTGACGCTCGCTCTTCTTTCTGAGCCATTCGATTAAAAAACTAAATTAAAGCAAAGAAAGCAACAGTATCTGTGTGTATAGTTATGGAGCTTGGAAGTCGGTTGTTTTAAGCTTTTGGATTAACGGATCTGAAATTCAGCAAAAAGTCCACGCCCCCACATATCGAAAAGCTCTCTGTGTTTAAGTTTCTTTCTGGTTTTTGTCTGTTTCCTGCGGGTTGGACGACGTACAACGAAACTTTCTGATTGGTTGGCCGCTTCTTTTATTCACTTAAGTTTACTGTTTTGTCCTTGTCGACTGCTCAATTCTTCGGAAGGATAGAGCAGGCTTTTTGATATTTTATCCACGTTTCAATTTGGTATATCTTGTGACGACTGTCAAAGAGACTTAACCTTTTTTTTTTTTTAATTTAATTGATTTAATATTTATATATATATATATAGAACTATGTTATTGGTTATAAGGTTTGACAAAGTTGTGATAAATTCACTTCTGATTGGGGCGATCGATGACGTGTTACGCGCCTGCTTGTGCTCGAGATTGTGTGACATCTGGGTTTTATGTATAATTTATTTATTTATTAAATTGGAAATTCCTTTAAGTGGCACCGAGAGATTCGATTAAAGTGGACCCATCTATGAAAATATTTTAATCGATGATTTCGATGTCTTTTTAAGTTAAAAAAAAAAAAAAGATAAATAAGCTAAAATGGATTGTAAAGAAAGTTACATCTATAATTTGAAATATACAATCCCAAATGTTCAGATATATGTTGAATTAAAAAAATAATAAAAAAATTCAAAATTAATATATATATATATATATCTTATTAACCTTAGAAACTAAGTTTTGAAAAGATAATTGATGATATAGTTTTTTTTAATAATTGATGAGATCAGAATTAGACAAAAAAAAGGTGTTTCACTTTCACATCAATATGTAAGACTTTATATTAACCATAGGTTGAGTCAAGACGAAGACGAAGACGTGCACACACGTTTGTTTAACAAGTTGATAGTCTGTTAGCGAATGGCAAAAACTTATGGTATTAAATAATGCCAACAATTATTACTATATTTTTTTGTCATCTTCTCGTCACATTATAGGTATAGTTTGTCAAATTACCCTCTTTATCTTCATGGCCATGCTTAATGAAGCACGCATTGTCGATTTGGGTAACAAAATATGTGTTTAAACCAGAAATTGAAAGAGTATTAATTTGAAATTTGGAAGAGAGATGAAATAGGGTATGTGAAGGTGTGTTTTGGATTTTGATGGATCGTGGGAGACTTACTGGTGGTGTTGATTGATGCATGCAAATGCAAGTTGGCAAAGCCATTATTAAGTTTAGTTTTGTCAATTGATGGATACCTGCAATATATATGTGTGCAGACCACGTAGCCCCCACTTTGAAAGCATCATGCATGCTTATATCATGCATGTTTATATCACACATTTTCTTCGTGCGCCTGCGCTGCTCCTTGCTGTTTAATTAGGTCCACTGTATTATTATTATTATTTTTATTTTTATTTTTTTTAAAGATGTCTAGGCCAGTTTATATATATATCTATGTTGGAGTCTTACATTGACTGTTTATTGGTTTATAAAAAAGGGATAATCCTCATATTTAACAAGACTTTATTGGGTGAGAAGTCAGACCCACCTCAAATTCTATCTTCGTATAGAACCCAGGTTCAGTTGAGTTGAGTGTTTGACCAACGAGTGAGGAGTTAGAGATGACAACTATCTCTAATAACAGGCATGATCCAACATATAAGTTTGACCGTGAGGAGGTGTGTTGGAAGTCTCACACCGACTAGGCACATTCAAACATACTGATTTATAAGAGGGGGTCTTATTGGGTGAGGAGTCAGACCCACCTCAAACCAATATATGGGCTTGACCGTGAGGAGGAGTGTTAGAGTCTCACACCGACTAATCACGTTTAAGCATACTGGTTTATAAGAGTGAGTAATTCTCCCATTCAACAAGATCTTATTGGGTGAGGAGTCAAACCCACTTTAAATTCTATCAATTTCAGCTAATTCTCTGAAGTTTTGAAGTTAACGGTCGGATAATCCTCTAGTGTAGCCACCCCTATTAACAATAGAGAATAATTGAACTCAAAACCTCTCGAATAATACACCAAAAAGTCATAGTTGACCGCCGAGTCATGATTGGTCCATTGTACTTGTGTCCTTATCTATTCTATTTTAACTCATTAATGATTCCCAAATCTTCAATCATCTTCCACAATTAGAGATGGAAGTATATTCATCTTTCACAATCAATTTTATGGGTTTTTTTTTTTTCACTTAATAAAAAATTCAAACATCGAAATTTATATTAGTCATAAAGTATTTGTTTATAGGATTATAAAAAATAGTCAATAAAAGTTTAATTCTTTTGAATTTAAAATGTTTGGATATATATTTATATGGAAGGTGGAGAGTATTAATGCTTGCAATAAATCTAATTCCACCTTTTAATGGGTTCCAACCCAGATGAGATGATTGAGGTGGCGTTTATTCATCGTCTGAAAGCTGAATGCATATGTTTTCTGAATATATAAGTTTGATTGATATATTTATTTTTTAATTATTCAATATCTAATTATAAGCATAGAATTGTTTGTTTTTATATAGTATAACCATCTTAAAACCAATGTTTTGACACATATATCGTTATTAAGTATAATATAGTTTTATATTTTATATTTTTTTCAACCATTTTGAAATTATTAAATTAGTGAAAATTAAAACAAAACAAATGTATATTAATTAAATGTTATTATATTTTGAGACAATATTTAAAATTTTATTATAAAAAAATTAAAATAACACTACAAAATATATATGCATAAAAGTCTTGTCAAAATTGGAATTATATAAAATTAATAGAGGTATTATTGACAAAATAAAATTATAATTGATTAAGATGTATTAGTATCAAGATAAAAGCTAAATATTTAGTTTTTTACTTATATCTAATAATTAATATAAGTAAACAAAAACTTAAAACATTTTAATATATTAAAATTAATTATATTAAGACTTGAAAAAAAAAATCATAGTTTAATTCTTTAGATTTTTTATTTTATTAATTATATTTTGGGTGGATTCAGATTTGGAACGTGGTAGATTTAAGTGATGGGACTAAGCGGTGTTACTAAAGTAAATCTATTATCTATGATGATGATATATGAATAGTGGAATACTTAATTAATTAATTGATGTAATCGCTTACGTTCATTGGCTCACTGTACCATTAAACCATTAACCATTAATCTTGCCTCATTTAACGGTTAGTGGATTGGGAAGCTACTATTTGCATGCTTTTCCATCGATTTTTACTTAGCAGGATGTTTAGGTAAGTTGTAAACACCTTAATTAATCTTTCGAAATCTTAAAATTGATAATAAAATAAATCTTCTTAATAGATATCTTTATTAACAACTCAAGTAGATTAAACTTAAAATTTTGTTAGTAATACAATTATAAGTTATAATTAACCAATCAATTAACTATGGTTATTTTTTATTCATTTTACTATTTAGTATTTAATTAAAAGGTAACCGATCATTTTAACTTAAATATTAGAAAAAAGTGACTTTTTTTTTTTTTTTTAATGAATATCAATTTGCAAATGTTCTTGGAGTTTTTTTTGCGGCCGATGGGTGCTTGGCAGGTGGTTGTCTGGTTCTTTTTTCTGTGGAAAGCTGGTGTTAGTGGTCTGGTGCGTGACTTCCTGCTGGCTGGTCTGCTGATGGTTTTCGGTTTTCGTTGAGCTGGTGTGTGGCTGTGACAGTGTTTCATGTGGTTTTGAGATGCTGGTGGTTGGGTTCTTCGGCTGCTGCTCTTGGGTGTTTTGTGGCTGGTTTCTGCCTGTCTCAAGGCTTGTGTGTTTTGATGCCCTGGCTGTTTTTTGTTGCTTTTGGGGTCTGTTTGTGTGTGTAAAAGTTTGTACATCCTGGTTTTCTCTTGTTTTTCTGTGCTTTCTCGTCCCTCTCCTGTGAGTTGGTCATGCGGCTTCGGGTTTTTTCTCCGGTAGAACATTCATTATTCTTTATAAAATTATAAAGAATAGTATTTTTAAAGTATTATTAGTAGGTAAAATTGGGTGATTATTACGGGATAGAATTTAAAAATTAATAAAAAAACCTTTTAGGTTTGCTAATTTAACTTAGCACCAAAATATATAATTTTTTTTGGTAAAATGACAAAAACACCCCCATCACACACGCTTCTGATTCCGAGACATCAGCGCTGCGATCTCGCCATCGTGCTGCAAATGACCTTTTCATCCGAGATTCACCGTGGATTTGGCCAGAAAAGGCCATATCTGGCCATGTTTGGTCATCAATGACGATCATGTCTTGGTCATCGTTGAAGACGCTACGGCCAAAGATCTGGCCTTTTCCGACAAGATTTCCACGATGGATCTAGCAGGTAAATGATAGATTGGTGTACTATCGACCAGATCTAGCCAGTAGTGTGTCATTATACCAGATTCTGGCCACATTCCGGTGGTGGTGGCCAGAATCTAACAAATGTGGGTAGGTGAGGGTTTTTTTTGGTCAATTTCTAAATTTTTTTTTTGTAAGGTGTTTAGTTAAATTAATAAATTTAGAAGGTTTAAAAATAGTTAAATAAAATATAATAGTTTTTTCGAATAAGGAAACAAATCGAGTATTTTGGAAATAGTATTAATAAGAGAGAAAAAATAATTCTAACAAGCGGATTTAGTATGGAGCCTTTGGGCCAAACTTGCGTTATGTATTTCGTCAGTCGATCCAATAGGCAATAGTATACATGCAATGGACCAGCAATGCTTTCCACCTCCACGTAATCAGTTATTAAATATTAACTAACTTTAAAACTGATAAAACATATCAACAATGCCGGCTTACCTGTATATTGGCTCAGACCAATCGTCGTATTTTACGTTATTAAATTTTTTCTAATGAATAGCCGTCTATAACATATGGACGGCCATTCACTAACATGGACCCTTCTCTAATTAAATGCTCTCTCTCTCTCTTTACGACATGGCTACAAAACCAGCTGAAGAAACTTCACAGCCACTGAAATACCAGGTGAGTTGTATCTCCTTGTATTGCTAAAAAATTTCTAAAGGTGTTCCATTGTTCCACTTTTTAGTCTCTCCATGCGGGCTTGAAGTCCAGATAACGCCTTCTCATCCATGGGGAGAACCGCACCCTGTACATCATTCTTTACACCAGGGTGGTATGATGAACGATGCTGACTCGAGATTCCATGATTTAAATTATCGTTCATGTTTATTAAAGGCCTGCTTCCAGCTTCTGGGTTCCCAGCAGCTGCAGCCAATTGCATGCTCTTCATCCTTTCTCTAATGGCATCTAATGTCCCCGTGGTCACTGCAGCTTCAATGATGATTTCCACCACAAAGATGGTGCAACCAAAATAGTACCCGCAATGCTTCTGCTATATAAAGGGATAAGGCACATAGAACTTTATTAACAAATTTATAACGTTTCACTGCTAAATTAAGTTTAGAAACTAATAACAACAAAGAAAAAATTGATGACCTCAAGTTGTATTAGCATCCTTATATCCACTGCAAACTTCCCCAGCCTCCATCTCATCATCATCTGAAAGTAAAGCATCTTCTAAATCTCCCATGGTCTCCTCTTGCTCAAACTGCGTACTTATGTTGCCATTCTCAGAATCACTCCCAAACAAATCCTCATCCTCCATGTCATATTGGTCACTAAAAGTTTCAATCTTCTTCTTCCTTCCTCTGTAACCTATAAGGCTTTGGACTTTTTCCTTCCAAAGAACTAATGGGCACTTCTCAATCAACTCTGAACCTTCATAAGCTTCTGCCAAGAACACACTAAATCTCTTTCCCCTTTCCGACACATAAAAAATTCCAAAATGCTTCAGTAGAAGTCTCATTAACTTCTGTGGCATGACAAGTTCCCTTCGAAAATGAGTGAGGTGATCCGTCACCAACTTCTTCTCGACGGTAAAGCTAAGCAGCTTATGCATAACCGCAACTGCCCTCTTATCAAATTCCAACGACCCAGCTTTGAGCTCTCTGGCATCTGCATATGGAGACAAATAAGCCCTTTTCTGAAAATGCTCAATCTTACCTCCATATCTATAAACTTTCTTGTACTCGGGAGGAAACTTCAAAGGAAACGGACTTGAGGTTCAGTCTTACACTTAATCACTTTAAAAAAAAAGCAATGGACAAGCTTAAATCAGTAAGCTCCAGGTTGTAGCATTAATTTATGAAATTAAACTCTTATGCCTAAAAAGTCACACTTATGTCAGCTCAATAAATGTCTTTTTGTACTAACTACGAAGCCCATATCTCCTCAAAGATATTCATACCAACCCTATCTCATTGCAAGAGATGAATAGACGAGTGTCTTCCATGTGTCAATGTAACTTGCAAAACACTTATTACATTGACCTCAAAGGTGTATAAATTGGCATTTCTCTTCCTGAAAAGGGGGGTTGGGCATATGAGAGTTAGGCATAGGTTTGAGCTCAATCATTTCTCTCTGTAAACACTGTATTTCTTCATCTTTGTATGTCTTATGAACAATCATAGAAATAGTTAGAGATCAATAAAATAACAGTGGAATGTAGGATTTGCTTTAAGCATCCGAACCACTATAAAAACATCTCTAGTCAGTCTATTATTTATGTTTTCTGCGACATATATAATCTCAGCTCTACATTCAAATCTCATGGATCCATCACGTGTAATTTCTAAGACTCGACTCTCTTAGCACTTTGCATGTGCGAGTTGTTGATGTCCAAAATCAAGCGTCAACAGTTTGGTGGCCCATGCAGGTCTCAAACCTGTGTCAAAGTTCTTCGATCGTGTGGCCAGATACCTGATCGCATGCTCAGATCGCTGATCTTCAGCTTTAGATCGTGCGTTCAAGATTGTTGAGATCACGCGTTCAGATCGCCCAGATCGCGTGGCTAGATCGCTGATCGCATGCTCAAGTAGTTCTGATCCTCGGCTTCAAATCGCGTGGCCAGATCGTTGATCTCTTGATCTCAAGTCGAGCTCGTTATGCCTTCAGGTCGAGCTCGTTATGCTCTAAGATTGAGCTCGTTATGCTCTTAGGTCGAGCTCGTTATGCTCTAAGATTGAGCTCGTTATGCTCTCAGGTCGAGCTAGTTATGCTCTCAGGTAGAGCTCGTTATGCTCTCAGGTTGATCTCTCAGGTTGATCTCTCAGATTGAGCTCGTTATGCTCTCAGGTCAAGCTCCTATCAAATCGTGATCAATTTCTACCTCCCAGATCGCGATCAGCTCCTAGCTCTCAACACTCGATCGCGCCAGGAATAGTTCGAGCTCTTCAGTTCAAGACTGCAGGCTATAGTACAACAACCATTCAGATCAAAGACCTTAGTTTCTGAAGCGCGATTACGCACTCCAAAAACTGGGGGGCTTCTGTTATGCCTAAAAAGTCACACTTATGTCAGTTCAATAAATGTCTTTTTGTACTAGCTGCCAAGCACATACCTCCTAAAAAATATACATACCAACCTTATCTCATTTCAAGAGATGAATGGACGAGAGTCTTCCATGTGTGAAGGCAACTTGCAAAACACTCATTACATTGACCTCAAAGGTGTATAAATTGACATTTCTCTTCCCGAAAAGGGGGCCGGGCTGGGCATATGAGAGCTAGACATAGATTTGAGCTGAATCATTTCTCTCTGTAAACATTGTATTTCTTCATCTTTGTATGTCTTATAGGCAAAATCATAGAAATAGTCAGAAATTAATAAAATAATAGTGGATGTAGGATTTACTTTAACTATCCGAACTATTATAAAAACCTCTTTTGTCAGTTTATTATTTATGTTTTCTGCAACATATATAATCTCAGCTCCATATTCAAATCTCATGAATTTATTACGTGTAATTTCTAAGACTTTCTTAATACTTTACACATGTAAGTCGTTGATGTCCAAAATCAAATATCAATATAAACTAATGTTTGAAAAATAACTTGTCAAATGACAAAGGCCGGCTTCGCAACAACCCAACTACCTCTCTATTTGCATTTCATATTGTTGTTCAATTTCGTTGGAACGACGAGGACTGCATCAATTCACTTTAGAAAAATA
Organism: Pistacia atlantica; assembly: GCA_026229545.1. Lineage (NCBI taxonomy): Eukaryota > Viridiplantae > Streptophyta > Magnoliopsida > Sapindales > Anacardiaceae > Pistacia > Pistacia atlantica. The sequence continues at coordinate 27,114,912 of CM047902.1, read as the reverse complement.
CTTGTTATTAATTTTGAAAGTGATTTTTAAAAGGGAAATGATTTTTAGCCCGGCCCCACCAATTTGATCATAGTCTCTTTTATTTTAAAGAAATGCTAGTCTTACAAGATTACTATGAAAAATATTTATACAAAGTGACTGACATGGCAAGCTACATCACTTGCCACATCATTACTTTTCACATCAGTATTTTATTAAGTGTTTAATAATTATTAATTATATTAATTAAAATACTTCAGTTAACCTAGGTTCAGAAAAAAAAAAAAGATTATATTAAATCAAAAATCCGTTCTCATCGTTCGTCTTCTTTATCTTTCCTTCTTCTCTTCTCCTCCTCTTCCTTTTTAATTTGTTTTTTTCCCACTATCAACCGCACCACCGCCGTTTATCCTCTTCCACCACCTACTCGCAACCGCATTGCCACTATTTATAAGGTGTTGCTACTATTTTGGACATCAACGACTTACATGTACAAAGTGTTAAGATAATCTTAGAAATTACACATGATAGATCCATAAGAAATATGAATATGGAGTGGATTATATATGTTGCAGAAAACATAAATACTAAACTGACAAGAGAAGGTTTTTATAGTGGTTCGGAAGTTTAAAGTAAATCCTACATCCGTTGTTATTTTATTGATCTCTAACTATTTATATGATTTTGCTCATAAGACATACAAAGATGAAGAAATACAGTGTTTACAGAGAGAAATGATTGAATTCAAATCTATGTCTAGCTCTTATATGCGAGACCCCCATTTTCTTTTTGGGAAAAGAAGTGTCAATTTATACACCTTTGAAGGTCAATGTAATAAGTGTTTTGCAAGTTGTCTTGACATATGAAAGATTTCGCTATTCATCTCTTGAAATGAGATAAGATTGGTATGAATATCTTTGAGGAGATATGAGTTTGACAGTTAGTATAAAAATACATTTATTGGGCTGACATCAGCGTCATTTTTTAAGCATAACATGATATAAGTCAAAATGTCATCTACCAAAAGAAAGATTTAATTCAATTGAAGGTAATATATATTGGAGGTAATCATCATTAATAAATTGAAGTAGGAAACAAAAATAGTTAATATTTGCTAAGTACACCGACCCTTTAACCAAGTACTATTTATTAACATGTTTTATTACATATTTACCCTTTAAGTAAGGATAACTGAACTGATCAAATAAGTGGGTTCAAAATCACTACTCATTTAAAATTATTGTTCTTCGTTGAACTAAAGCCGGGGTGGTTAGTAAATTAGGTGTGGGTGCTTAGGACAAACCTATTCCATTATCCTTATGGGTGAAGAAGGACATTGTTAGTTGTTGGGAAGCCAAAACTATAAGGCCCAATACTGTAGAAACTAAAAATTTCATAGAAGAAACGTCAAATTTCACTTCATAGGAATAACACTTTCCAATAATGACGAGATAATTTGCACGTTTAATTCCAGCCGGGTTGACTCAGAGATTCGAGTTATACTCACTCTACTCGTACAGTTGAGTACTTTTGCTTTGCATCCGCTCACTCCAAGCAAAATCTCAAAATTTGGACAAACAGAGAGAAGAGATTAATCAGAAGCTAGAAACTGAATGGAGGCAAGCAACCAAATGAAGCACCAACACAAGTCCAACCAAACCAATACGTTGCATCGTCAAACTCGGTCTGTTTGTATCCGTCTTCTTTACACACTTTAATTTCTATTTATTATTTTATATTTTGTTTCCTTTTTTAATGAGTAAATGTTATTCAATTCATACAATAGGAGGAGCAGCAATCACTTGCAAAAATGAATTAGAGCAAATTAATGGACAGAATCTTGAGGTAGTTTGTTCACAGTTGAGGCAATCTATGATCTCTTCTGGAAAGGTTGTTGGAATGGATTGGAGCAAGAGGCCTGGAATTTCAGATGTTTCTTGCAATGTACATGAGTTTGAAGATCAGCTTAGTGTGGATTCTCACAAGTTTATTGTTGTTCATGGAGCAGGTTTCTTAAATTACATTTCAATTCTTTACTTGATATTGTTAGATTTTTGATGATGTTTGTTTTAGGTTCTTTTGGGCACTTTCAGGCTAGCAAGTCTGGGGTTCACAAAGGAGGATTGGACCAACCCCTTGTGAAGGCTGGTTTTGTTGCCACTCGCATTTCCGTATGTTTATATTTGCCTAAATTTGTTCATCGATCATTTAGAATTTTTTTTTTTCTTCTTCTGAGCTTGTGTGAAACAGTGATCCTTTATTTAAATATTTTTTTCTCTTCAAGTGATTGTATCATTTTGTTTTGGTTTGTTGTGTTTCAGGTTACAACTCTCAATCTTGAGATTGTTAGAGCACTAGCCAGAGGTAGTAATCTATACATTATGATGTCAATGGTATTAAAATATCCAGTGTTCTCTTAATTTTGTGGTACTCCTTTGAGTTCGTTAAGTCTATGCAACAGTCTATTTGTGTTGAGGACAAAAATTCACATTATGCTTGATGTTTTCCATAGTGTAATTTATATTCTGCACTAATATACATCAAAGCTTTTATTGCCTGGAAATACAGATATGTCTAAGAAAATTTCATACAATCTTTGAAGCTTTGGTAGAACTGGTGTTAGCAATGTGCATTGTCCGACTACAATAGTCTAATGAAGTCTTTTTCTTTTCTTGAGCAGAGGGTATTCCGTCTGTTGGGATGTCTCCATTTTCATGTGGATGGTCAACCTCTGGGAGAAATGTTAGAAGCATCCATCAGGACTTTATTTGTTAGATTTTTCGCTTCAATTATGGGAACTTATTCTATTTTCCTCTTCTATTCCTTTTTTATGGAGCACTGATCCTTTCTAAGGTTAGATTCTTGTATTTCCCCAGATAGCCTCAGCTGATTTGTCAGTGGTGGACAATGCAATTAAATCTGGATTTGTACCTGTAAGTTTAAATTTTATTGTTTTATATGTTATCTTTATTTTCTTTCCAAATATACCTGTTTATTATTTGAACCTTGAAATTATTTTGTGGATATATACATATTCAACCACCAATGAGATCTGTTAGTTTATTTACTTCTGTGGTGGCACCTTAAACCATTTGAAGTTGGATAACATCTTTCCAATACATCTTTTATCAAGAAACTAGATTCGCAAATACTCATGTTTGAAGCAGATTAGTGACATCACATTCTCATTTTTAACAGTAGAACTTGTGGGTATCCCTCATACTATTTCTCTATTTGCATACAATCACTTGAAGAGAGAAAAAAAAAAAAAAAGATCACTGTTCCACACAAACTGAAAAAAATTCTCTTAAGTATGTTAATGGCATGCTATAGTGGTGTTGGGAAAGTATGAAATTTTTCTTTTATCGGTTCTGTATGGAGAGATATTTTGACCTGGATGATAAGGGAGCAAATAATAGATTCAGAACATAAATTTCCTTGGAAATAGTAGAGTTAATGTTGATTGTGATCTGCCTTGTAGGTTCTACATGGGGATGCAGTACATGACAACCTTACAGGTTTGATCCCTCTGAAAGTTAGTTAGCATCTTGGTTTTTTCCATTGCATTGACATTTTTATTTCTTTTGTTATTTATATCAGGGATGCACCATATTGAGTGGAGATGTTATTATACGACAACTTGCAGCAGATTTGAAGCCTGAATATGTTGTTTTTCTTGTATCCTTTATTGATGAAGTAATTACTTTTATGCATTTGTATCTTGGATAGTCTTGTGATTGATACAAATATTATGTACAATCAGATTTATATATTACTCATGGATGGTTAAATTCATTTATTTAATTTATTGTCAAACCTTGATAGTATGAGGGAAATTTATAAAATGAAGAAAAGAGAAAAACACTCCTAGTCATTGGAAACATAATGAGCCTTACCCCTCAATGAAATTTGTACAGATAGGAGAATCAAATGCAAATGCATGAGAAACAAAATATGGATGGTCAAACTCTTCGACTGTATATTTGATATTTCTTTGTAATTATGAGAGATCTGAAACTTCTTTCAATTAATGTTGTCCGCTCAATTAGTTTTGAAGACAGATGTTTCGGGCGTATATGACCGCCCACCGACAGAACTTAATGCAGTCCTTTTGAGAGAAATTGGTAAGCAGTCATTAAAGGCCCTAGATGTTTGTATATGTATGGCCGTATTAATTTATTTAGATGGAAAATGACACTTTTCATGTTTCACAGCTGTGGCTGAAGATGGAAGCTGGTCTGTCATGAAACCAGTGCTTCAAGACATTAATAAGCAAGGTTAGTGACGGGCCTTTTGTGGTATAATGTGATTATGGCATCTACTTTATCTATAAATTTTATAAAGCTACATAGACTCCTGGTGGGTCAACCATTTTGCAATATTTTCAGTTTAATTTTCATTTTCTTAACTTGATGAAAAAATAATTAAACAAAAAAAATAACCTTAACACCCTAGCATGTGGTTAGGGTGCTCCATTTACTGTAACGGCTTCAAAGGATGCATTCATTTTTCTGTAAATTGCAACAGAAAGAGAACAAAACCGATTGCCTTGAAATGGCCATAGTTCTATTGAGTTTTGGTTTCCTGTAGTATCTGATTTTAGTGGCATTACACTTGGATATGCCCTGTTTCTTCCCTACCACTTCTTCAGCTCTATTCCTAAACACAGCTAACGACAAGGGGATTAACTGTAACTATTTTATGATATCTCAAGCATAAAATGTCCAAAGAGTTGAAAAGATCTGTCTTCAGATCAGACTAGCAACTTACTTGTCCATTGTGATCGTAAGGGAGCGTTTGGTTGGCGGTAATGTCAGATTATTGGGGTAATGTCATCTTATATTACTTGATTACCACGTTTGGTTGTCAAGTAATATAAGATTCCGGTAATCTTCAAATACCAATAGTAGTTACTATTGGTAATATTAGAGGTAATCTGATTACCTTTATTTTCTTAGATATTCTGAGATTACCAGAGTTATTATTTTTTGTTACAATTTTATCCCTTATTAATGAAAATTTTGGACAATAATGCCCTCATTTTAAAATAAATTTACATTAATATCCTATTTCAATTTTACCCTTATTTAACTAAATTTTTTGACAATAATGTCCTTGTACTTAAAACAATTTACAGACCACTGCCACTCAGCCACCACCACCACCACCACCACTACCACCGACAGCGGCCAACCACCACGGATTGCCGTCGAAAACTCGCCGGAGTCCCTAAAAAAGAACGAGTTTCGGTGGGAGGCTCTGGAAGGCATCGATATGGCCGTTTCCGGCCATATTGATGGCTGAAAACGGCCATATCTGGCCAGATCTGGGTGAGATTTGGCCGTTAACGACTAGATCTATTTCGGCCGGAATAGATCTGGCCGTTAATGGCCAGATCTCGCCCAGATATGGCCGCTAATGGCCATCAATATGGCCGAAAACGGCCATAGCGATGCCTCTTGGTCACGGTGAGTTGCTGATGGGGAGTTTCGGAGACTTCCGGTGGTGGTCTGCGGTGGCGGCAGGAGGTGGGGGTGATTTCGTTATAAATTAAAGTTTTATATAAGCGGAGGTGTTTTAGCTAAATCTAAAATATTGGGGGTTAAAAAAAATTATTCAAAAATTAATAATAAAAATAATCTTATATTAATATTTAAAAGGGGGACAATTTAGTAATTTAAATAACATACCCACCAATTTATTCCCTATAACCAAACATATTCATATAACATACCCACTAACTAACCAATCACATTTTTTTAAAGATTCCCAATAATCTTCTAAGGTAATCTATCTTTCCAGTAATCTAACATTCCTGAACTAAACGTCCCCTAAATGTTATTCTATATCTATTGTCACTTCAATCGAGACCATATATACTGATAATTCCAGTTAGTTAACCATGTTTATGTCGATGTCTTAGTGGTTCCAACATATTTTATTGAACATAGATGTGAACACTATTCATCTTGTTTTCTTGGGAAGATATATGCTTTTCTTAATAGGCAGTAGACTTTGTTTCTGGTTTTCAGACCAGACAGCCAGCTGATAAAAGTTTTCACCTGTCAAACAGTCGATTTTACGGTGGCAGCCCATGATACAACTGGGGGGATGGAGGCCAAGATATCTGAAGCTGCAATGATCGCAAAACTTGGAATCGATGTCTACATTGTACAGGTAGTAGTAACTTCCAGGGCCATGTTCCTATTTAACTCAGGTTCTGTTATCGTATTAAATTTAGATTTTGCAGTACTGAGATATTTAAGTCTTTACAGGCAGCTACAAGCCACTCTTTGAGGGCTCTTAGAGGAGAATTAAGGGGCAATATACCCGATGACTGGCTTGGGACAGTTATCCGCTTTTTGAAATAGAAGGGGCAATAGACGAATAGTTGGGATTTTATTTCTGAATATTGGAAGTAATTGAGTTTTATCCCAAGATAAATAACATAATGGACATTATGTCTTACTGGATGTCAAGATTTAATTACCAAAAACACAAAATTGACTCTCTCATACATGGGTTTGGAAAACAAAGCGGCTGACCATTGATGCGACAACGGATGAGTATTTTTGGGAAACTTGTTATGGTTGTAAGTTATCACTTTTCCTAATGCAATGATTTTTAATGTCTCATAAAACTGATTAAGCAAGTTATGTTACGTTTCTGATATTCTTAAACGTTGAAAGTGCCTGGTGCTACAACTGCTTCTATTGGGCAGTTTGCCCAAGATTTGGATCCTCTTTAGAAGACTAAACGACTTTTTCCCACCTAAGGTTTGCTTTAATGACACTCTCCTACTAAAAAAGTTTCAAAATACCGTTTTTTCCATTTAAAGTTTATATTATGTTATTATTTAAAGTCGATTCCAGTTGCGAAAATTCTCTCTCACCACCATTTGAATTTTTGGTCTTCTATAAAAAAATTTCTCTCACTTCGATATCTGATTTTTTTGCTGATTACAAGCCTCAATAAAGTTAAGGTTTTATGTTTTTAATCGATTTTTGGTTGATAAGTTTAAAAATTTTAGTAATAATTATTTCTTGGAGTGGGGTTAATAATATGGGTGGTTTGTTTTGTTATTTTGGATATGATTTTGAGAATAATATTAGGTAGTTGAATAGGGTGAGTATTACGAGGTAAAATTTAAAAAATTTAAAAAAAAAAATCTCTTAGGTTTGCTAATTTAACTAAACACTTCAATATATAAAATTTTTGTAAAATGACAAAAATATCCTCACCCACCACAATGCCAAATTCTGGTCAACGCCGTTGGAATCTGGCCGAAAAATGGACGTTACGATGTAGACCGGTCGGATTGGCGGTCATGCGTCGATATGATTTTTTTCGGCTAGATCCATTATGTATTTGACCTGAAAATGTTAGATCGGTGAATTACCAACCAATTTCAGTCGTTTCTACGCCGTTGTGACGGATTTTGACAATTACCAATGGTGGTTACTGAAATCTGACAACTATAGGTGGATGAGAGTGTTTTTGTTAATTTTAAAATTTTTTTTTAGGGGTGTTTAATTAAATTAATAAGCTTAAAAAGTATAAAAATAATTAAAAAAATATAATAATATTTCTCAAATAATTAAATAAATATATATTTTAAAAATAAGATAGAGAATAATAAAATAAACACAACCATTATTATTTTAATGCAAGGCTTTCGTGGTCATAAATGAGTTTTCCTCCTGTTTCATCCCTCTCAGAGCGACAGCTTTAGCAGTAGCAGTAATCTCTGCCATCTTTTTCCTCAGATTCCATGCCAAAAAATCGCCTCATAAGAGTTAAGACTAAAAAATATCACGCCACCTCTCCCCTGAACAAGTACTTAATTATTACAGGCTCTTTGACTTAATGATGGACCTTTCACGCAAATATAAAACCTACATTTTATTGTCCTCTCATATGATTTTGTTTTTTGTGGGTGACCCACGGGTCGACCCGCACGACCGGATACAGCTCATGCATTTTCAAACCCGCAAAATTTTTTTATCCGTAATTACCCCGCCTGTAACCACGCGGCCCGCCCGTTTGCTCTATTTAAAACTACCATAATCTATTATAAAATTATCTTATTTTATAATTTAAATTTTAAAACAATTTATTTATCACGACCTTATCCTTGTTGAATAAAGAAAAGATAACATACATTAAAACAGACAGAATAGAATGTCGAATCATCAGTACAAGTCAGAAAAAGTTAAAGGTGTGTTTAATAGAATATCACTTAGACATTTTAGGAACAATTTGTTGAACCAAACCAGATGAGTAAATACGAAGACTAACTTTTATAATAAATCCAAATATGAACCTAAGGAGTCTTGACCTCGCCCAGAAGCGAGACATCAAATTGTTGCCTCACAGATAAGACTAGTGATGAAAATTAGATAAACTAGGAAATGGAATATGCTTATAACGAAATCAGAAAATGGGAATAAGTGTAAATTGCAAATCCAAACTTAAAAAGGTGCTTAGAAGTGTATATACAGTCTTGCATGCTGGCGGATATAACTTCTCCACACCAAGAACCACAGTTCAACTTTCAAGCAGTGCAGCAATCAAACACAACAAAAATATATAGTCTATAAATGCCAATTAACAAATGGCAAGAGTCATCTTATAAGAGGCCACAACTAGTCAAGCATGATCTTTTTAGCAGATGATCCCTTCATCTCAAAACCATAAACCCCAACCCCAATAAGCTACACTATCTTATCCTCCATCTTTTGTTCTACGGCCTTCAGCATTTCACATCAAACAACCAATGTCAGTTTTTGGGACCAATGTCCTTCAGGGCACAAATCTGCTCCTCTCCCATAGCAGACATCACACTCACAACAAGATCTTTCCCTTCTTCAAATCCAGCCTTGATCTGCAAACGAATCCAACAACACAACATAATTAATGAAAATCTCTATAGCAAATGGGAACACCTAGAAAATTGCAGGATAATGATAGCTACTGCTATCATTCTTCAAAATCCAAGTAACCAACCCACTTGACAATTCAAGTTTGCCCATGGAATCAAAGTCAAGGTTTACTTTTTTTTTTTTCTTTTTTTTATTATCTCTTGGGTTTATTTAAAGCTATTAAACAGCACCGGATCCAGTAAATAACCAAAAGATACTAGAGGACATTTTGCATAACTCAGAAACTGCTTCGAAATACCATGCATAACAATTCAAAATTCTCAAACCCATAGCAATAACAAATGTTTATAAGAAACTAAGTTAGCTAACCTGTGTGAGCAGACTGTCATCAGTTGGAAGCCTCAGGTCATCCTTAGTATTACCATTTTCAGTCAGAAGACTCACCTGTAATTAGAAAAGCATCAGATTAATCCTTAATCCTAAACCACAAAGACAATCAACTAAACATTATAAAATAAAATAAAATCATACAAAGCCATCCTCAGAGATATCAATCAGCTGGTAGTCAGTACGATTAACATGTGGAACCTGTAAAATACGAAAAACAAATTACTCTCATTCGGCTTAAAAAAAAAAAAAAAAGAATAAAATTGCATAAAACTAAGAACAAAAGCGAAGTGAATACATCACAGTTGTGGGAGGAGGGAACAATATCTTCAAGCTTCTTCCCATTGAAGATATCAATTCCAACAAAGTGACACTTAGCATGACCGTGCTTTCCAGTTTTGGAAGTAGAAACCTCCACAACCTGCAAAGAACAATCAAATATTTGAGCAATCCCATTTTTTCCAAAAACAAAACTTAAACCGAATTTTCACTTGAGGTTTCAGTCTTTTCTTTTACAAGATTATACGATCGATATCAAATTAACTTATTTTTCCCGTTATAGATCTTCAAAACTTGCTAGATTTCAACTACTGAGTGGTAATATGCCGTGGAATATATTTTCAGATCTTAGTTCGACCTTTCTAAACTAATTAAATAATTTACCAAGATGTGACGTCACATCGAAATCTAAACAAATAACCAAAATAAGTGAAACCTAAGAAACAAACACAGATCACAAGCACACACAAAAATAGCAAATCCAACCGAATTTACAAAAATTACAAATAAAAAAAACTACACACAAGTAACGTCCAAAAACAGATCCAAAATAAACGACATAACTCCAGATCAGAAAGAAAAGGACCTTGCAGGGACGGTTTTTTATGACGATGTATCCGTTCTTGCGGATGGTGCCAGCCTGCTGCGGGTAGGTCTTGGAAGCGCCGGCGTCAGCCTTAGACTCGAAGTGGTGCTCCTCGTCCGACATGATTCAGAGAGTTGTCAAGTTAAAATTAAATTAACAATTTCAAAGAAGAGAGGAGAGGGGGAATGGTGTTTGATTGGGTTTTGGATATTTATAGTCAGCTTTAAAGACTGGAGAGTTGTGTACTATGTAGGGTACTAGGGTTTGCTAAAAAAGTCAGCTTTATTAAAGCTGTCTCTTTAGGCCGTTGGATTAGGTATTTGTAGGGTGAGGATTTGGATATGTATAAATATCTGAGTTTGCGTTAAGTTGACGCAGGGACTGGCACGTGCGTGTTATGGTTCTTGCATCTAATATTAATTAATTGATTCTTTTGTCGTACTCATAACAATTTCAAATTGAAATTATTTTTATTTGAAAGAAACCGCATAAATAAAATGACATTATAATCTTTTAGACCATCACCCATCACAAACATCAAATCGTGCAAGTTTTACACTAAATTAGTGTGCTTTTTCTGTAATAACTCTAATAATTGTATCAAATATTATACAAGAATATTTCTTAAAATATTTTTTTCTTTTTATTAATAATCAATAATTAATTTATTTTATTAATTATTTATATAATATTTTTAAATATTTTATTAAATATTAAAAATAATATTTTTATTAAATAATAATTATTTAAAATTAATAATTAATTTAATAAAAATTAAACATTTAATTTAATAAAATAAATATTTATTTAATAAAATAAATATTATATTTAATATAGAAAAACATTAAATCTAATATAAAATACCACAAAAAAAAGACAACAAGAAAACAAAAAGTAAAATTTTATATTAATAGTAATTTAATTTTTCGAATTAGTATATTCTTTCCACAAATGATTAATTAATGCATTTTGAAGAGTATGGTGAGCCTCTATATCTTGAATTTGTTTATAACGAATAAGAAAATTTTGAAATCGGACATTTTTATTTACGATAATTTCAACTTCAGAGTTGACACTTCCATCTAATTCTCAATCGATGAATCAACATTACTATCATTTTTTTAAATTCTATAATTATTATGAATTTATTATTATAAATATTAATATAAATAATAATCAAATTAACATAAATACAAATAAAAAAAAAAAAAAATAAGAAAATAAAATATTTTATTATAATATATAAACACTGTCATACCAAATTGGTGTAAGTAAACAATTTCACGCTAAATTTGGCATGATATTATTCACTTACACCAATTTAATGTGATGTTTGACATTGGGTTGGAATATATTTTTCACACCATTTTAATATTTTAGCGTTAGGTTGGAGGAGCCTTAGATGATATCTGATTTCGTATGCTTCATACTTGTATAACCCAAATCATGGATCCATTCAAACAGCTGTAATTCATCGATCATGTAATATGCTCTGCATAATTTAGAATTATCAATTGTACCCGCATTCCAAAACCTCTTCATTCAAGTGGTATATGTCAAACTTTCTTTAAAAGGATTATACTACAAACAACTACTTTCAATGGGCATTTCACCAATAATCCTGTCAGCTTCATGCTGGATTTTCAATGAATGAGAGCAGCAATGAGATACTTTATACACTTGGTAACACGAATTAAATAGCTCGTAGAGATGGCTCATAAGTATATAATTCGAGCTCCGGATTATATTAAGAAGTGGAAGTAGATCACGATCAACTAAGGGGATGTTTAACTAATCTTATAAGTTGGTCAAATCAGTATATAAATTCTAAAATTAAAATGAACCTTTTGTTTAAAATCATATTAAGCTTATAAACAGTCAACTTATAAACTATTTTAATCAAATATATTACCATATTACCTTTATTTAATTTTGAAATTCCATCATATAACTTTATTTTTATATTTTAAACAATTCAAGCTTCTATCACTATTCACAGCCAAAAATTATTCATATAAATTTTTAATAAAATATTTGTTTATTTGATTCTAAAATTAAATTATATTGTAATATGATCAAAAGATATTTTGATAATATTATAATAAAAAATTGAGTTAATATAATTTATTGTTTGATAAAATAATATAGTATCATTTTTAATCATTTTAATAATAAAATGTATATATAAGTTTTACCAAACATATCAATTATTTATCAGTCACTTACACCATTACACGTATTTCAATCAAACACATAATTGCTTAAATTTTAAATGCTTATAAGCTTAAATTATCTTATAAACACTAACTGTTTATAAGTTAATTTTTATAAATTCAACCAAACAGGCTCTAAGTTAGTTCATCAGAGATTCAAACAAGGAGGTAGCATTGCAGGAATTGTTGCTCTTTAATCACTTGGGACTTGAACAAATCTGAACGCTCTAAATCTTCAAATCCTATTCTCGGATAATCTGAATCTGATTGAAATAAGGGACAGACTGCAGGAGCCAGTGTTGCCTTCACCAGACAGTTTGGATATTATAATCAGCATATTCGTACTGAATGTCTTTAGAATAAGCAACTAAGAACTTGTATAGATGTCATCTTCCATAGATACAAGTCATTACCTCATTTTGAAAACCCTCTCATACAGTCATTTCCTACTTCCACTTATAACAGAAACTGATCTCAGGTGGTCAACATCCATTTTGTGAATGAATATCTGAGGAGGCTCTTCTCTGTCACAAGCCAACTGCACACTGAAAAGATTAAAAACCTTCAGTTGTGTCACAACCACCCTTTTGCTATATTGACTGCTCTTTGCTAACATGCTATGTGACCATTGACACTACAAAAAGCTTTAAGGAGCACGTTATTAGGCCACCTAAGGATCTACTGAGTGCCGTAGATCTGGAGAAGTTGGAATAAATAAGTCAAAGGAAAGTGCAGAAATAAAGGAAATAATTGCAAATTACTAACACGAGACGGAAGAAAGCCTATTAGATGGGTCAATAAATCAGAGGGCACAAGTTTAATATGGTTTATGGTTGTTAATAAAATGCAGCCAACAGAGGTGCAATTAAAGTGGAAGTTTAAGCGCTTGGAAAGACAAAAACAGACCAATACCACTTTAGAAAAATAAATACTTGAATCCATGCTTTCTCAATTAAATTGTATTTAACAGGCAAGAAAATTGAGAACTCTTTGGTGAACCATCAATAATGGAGGCATAGGCAAGACAAGATAAAACTCAAATTGTGATGCTAATTGACGCCCAGCTAAAATATGCAAGATATAACAGTAATGCGTTGTTAACACATCAAACTTAACAATTAAAAACTGAATAGAAGGAAAAAAGTCAAAAGGTAATAGCTAACCTTTCAATAGCTTCTTGGTAAGTATAGCTTGATGCAACAGCAAGAAGTTCTCCCCCATGGTTGTATGATAATGATGCCACACTATTTGGGAATTGCAGCAACTGAAAGCAAGAGAAGGTTAGAGAGATACAAGAAAGATAGATGTCTATTATTCACAATTTATCAATGTACCATGAGATACAATTAGAACAAGAACCCTACTTGATCCAGATTTTAGCATCAAGAAGTATGATTCTTATTTGATTAGGTTTGATTCACTAATTTCAAGAAAATTAAAGTACTTGTGGTCACTATAAAATAGGCTTTCATGTAGTTCCTTAAGCAATGAATAGTGAATACTTAAATCTTGTCTTGTTATCTCTCCCCTCTTATGTTGTTTTCTCTCTTTACTTTTTATCTTCTCTGTTTGTTATCTCCCTAACCCATATCCTAACTTTTTCAAACTCTTTTCCCAACCAATTCTTTATTTAAAATTATGTTCTTTCTTCTCGTTTCTCACCCTATTCTTCTCTTCTATCTCTCTCAACCTTTATTCTTTTTCTTTCCTTCTTTCTGTTTACTGTCCCATATTAAGCTGCTGATACAAGTTGGATTAAAGTCCAAAAGTGGATTTTTTTATTTTTATTTTCCAAATATACCAAAAAAATTGCATTCATTGCTAAAGCATCATGTGCAAGTCTCATAAAGAATCACGTGAATATACCTCAAATAGTCTTCTCTTATGTTTGGCATCCCATGCAATAACAGAACCCTCATTATCGCCAGTAACAAAAGGACCATCCATGCTACATCAAAAATACCAAACTGTCAATGAAACTTTTAACAATCTATGGGAATCATGCAGATTAATATATACTTACAGTGGACTGAATACAATATCATTCACTGAGACTACATGATATCTTCCATTCTTTGACTTTGGATGACACCGAAAAGTATATCTGGAAGAATGTAAGAGATGCATAAGATAACAAGTCCTATGAGCATTTTTGCATTCACACTTATACCACAAACCTGAAATGGCTTTTAGGTACAGCATACAAAACTCAAAATTAAATTCTAAACAGCTAGATTCTAAAACCTGAAAGGAGAACCCTAATGCAACAATCAGATAAAAAATATAGGTTTCCTGTAGCATAGATGGAGCTCTGAGTTTGGTCAAATGTTATAATGCTACCTTCAACTGTTAATCATGCATTAGAAATTCAAATCAGGAAACCTTAAACCATTCGGGAGCTTTATTAACTTTGTATGGAAATTCTATTATTGAAAATTAAATGGAACGCAAACAAAATTGATTTCAATAACAAGCCCAATGAGAACACACAGTTAAATGAATCAACAGAGAATAGTACTACACATACAAAAAACTCTTATAAAGATTCACATACCATTAACAAATGGAAGCCTACCATGTTCTAAGTTTCAAACTATAAGAAGTAAAAGAATTACTGAAACAGAAAAAATAAACAACCTACCCCCCATTATTTGAATCAGATGGATCAGAGATGCTCACTGCTACTCGTCCATCTGTTGATCCAACTACATATCCTGCACAAACATGAATTCTTCTTCAAACAGCTATGTAACAGATTCAGAAAAATTGGTCTAATTACAACATCAAATCATAAATCACAAAAATCTGTTCTAATATAGTATCTATGTTTCCTAGAAAAAGAATCACAAAGCTGATTTAAGAAATTGATAATCTTCAATACTTAGAATCCATGACTCAGAACAACATTTAAATCTTGAATTGTGGAGGCAGAGCAAATATAAGTTAGTATCCAAGAATTAAATTAATTCCACGACATACAGAACTTCCAACTAACAGTCAGTGCCTTAAAATGAGGGTGTCCACATCCAATATAGCTACAATGTTTACAAAAAAGCATAACAGAAAAATCTATAATTTGCAATACCTCTAGCATAAGGAATTGAACTGACACATTTTATTTGGTCCATAAGTGATTCACTTGATAGTACTGAGCTGTCTAAGTTACGTAAGTCGTACATATGTACTGATGCTCCAATGGCTACTATCAAATCAAAGCCAGACAGTGACATGGAATCCACCTCTTCACCTAATTTTTTCTGATAAGCCAGAGCCATTCCCATGCGTATGTCCCAGGACATTATCTTCTTGTCCAAACCAGCAGTAAGTAGCTGCTCTACAGCAATCCAATATAAGGAATTATATACAACTTGTTAATAAGAAGATAACTGAGAAGTCAGAGAAAGGGCTTTCATATGTTCCACAATTATATGCAGGAGCTTGAAGTGCAAGTCATTAAGCATGAAGTAACAAGAACAGACACCATTCAGTTACATGATAACCTTAAAAATGATCCCAACATTGTCCTCAGGTTTTTGTGCAAACAACCACAGTACCTCTCATGCAGAACTTCTTTTTTCATGCCATTTAAAAGCCCCATTATCTGTAATTAATGGGAGATGACCAAACCCTCACTAATTACTTCTTGTGGACCAGTATGGCACTAAGTGTTTGAGATATTTGGAAAAATCTTCAGATGATTGGAGTCGATCATGAGCACTAGAATGTTAATCTGTTAAAGGGCCTAAGCAGCAATTTATATTAGCATTTTGAGAGAGTGTAAAAAGCTAACACTTTTTACAAGTTAAGAAACTTTGCTACATGGACTCCAATGATTATCGTTTCTTGTTATTGCGAGCTCAGAATATTTGACATGCAATCTACATAAAACTTGGAATCTTTTATACAAGATCACTGCATGCCTAGTTAATTTCTATATCCAGTGTAAAAATTCAGAATTTCAATATTCTTCAAAATAGTCAATGGGTACTTCACATTTTACATTCCAAGTGAGGGAATCATATAAACCAATCTATCCCAAATAAATGCTCCTCATTTTATAAGCATGATTGAAGTATTATCGGTAAACTTACCAGTTTCATCTGAATACTGAAGACATGTTGCAATATCATCATGATTTCCGATTGTGTCATGCATTCCCGAACGCAAGTCACACCTATAAAAATATGCTCGAAAGGAGTCAACATATATCTTGATATTTTAACTTGCACTCTGACATAAAAAGAAAAACATTTTATAATTTGGTAAAAGAAAAAATTAAAGGTTGAACGTTTCATGCATCTTATCATGCAATAGACAAAAGCAACAAGCCGAAAGAATGAGATCTTCAGGCAACCTCGTAAACTTAAAAGACTAAACTAAAAGAAAAGACAGAATCACGCTAACTACAAACATATATGGCAAATAGATAGAATTTATTAAGCACAACCTGAAAGGCATTTAAGGAAGGCTGTATAATTTTTCTTGAAATAGTAAAATGAAAAGAAATCTTCTGTGATTAAGGCATGGTAATCCTCTTTCTATTTAGTTTACTTTCATAAGGAAGTTTAAGAATTGAGACTATCACTTTCCAACAAAACCCATTGTCATTATAAACCCTAAAATTGATACTTATTCTACAATAAAAAGAATTTAAAGTGTCGTATTGTGGCAAACATTGGAGCCTTGTGAGTTTTAAAATATCTAATCTTGAGCATCATTTTAATTTTTGTAGCTGCAGTTTTCATGTAACGGAACTACATTCTAATTCAAATTCTTTTTACGATAAGTTGAATTATAAAGTTAGACGCGACAAGTGAAAAATTAAGATGGGTTTGAATTTCAGTGATGCAAAAAAACAAACCTTCTAATGGAACCGTCAGAGCCAACGCTAAACGTGACGTCGTCGTTTTGGAAACAACAATCAAGAAGTGCAGCTTCCGTGGGAGTCACTAATCTAACCAGAGAACTATCCACATCATACAATCGAAGACACTACAAATAAACAGAAATCACTAGTTATAATAATTCAAAGTCAAAACGCATCACAAATTTAATTAAAAAAAATCATAATTGAAAAAAAAAAAACTCACAGAATCCCACGATGAAATTAGGAGATTATTTGAATTTGGAGCAAATCGGATTCTGGAAATTGCGTCACCAATCGGGTTCTCGAAATCCAAACAAACTCTGTTCATTTCTGAAATTTAAGGACTGTAAACCGAAGCTTAATTCTTCCCCTCCGTGCTAATTCTCATGCACCCTTTGATTAATTAGTTGAACGTACAGTGTGTGAAGCGAGCTGACCTTTGTAAAGGTTTCAGACTTAATATTCAGAGACTTGTGATATTTATTTCAGGCGCTGAATGCTTCGCTGGTTAAGAAAAAACAAAACCCTAACTCCTTTTCCTCTTTCAATGTGGTTGTCCTCTAGACTGGAGTGGACTTGTGAACTGAAAAATTAAAAGTTCCCGCTCCGTGTTGAGTTTAATAATGAATTAATGATCAGCTTTCTTTCTAATTACTGAATTACCCCTGTGGTCCAATTCAGTCAAATTTCACTACTAAATATATATTCTCTGCGTTCTAAAATAAAAGTCGATTTAAGCAATTGCATATTTTTTAATAAACTAATTTTTTAATATAAATTTTTTTTCTCTCATACTCCATCTCTTATTCGCTCCTCTCCTGAAAGTGTAGTGAAAAATGCAATGAAAAAAAAACAATGATAAGAAAGTTGTGTTAAATGGCGTTTAAAAGACAGAGAAAGGAGATGTCATAAACAAGACAACGACACTTAATTTGAAAAAAAATTAAACTCTCAAAAGGTCATTTATTAAAAAACAGAGGGAGTAATAAATTATCTCTTAAAGTTAACTATGTTAAGATTGTTTTTACATTCATTAAATTTATCTATAAACTGAATATTTGATTACATCAGTTTCTTTATTCAATAGACAGAAATATGAAATTAGATTTCTTAAAGTTAAAACCATATATTAAAGGATAAATGATTAAATATTTAGATAAGTTTTCAGAACATAATTTAAGCATTAAATTTGGTCTTATTTTTGTAAATTTACCAATCTTATAAAAACTTATGGTTAATACTAGTAAAAAAGAGCGCAAGGGAACTCAGAACCCTACTTCAACTTGATCTATTTATTTCCCAGTTTGTCACCTACAAGATGTATTGAATACTTAACCTGCCAAGGAAGCCATCTTTCAATCTTTCATAGCCCACAACCTCAAATGTATCTAGTCAAACACCAAATTCCAGTCTTTTAAAAAAACACACACAAACACCATTTAATATAATTGATGGGAAGATACACCTTTGTGCCAAAAGAACAAAAACATTCAATCATATTAGAGATTAAAACAGAGCAAAATTTCCAATTACCTTACATGAAATTTCATTTATATACAGAATTGTGCAGTCACTGCACCAGCTGAACATTCAAACATCTAACAAAACAAACTTCTAAAACTAGGCAAACACATTGCTTTTGTCCTTAAGAGTTCAAAAACCAAATGATCATTCATCTGGAACGAAGAAATCAAACTTGACATCTACAGAACCAGAAATTTCTCCGGTATCCTTATACTCAACGTTTGCTATTGTTCCATTATCATAAACATCTAGATATTCTGGCTTCACACGCCGCACGGGCACAATAACAGAGTAAATGGTACCAAGATCTGTATCGGTAGACACACTCAGCTGAACTTTATCCTGTGATTCTATCACCACAAAGTCTGACAGAGCATGCACAATGTTGCTCACAATCTTCCTTTTCGCCTCATCACTAACTGCACATCGGTCAGAGAAGAGAATCATCTTCAAGCGCTGCTTGGCAATCCTCGCGTTAGAGCTCCTTCTCGTCATTGGAGATGGGAAGACTATCTTCCAAGCCAAGTTTAGACGTTCAAAGAAGCTCATATTGATGGCATCCAGGAGGAAGCTCTCAATTTCTTGGTTAATGGAACCTGAAGACAGTTTATAATCTCCCGATATACCAGAAAATCGTTTAGATTGGCACATGCTACGATTACGAAGTACAATGCCATTCCATTTGGGTGAAATTTCAGAAACACTTGATCCTCCATTCAGGAAACCAGTAAAATCTACCTACAAAACAGTAAAAGGTTTAAGAAATTTACATGTTGCCAGAAATTTATTTATTTACCAAAACATTTATATAGCGCACAATTAAGATCCACCAACCTAATGCTTCAATTTAAACTTTTAATCCCCTTAAGTATACGAATGAAGGGATTTTGGCGTATTTCAGATTATTGACAGAACATAATAGATGGGTTGTCCATGTTTGACAATTATAGCTGTTGCCATTAGTGTAGCAGAATCCTTTTCAGGATCTTATTTGTAATGAAATAGACAAAATGGTAATACTTTGTCCTCAGGAAGTACTCAAGCTCAGTTAATTCATTAACAGAGATGCTTCCAGCTGTGACATGTATGCACTAGTAACTATTGTAATCCTCTCAATAAATCACAATATACCACTATCATCTCGTCACCATTCTTAACACCATCCTAGCTGTTAAATAAAATCTTGTATTTCATTTTAATTTTTTTTATCTACTGTTTGTTAACTTATAGTCTATTTGACAACTGCTTTCAAATAGCACTGCCAATTCACTTTTTCCATCATTGCAGTCAACCCCTGGCTGGGACTCTAGCCAAATGCCATCGCCACAAACTCTTATATGGCAACAAGCAGCATATGCACTTTGCGATATCAGACCTTGACTGATATTGATGCAACTTTATGACTCATGAGCAATAGTCAGCTGCTATAGCTAAGTGAGCAAGTAGCAATTGTTACCTGCACATAACATACTGGTCCGAAGCACCAAAAGTCCTAAGGATCAGATGATCCACCTAAAATCAGCATTCTATATAAACTATTTACATACGTAAGAAAGAGGAGAACCAAAACAACAACCACAACACCAAAAGAACAGTAACTATTTCATTCATTTCTGAATAATTTAGAACTTGAAAAAGCACATTTTTTTTTTTGGTTTAAATGATTACTCTTTTGAATCCACACCTCTTATAAGCTTTGATTGCACTATATTAAAAACAAAATGAAAAAATGGAAATTTAAAATTTGTTACCCTAATCTCTAGTCTCTACATACCGGAAAATACATAAGCCAGATGACCAAATCACAATTACCAAGCAGGTTGATAAGTGGCCAAGACTGATGTAATCTCCATCACAAAAATTGTGGAGGTTTACTAAGAAAATGCAAACTGTAACCAAGCTATTCAAGCGTTAGATCTTGGTCACTTTCATAAATTTAGTTCATTGGACGAACAATTGTAACTATTTTACACAAAATGACAAAACTCAGAAAACATGAACTAGAAGTCTAGAACAAACAATTTCCACTGTAGCCCCAAACCTTTCATCAAAAACCAATTACCCATTTCATTTATTCGGCAAAGAAGCCAAGAAATAAGCTTATAATGGACAAATTTGAGAAAGCCTATAACATTGATAATAAAAAGAAAGAAGGAAGAATAAGATATTAAGGACCTTTGAAGAAGGTAATGAGCTTCGAAGAGGATGTTGATGATAAGAGGCCAGAGTGGCAGCGACCCTCAAATCCCCTGATATCGCCATTCTCGATTTTGTCGATTGCTTCAACTGTCACTCTTTTCTTCAGTTGGGCTTCTTCGGGTTTCATCACACTAGTAATATGAAAAACAGCCTTGAACTGAAACGACAGCGTTCAGGTCTTGACTTTTAACAATTTTTCTTTATATATATGTAATGTATAATAGATAATAATTATTTATGTTATATTATCATTGAAATTCATATATGAATATATGATTATGAGTTATTGTCATAAGATGAAGTTAAAAATTTGAGTTTTACGTCTCCTAACCTTTAAAAAAAAAATTATATGTTATGGATTCAATATAAACATAATGCAATGCATGGCAAATTTTTTATAATAGATCTTGTGAATTTAATATTTTACGTGAATTATAAGATCATGATTTATGTGTATTTTTTAAATACAAAGATATATCAATAAGCATTACTCATGTTTTTAATAAAAGGAAAATGCTACAGCTACCGACTGGTGTGTACCGATTTTGTGCACCGAATGACGTGGCAAAATCCTGGCCGTTGATTAATATTAACTGATAATAAATAAACGGTCAGGATTGTGCCACGTCATTCGGTGCACAAAATCGGTACACACCAGTCGGTAACTGTAGCATTACTCTTAATAAAAATGACAAATTTATAATAAATTATCGAGTAAACGACTTTTCTCACCCAAATAATGGTTTAACGACATTTTCCTACCTACGGACTTTTAAAATACCACTTCACTACTCAAATTTATATTTTGTTTCCGATTCCTATATTGTTGCGACCTCAAACCACCACAATTCTCTTCCTTGATCATCACTCACCAAAACCTCTCAAACCCTACTCTTACTGACCCTACAAATCGCCAGCAATTGAGTAATTAGAGATTGGACAGCCTCCCCTCCCAAATCAAATTCTGATCAATCTCAACCCCTAAAATCTAACATTTCACCACCAAAAGACTCATTGGCCTCTTCTCTTCAAAAGCCCCAACAGTCTGGACCGAGTTTGTTCTCTGTTTGCCATCGAAATATAAATTTGAGTAATAAAGTGGTATTTTAAAAGTCTGTGGGTGGAAAAATGTCATTAAACTATTATTTGGGTGGAAAAAAGTCGTTAACTCTAAAAAAACAAAAAAGGCAAAAACCGCAAGCTACAATGTTGGTAATGCGTGCTGCCCCTTGTTAACATGCGCATCTTTCTGTTCAAGCCAGATTTCGGCCGATTTTGACGGCCAAAATCACTCCTATGACCATCTTACCCTTATTTATAATAGACTTTTGACCATTCTATCATTTATCACAAAGAAGTTTACTAACATAATTGTGCTTTGGATATTAAAATGGTATTTTAAAAGTCTAAGGGTGAGAAAATATTATTACGCCATTTTTTAGGTGCGAAAAAATCGTTTACTCTATTGAAAAATGAAAACTATCAAATACCACCATGCCGTAAATAAAATTTCGTTTGAAAACCTGCAGGGATTAATCGGATATCTACTAATAAAATTTTAATTTGATTAAATTTCTAGAAGTCTAGAACAGGTGAAAAAGGTCATTTAGTTAAATTTATAGAACAGGTTCAGTAGAACTGTGCTTAGAAAGAGGCATTATTCTTGCATTTGTATTGACATATCATTGGAAAAACCTACTAGTCTTTTGTAAGTAGTATTATTCGTAAATAAATAGATGTAATTAGCTCAATCGACGTAATAATTAGAACAAATTACTCGATAGAGGAAGAAGAGTATATGGGAAACGCATCTCACGGTCCAAGAAGAAGTGGACATTAACCAAAACCAAACCAAACCAAGTCCATGAACAGAGAAGTAATATAACGGCCTTTCCATGTACAACCGAAACTGATTGATTGAAGTTGATTGAATCCATTTGTAGTGAATGGGTAGATGGCGATCTGCTTCTTTTCTCCTCAACCGTACAGCCTCAATTTTTAAATCTCGCCCTTCTCTTCATCCTAAACTTCTTCTTCTTCCTCCTCCACCCCCTCAAACCTTTGGCCCTAGTTTCTTTCCTCTAAGACGCTTTACTGCAATCCCATCTCGTGTATCTGTTTATTCTGCCGAATTAGATTCTGGGTCACATGATTTTGACCTTGACTATGAACTGGCAGCTAACGAAGATGAAGAGACGGCCAAAATACCCGTCAAAGCTTACTTTCTTTCTACTAGGTTAGCCCTCTGTCTGTAAATTGTCGGGACAAATTAATGGTTTTTTTTCATTTATTTATCTCTTTAATCTAATAGGCCCATATATAAGCATGTTTGTATTCTATGGAAGGGGTTGGTTTGCATTCATATATAAGCATGTTAGTATTTCCTGGGAATGGGTTGGTTTGCATTTTACTTTCTCTTGAGTTGATACTGGAGTAGGAGTAGTAATTTAAGACCCGCTAATTCTATTTGGCTTTCACTCTTTAGCCAATAATTTTCCCGTGGAGACCTAAGTACACCTTATATTTTGTAAACTGCAGCAATTTTCACAATTGGTTCTGAATTTGATGTAACAGTGATATGACAAATGAGATCAGTAGAGTTGATGTCTAGCTGAAGTTCTTATTAGGCTATTGTCTCTCTTCCCTTGTATGCATAATTGATTTTAGTGCTTTACCATAATTGATTTTAGTGGTTTACTCAACTTGACACCGCCATGAATGATATCTTGGATTTGACACTGTATTTCAATTGCGGATTTTTTCCTTGGAAGGTGACAATGCTATTCCTTTTATACTTTTGTCTTGTTTGGATTGAATTCTTTGATTTTAAGGTTTTATCTCAGGTATTTTTACAAGATATATATGCTCCTCTCTGTCCTCTCAATTTAGGGACTCCCTCACCTTTCTCTATTGTTCTGTTTTTATGATGATTTGGCTTCTCAGATTCATGGTTTTGGCAGTATCAATTTGAAGAGCATGCAAGCCGAGAATTTGAGTGATGTTATTCCCCCTTCATCTCGTTCATCAAATTATATTGCCCTCAGATATTGCGATTTTCCTTCAGAAATTTCTGTAAGACAATTAAGAAATCATTTTTCCTTCAAATTGGTCAAAATTCTCAACATGTTGGCACTGTTTAATTATTTTGTTCCATCAATTGTTCCGCCTTTATTATATATATAAAGTACTACCAAAGATTCTTCAGCTCATTTGGTGCTGTATAGTTTATGTTGTCAATTGTCAGTGATCTCTTTTTCATGATTTTGAATAGCCATAGGGCAGTAGAAGCTTTTATGTGTTTGGTCTTCTTGTTTGGTTATTGAGGCTCTTATAGCTAGACGGAATGCTGGAATCACCTTTTAAATATCCGCCACCAATGGCAACCTATGCAGCATATCTATGTTCAGAGCCAGCAGTTTAAAATGTTTTCCCTTACAAGGGCACCAAGTTGAATTATGCAATGTTTTTGGATTTGTACAAGTCTTTGTATGATGATTTTAGTTGGAAAATCTTCCTAGATTCTTAATGTGGTCTCGTTTTCTGGATAACATGTAATTTCTGATTTAGGCACTCAGAGGCAAAGAGAATGTGAGCCACTGCCGTTACATGGTTGTGTTCCAATATGGATCTGCTGTTCTGTTTAATATCGAGGATCATGAAGTTGAAAATCACCTGCATATAATCCGTAGACATGCTTCTGGGTTGCTCCCTGAGATGAGGAGAGATGGTTAGTTTTCTTATGAAGGTTGCTTTTTATTGAATGCTATATTTATACAGAATGTGTATATCTTTTTAACTCTTATTCTTATTTGATATTTCTTTATCCATGGATAATATATCCAATAGTTTTAAGATCATTGCACTCACGTAATTTGTGGTGTCCATCGACAATGATGTTCCTTATTTCATGTCACATATTTGCTTACCTCTTAAAAAATATTTTCTTGGTGAATCTGAAGCTAATTTTCTCTTTGGTCCTTGACCCACTGTATTAGATTATGCCATAAAAGAGAAGCCGCTATTGGATGAGGACATGCGAGGAGGCCCAGACTATCTCATTCTTAAGACATTGGATACAGATAGCATTCGTATTATTGGAAGTGTGCTTGGCCAAAGCATTGCTTTGGATTATTTTGTTTCTCAGGTAATTCCTTTGCCGACCTCTTGTTGATCCTTTCATAATGCTATGCAGCCTATTCTGTGGTTGTGTTGTAAAGGCAGTATCATTGGGTTGTTTGTAAGATATTACTCTTTTTTTCCCTTCAAAATTTTAATGCTCGAGTGGTTCTAAATTAAGCTTTGACATTGTTTAATGCTTGTCAATTTGCATTGAAACAAAGCCAATCTTGCTTAAAACTGCTCGTTTTCTATAAGTTAGTTTACAAGGGAATTTAATTACAGATTTACTTTAATCTCTCTTGCCCTTTCTCTAAGGTTGATGGTATGGTTCAAGAGTTTGCGGGTATAAATCGTGCACTGGAGAAAACAGGAACTTTCACAATGGATAGAACAAAGCTCCTTAAACTTGTTGGGAAGGCTAATTCTAATCTAGCTGATGTTATTCTCAAAGTTGGACTTTTCGAAAGGTGACTGCTAACCCTTTTATGTGGTTTGATTAGTTTCAAAGTCACCTGTAGTCACTAGATTGTAAGATTCAAACTTATATTCTTTAAGATAACCTGTGTACGGGAATAGAAAATAAGCACTGCAGTGTGTTTTCATGCACAGTCATTTAATGAATCATTGTCCTTGTATCTCTCTTCACACAGTTCTGACAAAAAAGAAGGCAAAGAAATGTTTTATTAGATCCATTATTAGTGTCAAAGTATACAAACTTATTGAATTGATGAAATGTTCTGGAATTATGTTGTATGGTGTCTAATTTGAAGAAGGATGTGACTTCAAGACTTGATATAACTATACCCAGATTGTTTTAGGTATAATAAGAATTGTGTATGAAAAGAAGTTAGACCTCAGAGTCAAGCCTGCTGTAACTTCATTATGTGCATATTTACTGGATGAGTTGCCTTTAAGCTTGTGCTTGGTTCACTGAGGTTGATAAAGTTGTTTCTTTCAGGCATAGTTTGTGAACATGGTTATTTGCTTTTCTTATTTGAGAAAAAATAAAAAAAAGGTAGAGTCATCTGGTTTTCTTCCCTATATCTCCTATGATTGGTTGAACCCAGATCAGAATAACCCAAAATTTGAGCTATTGGATTCAGAATACTGAAGTTAGATTCATAAGAATGCTTCTGGCTGCCCTTACATCTGTTCTGGTCTTCTACTATTCAGATCTGAAATTGCTTGGAGGGATGCAAAATATGCTCAAATATATGAGTACCTTCGTGAGGAGTATGAGGTTGCACAGCGGTTTGGAAATCTAGATTTCAAACTGAAATTCGTGGAGGTATATCTACTGTCATATCACTTAAGGAATGCATATTTCTTTCTAGCTTTCTTGAATTTTAAAGAGCCATGTATATTATCTTCAAATTGTTGCATGTGGTTGAGATGAAAAAGTGTATAGTTTTGTGTATTTACTAGAGGGACGTGATGCAGGGACGGAAACTTGAACTTCTTAAAAGCATATAATGAGTTCACATCCTTTAAAAGAATAAAACGCTTCCTTAGAAAAGAGTAAATATATAAGTTGGATATCTATGATATACCAATCACGTCTAGTCAAAGTGATTTGAAGTTCAGTATATGTCATACGGGGAATTATGTCTACTTTCCGTCAAAATTTGTATGTTTATGTTGAGTGTAATATTAGATTAAGTAGAAGTGATGACGACAATTATCTGCAATGGCATCTTTGTATGCTTTTGTTAATTATTATTTAGAACTCTTCATATTGACTTGCACCTTCTTGTCTACATTGACTTGCACCTTCATATTGCAGCACAATATTCATTTCCTCCAAGAAGCTATCCAAAACAGAAGATCAGATCTTTTAGAATGGTGCATCATTTTCCTTTTGACTCTTGAGAATGTGATCTCAGTATATGAGATTGTTCGCGATTCAGCTGGTGCTTCATTGTAATTCAACAAGGGAATTATAAAATTTTGGATGACTTAATGAAGTGATTATAGCAAATTCAATTAATTTATAGAGCAAATCAATTTCTCATTATGTATTTGTAATGAGACAGTGACTATATCAGAATCAATTTTTTATAGAGCAAACGGATTATTCATTATGATTGTAATAATTCACCCATAGCTGGATATTACTCTTAATGGATTTTGGTTTTGTTTTGATGAACTTGGTTTTATGAACAGAAGAATCATTTTATATAAACTTAAGAAAACCATTAGTTATTTAAGGGATTGCACATTGAGAGAAGAAGACTTATCTTCATCAACTTGAAGGTTGAAGCAACCCTTCTTTTTCCTGACGATTCAACGTTTCTCTCAGAATGCGGTAGTCATTTGGTCTCCATAACCAAAGATTTCATTTTAATTTTGATAGTAATTTGGACATCTCTCGATCGTTTTTATTGATTATACAAAGCTGAGAGCTGCTCCTATTTCTCCATTTCGTTCATAACTATTGCTTGCATTATCGAACAGCTTGATACACAAGAGGGTTTTGAGGTGAACCAGGCTTTTGACACTGCTGGGGAGAAGGGATTTTTCAATTTAAATAGCAATCGCATATACCTCTATACTTGAGATTTAGAATCTTAGATGATAGTAATTCTCAAAGTAATTATTTTGAAAACTACTAACTATTTATCCACGTCGCTTGATTAACACTCCGTATTTCACGATGAAAAAGTTTCTCCTTTATATCAAGCCTTTTTTTTAATAATTAAACCATTCAATTCAATCACTTTCCTGTAATGTATTTTTTATTTTTTTTGGGACTGCATACATAAACACACATTAAGAAAGAAAAAACTCTAGCGAACTATATTGTGATTTTACTATTACAATACTAAAAGCAAAATACATACAAACTAGCGACTCATACTGTATGAGAAATATGACTCAGGAATATAAATGCTCCCTTTCTCTTGATTCTGGATTCGGCTAGCATCAGTATGATTTCGACCATTCCAGTTCCATGGTGTTAAAAATGAAGAATCTTGTTTCAGGAAAGATGTGAGCCGTGAGTAATCGATAATGGGTTCATTGGCAAGATTTTCTTCTAGCCTTGATTGATATTCTTTTTCGGCCAAAGTTTCCTCTATTTCCACTTCTAGTTGTTGTCTTTCTTGCAGTACTTGTTCTGGCATTGATTGTCCCACTTCTATCCAACCTCCCTGCAAGTGTAACAATGGTTCCTGTCGTCCAAGAAAAGCCCTTGGTCGATCCATCAAGGTTTGCCACAGCAGCAAAATATTTTCTTGTTGCACTTCAACATGAGTTTCCCGCAACTTTGATCTTTGTTGTAGCTTCTCTTGTTGGAGTTTAAGCATGCGAGGAGTTATAAATCTTTCAGTTTCCATCATTAATGCTCCATGTTGTTGGAGTTTGAGCATGCGCGGAGGTAGACATCTTCCCTTCTTAGTCTTAGCAGCGAAAAGATGAGGCTGTTCTTGGAGAAGTTTGAGAATGCGAGGTGGATTTTTTCTTCTGCCCATCGCTGCTTTCGATGTCTCCTCTATCTTGTGATTACTGTAATGTGTGAGTAAGTTACTTACTTGTTTATATAGGATTTTATTTGTGTTTATCCTAGCAGGAAAAGGATTAGGAAGAAAGAAGAGATTAATTAAAATTATGAAACTTGTATTTCCTTGCAAATAAAGGAAATTTTAATTATAGTTAACTCCTACACGAACCTTTTACGCGTATTTTGATTCTCTTAGAATTACAAAATTTTTATTTATCTTACAGAGTTTTTTTTTAAAAATAAAAATAAAACATATAGTGTATATATATATATAATTTTAAAACATAAATAAAAATAGATGAAAGGTTGCCGCAATTGTTTAGAAGTTTTTTATACAGAATTGATTAGTTATATTGTAATATCATATAGGGTCAATTATGGGATATTGCTATTTGATAAGTCGTTGAATCAATTAATGAAGAAACGTTTTATAGTCTTTTAGAATTCTTTTTGAGAAAATATTACAAATATTGCGATAAATAATAATCTCCAATTAATAATATAAATGAACAAAGCAAAAAATAAAATGACAAACTCAAGTTTGGATTATTCTACAGTATATTTCATTTAATGTATCAAAGGATTAGCAACGTTCTTTCAAGTTCATTTAAGATTTTATTTACAATAAAGATAAGGTTGACAAATTATTCTCATTAATTTTCTCTCCCAAATGCGAAGTTGCAGCTTACAATTAATTAGCTCGTAATTGATAAGGTTGGAGCCCATTGTTGGGTAAGCGAAACCCATTGTTGGGTGGGTAAAACTTATTGCAAGTTGTCATGTCACGTTTGTGAGAAAAAATTAATGAGAATGATCTGTTAGTTCAATATTACCCTTTTATTTAAGTGGCCCAATTTTTTGGGGCATTAATATTAATTGTTTAATAGCAAATAAATCTCGTCCGTACATCTGGCTATTTGATGGACATTCTGGATTTAATTAAGGAAGATATATATAAATTTATCCTCTCTCTGCTTATTGCGGTTACACATAAATTTACCTAGGAGATTAATATTGAAAAATTATTGATGATATCTTCTAATTCTACATCAGGTACACTTCTTAGTTGTAAGGATTGTGAGAATTGTACATTCAAGATCCTGAATTATGTTGTTGATGTTTGTTTAAGCATGTATCTTTATTCATAATTGTCGATGCAAAAATTCTCACAAACCTGAGAGAACCGATGGACCTTGATGGAATCGGAATTAATGTGTACATGATTTAATGAAAATCGGTAATAAAATATAAAATATGGTAAAATAAAGAACACAAAAGGATTTTTAAAGTGGTTCGGCGAGTTAGAACTTGAGCTTACATCCACTGTTATCTTATTGCTCTTGAGGACTTATAATAACAAGTATAATATGCCTAAACAAATTTGCTAACCCCTCTCTCATCGTTTGAGGGGTTTTTTTATACAAGTTGTGATTCATGGAAAGAGAGATATGTTCGGGATTGCAATCAGAGTTGATTTACAATCCCGTGATCTTCGTGATTGAGCACTGAGATTGCGCTGCTAGTGGTGTTGATCTTATCTCTTTTGAAATATCTGAGATTGAAGCTTATCTTTGATTTCGTTGAACAACTGTTTGGATTGGTCGATTTGATGAGCTTCACATGGGTTAAGCTTACACTGAATCAAATTGATTCTAGGTCGAGCTGATTATGGGTCGAACTATCTCTTTGCGAGCTTCCGAGATTTGCAAGCTCTTATGGCAAAATCACACATAATGTTTGCCCCCCAGTGTTCGGAGGTTGTATTGAGCTTCAAAGACTGAAGTTGCTTGATTTGCCACTTAGATCGAAATCCTTCGTTCCAATGTAACTCACACATAGGTCGTTGAGATTATCTGAGCTTCAACACTCAACCTTAGCTTCACCCGACGTACTTGAGACTTAGCCTCTTGTTGCAATGTTGTCGAATTTGAAATTTGAAATGAGAGGCACAAGGGTTATTTCAAAACTGACACGTTGCATTAAATGCGGCTGACTTTTGGTAGTTACTTTTCACAGCGTGTGGACTATTACAACTGGCCACGCACATAAGCAAAAAGATGTGCATTGCTACTCGCGGAGACGAAACGATGTGTGCTAGCGGTTATCATCACTTGACCCAACGGTTGATCGCCCCTCCTAGATCGTTGGCATCTGTACCCATTGATCGGTCAGGATTGCTCGACGAATAGAGGGTTAAGATTCGTTCCAAATCAACGGCCTAGATTGAATCTCGTAGTTTTGGTTTCCCACTCGCCACTATAAAATGGGCCATTTGCCCTTAATCTCCCATTCTTGCAATCTTGGCTACTTTTTCACTTGTTCTTCTTCTTCTTCTCTGTGAGCCTCACTTCCTGCTTTCACGATGACTTTCCGGTGAACTTTCCTATCATCCGCATTCACTAAGTTGTTTTTATACCTATTCTCTTAGGTTTTCTTGAAGTTTTACTATCGAGGTAGTCGTAATCATGGCTAGCTTAGTTCTTTTGGGTTAAAAAAAACCCTCTAACCTTGGGTTTAAGAGTGTCCTGATGAGCGGCCGCCGGAGTCCTTTGCCGAAATTCTTTGTCAATGGTTGTGAATCTTGATAGCTCGCTCAAAGATCTTTTTGTGCGAGCTTTTTGGATGGTTGAACTGAAGGCAAGTGTGGATAGGTTGATCGTTCTCTGTCATTTGACTTGTTTTCTTGTTTCAGGTATCCACGAGTGAGCTTAGCCAAAAATGTCTTCCAACGACATTAGTGTTGAGAGGTTGTTCATAGAAGGTTGCCCAACAGCTTTGGCTGGTAGTGGGGAGATAGCTCAGGATGAGCTCGATGCCATGGCTCTTGAGCGGACTGCGAGCAGTGGGGTTGAGAACTCGATGAACCAGGGCGAGGAAAACCCTAGGCGTGAGCCCCTTGGCATCAAACTAGGCTTAGGAAAGATTCGACCTCCTCAATCACTGAGGTTGGTCTGAGGCGGATCAGGGAAAGCTTTGCGATCCCGGCGAATATCATCTTTGCGTTCCAGGAGATATCTTGCGGAAGTATGCCCCCAACAGGTTGGGTGGTGATCTCCGAAACTCTCCTAAGGTGTGGAATGTTGATCTCACCTCACCCATTCATCTCCAACGTTTTAGATCGCTTTAACGTCGCTCCCTTAAGTTGACGGGGAACTCTTATATAATAATCGTAGGTATGTACATTGCTTATGCTTTAGAAAAGATTGACGAGCTATTCCGTAGAGGAAGTTCGTCCACTTGTATAGGTTGAAG
Source organism: Pistacia atlantica (assembly GCA_026229545.1). Taxonomy (NCBI): domain Eukaryota; kingdom Viridiplantae; phylum Streptophyta; class Magnoliopsida; order Sapindales; family Anacardiaceae; genus Pistacia; species Pistacia atlantica. The sequence continues at coordinate 27,083,126 of CM047902.1, read as the reverse complement.
AAGGGTCAAGGTGACACTTTCTATCTTTCCAAAACAAGAACATCCCATTGAAACAAAGCCAATCTTGCTTAAAACTGCTCGTTTTCTATAAGTTAGTTTACAAGGGAATTTAATTACAGATTTACTTTAATCTTTCTTGCCCTTTCTCTAAGGTTGATGGTATGGTACAAGAGTTTGCGGGTATAAATCGTGCATTGTAGAAAACAGGAACTTTCACAATGGATAGAACAAAGCTCCTTAAACTTGTTGGGAAGGCTAATTCTAATCTAGCTGATATTATTCTCAAAGTTGGACTTTTCGAAAGGTGACTGCTAACCCTTTTATGTGGTTTGATTAGTTTCAAAGTCACCTGTAGTCACTAGATTGTAAGATTCAAACTTATATTCTTTAAGATAACCTGTGTACAAGAATAGAAAATAAGCACTGCAGTGTGTTTTCATGCAGTCATTTAATGAATCATTGTCCTTGTATCTCTCTTCACACAGTTCTGACAAAAAAGAAGGCAAAGAAATGTTTTATTAGATCCATTATTAGTGTCAAAGTATACAAACTTATTGAATTGATGAAATGTTCTGGAATTATGTTGTATGGTGTCTGATTTGAAGAAGGATGTGACTTCAAGACTTGATATAACTATACCCAGATTGTTTAGGTATAATAAAAAAATTGTGTATGAAAAGAAGTTAGACCTCAGAGTCAAGCCTGCTGTAACTTCATTATGTGCATATTTACTGGATGAGTTGCCTTTAAGCTTGTGCTTGGTTCACTGAGGTTGATAAAGTTGTTTCTTTCAGGCATAGTTTGTGCACATGGTTATTTGCTTTTCTTATTTGGGAAAAAAAAAAAAAAGGTAAGAGTCATCTGGTTTTCTTCCCTATATCTCCTATGATTTGTTGAACCCAGATCAGAATAACCCAAAATTTGAGCTATTGGATTCAGAATACTGAAGTTAGATTCATAAGAATGCTTCTGGCTGCCCTTACATCTGTTCTGGTCTTCTACCATTCAGATCTGAAATTGCTTGGAGACATGCAAAATATGCTCAAATATATGAGTACCTTCGTGAGGAGTATGAGGTTGCACAGCGGTTTGGAAATCTAGATTTCAAACTGAAATTCGTGGAGGTATATCTACTGTCATATCACTTAAGGAATGCATATTTCTTTTTTGCTTTCTTGAATTTTAAAGAGCAATGTATATTATCTTCAAATTGTTGCATGTGGTTGAGATGAAAAAGTGTATAGTTTTGTGTATTTACTAGAGGGATGTGATGTAGGGACGGAAACTTGAACTTCTTAAAAGCATATAATGAGTTCACATCCTTTAAAAGAATAAAACGCTTCCTTAGAAAAGAGTAAATATATAAGTTGGATATCTATGATATACCAATCACGTCTAGTCAAAGTGATTTGAAGTTCGGTATATCTGATCACTATATGAGATTGTTCGCGATTCAGCTGGTGCTTCATTGTGATTCAACAAGGGAATTAGAAAATTTTGGATGACTTAATGAAGTTGATTATAGCAAATTCAATTAATTTATAGAGCAAATCAATTTCTCATTATGTATTTGTAATGAGACAGTGACTATATCAGAATTAATTTTTTTATAGAGCAAAGGGATTATTCATTATGATTGTAATAATTCACCCATAGCTGGATATTACTCTAAAGATTTTGGTTTTGTTTCGATGAAGTTGGTTTCATGAGCAGGAGAATCATGCATTTTATATAAACTCAAGAAAACCATTAGTTATTTAAGGGATTGCATATTGAGAGAAGAAGACTAATCGTCATCAACTTGAAGGTTGAAGCAACCCTTTTTTACCTGACGATTCAACGTTTCTCTCAGAATGCGGTGTCATTTGGTCTCCATAACCAAAGATTTCGTTTTAATTTGGATAGTAATTTGGACATCTCTCAATCGTTTTTATTGATTATACAAAGCTGAGAGCTGCTCCTATTTCTCCATTTCGTTCATAACTATTGCTTGAATTATCGAACAACTTGATACACAGAGGGTTTTGAGGTGAACCAGGCTTTTGACACTGCTAGGGAGAAGGGATTTTTCAATTCAACAAAGCTACGAACACTGAAAAACTTGCACCGAAATTGTGTACTGGCCTACGTGTATCAGGCGTGTGAATTTGTTTTCAATTTTTTTCTAGTGAACGGCCGTCCAAAAAATTTGGACGATCGTTCACTCACATGGACCCCCGTCCATATTATATGGACAGGGGTTTATATACCAGGGACGGCTGTTCCCATTTAAAGGACACCCGTCTTTGAATAAAATATAATAAAAAAATTTGTTAAACATTAGGGACGACCGTCCATCCATTATGGACGCCCGTCCTTGACCCAAATATGAAAAAAAAAAAAAAAAAAACTTTGGGGACACCCGTCCACCAATTTTGGACGGCTGTCCCTTACATTTGGACGGGCGTCCGTAAGCAATGGACAGGCTAATGGACACCTGTCCATTATTTTGCTTTTACAAATAAAAAAAAAAAACTCTTTGGACAGCCGTCCTTTCACTATGGACGGGCGTCCGTAAGTAATTGACACCCATCCATTATTTTGCTTTTACAAATCTAAATAAAAACGATGGACGACCGTCCACATATTGTGGACGACCGTCCTTTTATTGTGGACGGGCTTCCGTAAGTAATGGACACCCGTCCAAAAGTAATTCTTAAAAAAAAAAAAAATTTAAAACACTGGACGGTCGTCCACCATTTGTGGATGGGCGTCCATACGTAATGGACGCCCGTCCTTTAATGTAATTAAAATTAAAAAAAAAACAACTCGCGTTAGGTTAAACATTTTAGGGAAGTTTGTAAAACTAAAACTGAGAGCCATTACCATCTTCTTCGTCTTCCATCTGCGTTATAAGGTGTTCTTCACCTTCGTGCTGTTGATCTTCTGGATTCGCAATTCTGCGCTTGTTCTTCGTCTTCGTCATCTGCCATCGGTAATTAGACAATTTCTTTTTCAATTTTTTATTTTTTTTTTGTTGGATGAATGTGTTGAATGGAGTTGAGTTGATGAAGAGAAATCCAGTTAATTTGGTGGGACTGGTTTTTATGATTGATAAATAGAAGTGTTGTGCCGAATTTGATTCTCTATATTTAAACTACACGCCATTAGATGAATGTGTTAGGCCTGAATTTGATTCTCTGCATTTACACTGCATGTAATCTTGAAACTGTTTCTGTCAAATTCAAACATTCTTGATCATGTGAACAATACAGAACACTTCTATTTATCATTGTTGATCATGTGAAAGTTGAGTGTGTTTTGGGCTTAGTTATATCCAACTAGCGTAAATACTGCTTTATTAGAAAATTCACAACAGCATTGGATGAAATGAAATTCAGATTAGAGTTATGCGCTTATCCCTGCTTCTACTTTCCTTCAACTTTAGTCTATTATGGTTTTCACCCTTGGTATAATAGCTTGTGGGTTTCAAGCCCTCTCATATTTGCTTGTTGCTGTAAGTGCATATATTCATTTGAAATTAGAATTCCTCCAATAAAGTCTTAAGAGTTTATCGTTTTGGATACAGTTTAATTTGTACTTATCAGTCTTTTACATGGTTTCTCTTATCACAAATGTCTTTGATGGAAGTAAATTTTCTTTAGTTCATATCCTTGGCTCCAATATGTTACATGGTTTTGATGAAGGTATTTGCTCCCAATGTGCATTGTTCAGAGATGCATTTTGGTTTTGATGAAGGTATTTGCTCCGAATGTGCATTGTTCAGAGATGCATTTTCCTTTTTGTGTCATTGTTTGTCACATATGAAAGTCTTTAGGGGTCAAATGTGGTCACTGTTTCACCTAACTTTAGGTTAAAAGATGTTCTGAAATATATCATAACAAATTTTTTCTTGTTATCGTCTGCAGAGATGGGAAGGACAGAAAGTATTGTACACATGATCAAGAATGATAGCATATCAATCCTATTTGTTTCACCTGAAATTGTTATCCTATTTGTTATGGTATCCATTTACACTGCATGTACACATGATCAACAATGCATGAGTATTTCATGTTTTCATTTTCAGAATGTCATAGGATCAACTAGACCAGTTTGCCAACATAACAACTATAATAATTTCATATATCACAGTTTACTGCATTGACAAATCCATCTTCATTGTTGTGACATCCTTTGTAACTATTGATGCCTTGACTCTGATGATTACTATAAGGCAAGAGTGAAGCTCAAAACGGTTTGTTCACTGAAAAATGTAGGTCATTTTGACTGTCAAAACTACTTGTAGTGTCAAATATGCACATACCTCACACTGTCCTTTCTATGCTGTATAAGTTGAGTTCTTATCTCAAAGTGTATATGTTAAGAAGAGTAATTGGCTCTGTGTCTTTGGCAGATTATGATGACGATTTTTTTATGTATACAGGTTTTAGAACAAAGCAGAAAATGGTGATGGCAAAAAATACAACCATTCCTTAGGAAGGCACATCCTCATCTGCAATTCAATTTTGAGACTTGCGACATAAAAAACAATACGAGGACGTGTCGAAAAGAGATATTTGCCTTGGAAGAAGTTTGGATTTAGGACTTCTAACAAGTTTTGGTTTAGGTGATGAAATCAATGGTTGGATTAATCATTTGAAATTGGACAGTTTGGTCAGTATAAGATAGAGCTGGGCATTTGGGACCGGGACCAAAAGCCCAGCTCCAAAAACCAGTCCTAAGACCGGTCCTTGGGAGGGAGGACCGGTCTTAGGAGGCCTGGTCCCAAAACGGGACCAGGCCTAAGGAGGAGGGCCCTTCTCCAAGGCCCAGGCCTGGGCCCAAATTTTTTTTACCTTTTATCATTTTAGTCCTTTGTAAAATTACAGTAAACCCCCTAAAATAAGTATAAATTATAAGGACTAAAATGAAAAAATGAAATTTTACAAAATTTATTAAAAAAAAAAATTTAACCGTTGGCTGCAAGCGGTCAACTGACACCAACGGTTATATTTATATAATTATAAGTTTTTTTTCATTCTCCTCCCCCCACAATTACACTATAAATAACCCTAAAACCTTTAATTTTTTTTCACACCAATCAATCTCTCATTCTTTCATTCTCTCAATCTCTCTACTCCAAATCTCCAATCAATTTCTCATTCAATTTATATTTATAATTTATTTATATTATTCAAATTTTTTTCTATTTTTCAATATCATCATAATTTCATATTATTATTTAATTTCTTTTCATTTTTATTATTTATTATTTTATCATAAATTTATAATGTCTTCTCCAAATGAGTTTTACGTTCCATCCACCGAAGAAATTGAAGTCTTCAATCCATTTTCACCATTTCCTCTAGAGGATGCAACTGTAATTCCACAACCACATTCGGTCGGGACGAGGTGTAGCCAAACACATGTGAGTGTGAGTCACGGACACGGATATAGCCCAACCCCCGACCGTCAAAGAGGGTCATGTCGATGTCGCGATACTTCACCAAATTAAAACGACCAAAGACAAATGGGGAGAGGGAAGAATCGTGTGGGATATGTAATTTATGTGGAACCATTATTGGGGCTGAGAAGGAGACTTCGACGATGCGACGACACATAGAGAAGAAGCATCCCCAAATAAATGCATCTTCAAGCGGATCATGTAGACAAATTCAAACTCAACTTAATTTTAATTCACAATCCTCAACTCTCTCAACATGACAATACAATACACATGTTGCACGAGAGGAAATAGCAAGATATATAGTTGCTAGGGACTCTCTCATTTGTTTATTTAAAAATCTTTTTTTTTGTTAATATGGTTAAAACTGCATTTTGTCCAGCATATACCCCTGTTAGTAGAGCTACAAGTAGAAGAGATATACTAAAACTTTATAACAAAATAAATAATAAACTTAAAAATGAATTTCAAAATTTTAGGAATATATCTACTGCACTTACATCAGAGATATGGGCTTGTAGATCAAAAACCGATTTTTTAATTGTTACAGTACATTTCTTAGATCATAATTGGGGTTTACAACAAAAATTGATAGGTTTTAAACCATTATATGAAAAACATAGTGCTGAAACTATTTATTTTATAATTCTTGAAGTTTTGCAAGAATATTTATTAATTGATAGAGTTGTAGCGCTAACGCTTGATAATGCAGCTGCTAACACCGCATCAATATCTTTATTTGAAAAGAAATTGGATCCGCTTGGTGAAGGCAAATTTTATCACCAGAGATGTGCTTGTCACATCATCAATTTGATAGTTAAAGTAGGTTTAGATGCTATACATTCAAATATGGAGAGGGTGCGTAAAGCTATCGGATTTATTGTCGGCGGTAGCAATAAAAGATGGTAGGAGTACGTCAAATATTGTAAGCAAGAGGACCCACCGGTTCGACCTTTGAAGTTATGTATAGACATGCCTATCCGTTGGAACTCTACCTACTTGATGTTGGAGAAAGCTTGGCCAACCGCGAAACAAATTACAGATTTCGTCAACCGGAAGAACTATCCAGAGGAAGTTGTCAACTATAATGATTGGGCGGTTTGTGAACTTTTTTATTCATTTCTTAAAATTTTTTATGATGCTACTAATACATTAAGTGGTATTTATTATCCAACTACTAATTTAGTGTTAGATATTTCAGTTCAAATTGCTAAAACTTTTGATCAATATAGATATGATAACATTTTAAGTGAAATTGTTTCAAGTATGGAAGAAAAATATAAGAGATATTGGTTAGATATTCCATTCTTATATGGATTAGGCCTTTTTCTAGATCCTAGGTTTAAATTATCCGTAGTTAATGGTGTAATTACTGAGTTAGACCATTATTTAGGACATGATTATACGTCTTATTTGGCTGACTTTAAACACAAATTGGATAGGCTTTTTTTTTTTATATGAGAACAGATACAATGGAAGTAGAAGTGGAAGTGGAAGTGGAACGTCTAGGAGAAGCGATTAGGACCTTGATGTAGCCCCCCCTCAAGGATCGAGCAAGTGGGCGTATGTAGGATGTGGCGGAAGCTCCAACTCTAGCTCCAGCTCGTACATACATAGACCAAATGAGATGACTCGCTACCTACAAGTGGACTTGACATTTATGATGATCAAGGAACAACTTGACATGAATATTCTTCAATGGTGGAACCAACAAGAAAGTCAATTCCCCATTATATCCCAAATGGCACGTGACATTTTATCTATGTCGGTTTCTACAATTGCATCCGAGTCAACATTTTCAACGAGTGATCGGATTGTTGAAGACAGAAGATGTTCTTTAACCGATGAGATGATTGAAGTGATAATGTGTTTACGGGATTGAACTCATGCAGAAAGAAGACTACAACAGTACCCTGAAGATCCCGAACTACTCGAACTCTTTAGGAATACAGATTTGAATAATGTAACTAGTGTTGACGATGAAATTGAAGATGAATAATTTAATAAAAAAAATTATTTAATTATTTATTTGTGAAGCGTGAATGTGTGAAATGTGAATATTACATTTATGTTAAAAATTAAAATTAACTATTAATTTATTATTTTTTAAAATTAATTAAATTTTTAGAAACTTACTAATCAACTCTTAAAAAATACTAAAAACCCCTTATAAAATTTTGTTTTGCCCCCAAAAATATAAAAAAATTGAGGGGGGAAAATAAAATTTTCCAAACCCCATGGGATCGGTCCTAGGCCCATGGGACCTGTCTCGACAAGGCCTAAGGCTGTGCAGGTCTGGTTTTCTCATGGGCACGGGACCCATGAGAGCTCCCAAGCCTCTGGGCCCATGAGGGACCCAGGTCCCTTGCCCAGCTCTATGAGATATGATGGATATAGGCATTTGATATATGAGTTTTTTGGTAGTTTGGAAGTTGCGGAGACAAACAATGATTAGTTTCAGGCATATACAATGTTCTTTAGATTAAAGAATCAGAACTTTGTAGTGACACCACAAGATTTAGCAACCTGGATAGGATTTGAAAACTTTGTAGTGACACCACAAGATTTAGCAACCTGGATAAGATTTGATTGTGAAGGTTTGGAAAACGTAGCTAAGCCCTGGGATTCCAAACAAGCTTGGATTTATGTTTAGGGATAGGGACTTACCATCCACATAGGTGTAAATCTACAAAGTTACGAGAATCCTGCTATGAGAGTATTTCACAGATACTTGACTTTCACATTTAATGGTAGGGTTGTTCAAAAGAACCGGTTGGAACCGGAACCGCCGGGTACCCTGGGTTTGGTTCTAGTTCCTACCCAGAACTAGTCGTCAATGGGTAGGTTCCGGTTCCAAATGTTTGGAACCGTTACTGTACGGTTCCGGTTCCGGTTCCTATAGTTAGGAACCAGAACCGGAACCAGGAACCAGGAACCGAGACTAATATAAAATAAAATTAAAGATTAGGGGGGTTAATAAAAACTTTTGTAGAAAAAGTAATGTGAATACATTTATATTTATATTTCATAACATTTAAAGTAAATTGGTTTGCCTTTTGAGAATCTACCTTTACAAAGTAATGGAGTTTGTAATTTTGAATTTATAATTTGTAATTTTATTTTTGTTAACAAGTGCCAGGTGGGGGGGTATTTGTAAGTTTTTAAGGGTTTTTTTATCATTTTAAAAACTTTTGGGGGGTCATGTTTACAAGGTACCCAGAACTGGAACCAGAACCGTTGTTACAGGTTCTGGGTACCTAGGAACCGAAGGCAATCGATTCTGGTTCTGGTTCCAAATTTCAAGGAACCGTCGGTTCCAATTCCTGTTCTTTCAAAAAGTGTAGGATACCCTAAACCGAACACCCCTATTTAATGGTAGGAAAAAGACAAATGGAAATGTGACAGTTAAGGATTTATTGTTCATGGAAGCAGCAGTAGCAGGGGGGCAAGTTAATTCAATGAAGTTATTGATTAAGAAGTTGGGAAAGATCACCGCAGAAAAAGGAGAAATATGTTGGGGGACGCTTGTTACGTTAATATATGAGAAGTTGACTATTGAGATCACCCTTGATGATGCAACAAATAAGATTACGTTTTCTACAACTAATGTGTTGGGGGATGTGATATTGAATAGAATGGGTTTGATTAAAAAGAATGTGGCAGGACAATGGTTTCTGATTAGGGATGAAATGGAGGGAGATGCAACAGTTCAGGAAGGTGTCAGTATTCCAGAAGGGGTTATTAAAGGACAAGTCTATGTGCGCAGAAGAAGAAGAACGAGTACTGAACCTGGACCATCTAAGAATGTAGAAGATATGGCTTCTCATACTTTACAGGAAATAGAAAGCAGATTTGAGCGGATGGAGAAGTTTCAAGAGGAGTGTTTTTCACGTATTGAGAGGCAAATGCAAGAACAACATGATCAATTACAAAGTGATTTCAACACGTTTGCATCAAGAATTGAAGAAACAGTTGACATCATTGGAGACCGCATGACGGAGATTTTCAGCATGATGAAGAACTTCTCAACAGCCTTCTCATCTTCTAGTCAACCTCCACCCCTTACACCATGATGAAGAATTTTTCCCTTTTGTTTATAAATAGATTGATTTGAGCGGATGTTGTTAATAAAGATTGTATTTTGTTTATAAATAAATTTGTCTTTTGTTTATAAATAGATTTGTCTTTTGTTTATACATATGTCAACAACTCTTTTCAATGTATATGTATATGTAATACTAGACATACCGAAAGACATAAAAATTCAAATCTCAAAAGAAATGCATATCCAAAATGTCATGTACAACCGGAGTCTACAATGTGACGATAATATATATTGAAAACATTCATAATAAGTTACATTAACGTCATTATCATGAATTCATTACCCTACACAACCAATGACGCAAATACAAAAAATAAAACAATTGTATGAGCGTACAGCTCAACTGCATTCTGTAGAAATTAACCAAAGCATGAAAAATTTCTACCAAATACAATTCTATATGCTTCAACCTGGCAAAAATATCAAACATCTCCCAACGAGACATGTTGATCATTTACAAACTCCTGTCCAATATAGAAATTACTTTGTCCTGCTAGATTTGGAACCGGACCAGTAGACATCTGTTATTGTTTAACAACCACAATTTAGCATACGTTATAGAAAACTTAAGGCAATTACAATTATACAAGATACATAACACATACCTGTGTAGTAACAACATCGTTCAACAACACTTGAGTTTCCGCATCGGCCACGGCAGTACATGAAAGAAACTGTTCCTTTTATCACTGTACCGATGATCCTTTTCCTAAAAAGTATCATAACACATTAATAATCAAGTCGATATTATTATAAACTTCAAATAAGTAAATAATGTTTCAAAAAAAATACTCAAATAATGTATAAGTCATACCAATTCTTTGTTTTTGTAATTTTTTCTTTTTAACCCTACGTACAATTTCTTCAATCTTCGATTGCTTTCTTCTACATGGAGGACGACCTTTGCTATGAGATGTCTGTGGACTAATGATTAGGGTATTCCCCTCTTTTGGAGGACTGTCCCCATCTTGGCTAGTCAAACCGGTTCTAGAAGAGATTTTCACTGTTGTACCAAGCCCTCCCTCACTTTTCTTTTGCTCCAACTATTTCCTCATGTCAATCATAAACTCCGTCATCATATTATAATCTTCCTCATTGTTTGATGCCAGATCTGCTACAGTCAGCATTAAATTAGACAACTTATCAAAACGTTGTCCTTCAATGTTAGTGCTCCACCTATTATAACTGACCTTAATTTTCGTATGACATCTGTTCACATTTTTCCTCCAATGCCATAAAATGTACTTTTTCGAAACGTGTGAAACCCTTTTATGAATCAACACCATAATGGCGTGTCTGCATAAAATCCCCCTGAACTCAAACAATTGACAAGTACAACGAATATCACACGAACTTTCTTCAAAGTATACTGCATGAGGAACATGGCGACTATTATCTTCAAACCAAACATCTTCCCAAACTTGAAACTCCTCGCATGAATCACATTTTTTCAGAAAAGATAACTCACAATAAATCTTCCCCGCAATCTCATCTTGAAACTCTTTAAACTTTACAGTTGTATATGCACTTTGAAATTGTTTCTCAATAGGGTAATTAGTTATGCATGGTATCCAAGATTTGGAAGATCTAAAATCAGCCTCCCTTTCTTTTTCCACTTTAGCTCGCAATGTATTATCATATTGTTCCACAAATTGTTTCAAAGTAGTTTTGGAATTGACATACCCATCAAAAAATGCATGCATACTTTCACTACGTTGGGTAGTAGACATACGCATACTTTCACTACGTTGGGTAGTAGACATACCTGCCTAGAAAGTATCTTTAAGAAATGCAGACACCCATCGTACTCTTTCTTTGTACAATCCACATAACTATGCATTCTCGTAAAGGTTGTGCACATCAACAAATGGGGTCCACCGCTCTTCGAACTCTTTACGCGTAAAGGAATCATACACAACATTTTGCAACTTAAACTTGATAATTTCATATTCCTTATACCCCTTTATCTTTTCAAGCAGTTTCTTCATTATATGCCATGTAATACCCCACTTGAAATACGTAGCCACTGTTTACGGTATGGTCTAAAGAATTACTGAATTGCCCCTAAATGAGTTTATATATGATTCATGTTCTTTGGTTGAGTTTATGTTTTGGGGTTTGGTTAAGTGTGTACCCTGGAATTGATCAAGACTTAGCAAATTTTGGAATTTCGGTCTTCGCCGAGGCGAAGGAGAAGCTTCGCGCGGCGCGTTGATTTTGTTGGTGGTGTCGGTTGGAATGTTTCGCGGGCGACAGGGAAGTTCTTCGCCGCGGCGAAGGCAGCAGAAAAGTTCCTTGAGGTTTCTAGAGAATTCTTCTTTTGGGACACAATGACCATTCTACCCCTAATTAGTAGGAAAAGTGGGGAGTAAAATGTAAGGAAATTTCATGGAGAATAATGTTAAATGGGGGTGAGTTTGTAAAGAACTAAAGGATAAAGGTGGAATTTTCAAGAAAGAGTAAGGGCAAAATGGGAAAGAGTGGATATTATATGAGTTAATAAGGGTTGAGTTCTCAAAACCCATTCATTCTACCCATTTCCACCGCCTCTTCATCTCCCATTTTCTCTCAATTTCTCACTCAATTTTCAAAGGGATTTTTGAGAGTTTTGAGTTGGAATTTGACAAAGAAGTGATCCTAAGCAAGAAGAGGTAAGAATCCCTACTTTAGAGATGAATTTTATTCATGTAAGGGTTAAGTTCTTACTAAGTTTATGCTTAGAAAATAAGGGAAAGTTATGATCCAACAAGAGTAGAGAGCTTTAGTGGAGACTACTCAAGTATGAGGTAAGTAAATCCAACTCAAGCTAAAGTTTAAGAAATTCTTAAGTAGAGATTTATTTATGCATGTATATATGATGCTTATTGAGAAAATGAGTAGAGAGGTATGTTTATTTGTTGAGAAATTGAGTTGAGAAGAGTATTTATATTATGTTTGTTGAATATTTCCTTTATGGAAAGTGTTTATGAGTAATAGTTTGAGATGAAGTTGGAGGAGATTGAGTTTGTATTTTGGGAGTGTTTTTCTATGGTAGGGTTTATGCCCATAGAAGGGAATTTACTTCCAATTTTGGATGGTTAAAAAGAAAAGGAGAGTTGTAGTTAATGAAGAGTTTTTGTATGCACATAAGTTGCTTGATGAAATGCCTAAGTGAAATCTGCCCTGTCACTGCTGTAACTTTCTAAGTGATTTTTGAGTATCTTACGGTTTGAACTGGGCTGAGATCAAAACAGAGAAGTTGTAGCCCTGTTTCTAAGCTTTAAAACGAGACCAGAACCGTAGCAATCAGAGGTGTATAACGAAAGTTATGGTCTTTTTAGTGTGACCTGTGCAGAATGACAGTTTTGAGGAAATCTTGCATTTGACATTTCAAAAGTGCATTAATAAGTATGAACCATCCATATGCATAACTTGTGCATTAAGAAGTAGTTTGAGAAAGAATATAGAATGTTGAGTATGAGCTACCTTGTGAGTACTAGCTTAAGAGTAAAGAATTTTGAAGATAAGCTATACTATAAGTAATAGCTTGAGTAAGGAAGAGTAGAGAATGTTGAGAATAGCAACCCTTGAGAGTAAAGAGAATGAGAATACTCTGATAGTAAGGAGAAAAGTTGAGAAAGAGTAAATAATTACTCTAAGAGTTAAGCTACATTATGATGAATAGCTAGAGAAAGAATAGAGATCTTGTGCACAAGAGCTAAAGAGGAGAATAGAGTAAGTTGTGCGATGGGGAACCTGTGAGTGACGAGTAGAGTCACGTAGAGTGGAACACGAGGTTCCAGCCGTGCCTCCGGTTAGATGAGGCCGTGACCGTCACGCAGAGTGGAACATGAGGTTCCAGCCGTGCCTTCGGTCAGATGGGGCCGTGACATTCAGAGAGAGAGAGATTGTACACTCACATGGCCAAAGGTTCCGAATCCATGCATAACTAAATCCGATCGATAGCGAAATGAGCGGAAGTCACGTAGAGTGGTAGTGCCCAGCCGTGCCTCCGGTCAGAGGAGGTCGTGACATTCCAATGAGTAAGAATGAGAAAGAACAGAGATGAGACAAGTTAAAAGTTAAACTGTATTATGACTACTAGTTTTTGAGAAAGAGATGAGCAAACATGAGAAAGAATAATAGAGAGATACGAGCATAGAGAGTAGGTTATGCGATGGGGAACCCGTGAGTAATGGGTAGAGTATTCCCGCATGTACGCCGCATTGAGAGCGGCATGAGTATCGATAGAGAAGTGGTGTAGCCCGTGAGAGTGCATGCGGATGAGGGCTATACCCGAGTACCCGAGAGAGAGATTTTATACTCACATGGCCAAGGGTTCCGAATCCATGCATAACCGATTCGATCGGCTAGAATGATTAGAAGTCATGTAGAGCGGGAGCGAGTCCCAGTCGTGCCTCCGGTAAGATGAGGCCGTGATTACTAAAGAGAATTATTAGAAAAGAGTTATGAGAAACGGAAACAGAAATGAGAATGAGATAATAGACAGAATTAAAGAATGAGAAAGCTTGAGAAAGCTTGAGAAAGAATGAGATAGAAAGAGAGAGAGTATGAGAAAGAATGCGAAAGTTTGAGTTAGTAAAACTAAAGAGTAGAAGAAAGAAACATGCAGTTCTTTTACATTAGTTGCATGTACGTCTCATATATGCATGTACCATGAGTTCTTCCATGGTTAGTGAGAGTATATCGCGAATGAGAAAGAGAACCATGACTTTCCTTCATGGTAAGTATGATGAGAATAAGAGAAAACCATGATTGTCCTTCATGGTGAGTAAGGATAAGAGAAAGAGAACAAAGAGAAAGAGAGAAATAAGAGCAGAACAGAGTTAAAGGAGAAGAACAGTATTAGAAAGAAAGAGAAAAACAGTGAGAAATAGAAATAGCAGAACAGTCGAGTAAGGAAAGAACAAAAGAATGAGTTGCAGGGATGGTAGTAGAGGATTTACTTACTGAGCATTGTTGTGCTCACCCCGTTGTTCTTCTCTGTTTTGCAGGATTTTGGAGCAGCAGTCGGATGGACGTCGAGGAGCGAAGTATTGGCACCACTTGTCCACCAGCTATGATATTTTGTATTAATTAGAAAGTTTTTAATACATGGTATTTTGTATTTGTAAAGAAGTATATTTTTATGAGTAAAGAAAAATTTGAGCCCACTATCTTTCATATTATATACATATCTATATTTTACATAGTATGTATAATAAGAATAGTACTAAAGAGGAGTTGTTACATGCCACAAACACCACCTATGTCTTATACTAGGGAAAACAATCTCAATTGCATTTTGCATGGCCTTATCTTGATCATTGATTATTCCATTAGGAGCGACATCTATGCATTCAAGCCAAGAACGAAATAGCCATACAAATGTCTCAGTGTCCTCATGAGAAATTAACCCACAACCTAACAACGTCGAATGTCCATGATGATCAACCCCCACAAAAGCAGCAAATGACATGTCATACTTGTTCGTCAGATACGTTGTGTCGAAGGTGATAACATCACCAAATTCTTTATATGCAGCCCTACATCTAGCATCAACCTATAGCACATTCTGTAATCGACTCTCTTCATCTACATCAATCATGTACCAGAAATTTGAATTCTCCTTTTGCATTTTCCTAAAATACTCAAGTACTGCGAAAGCATCTCCAACACCAAGTCGTAACTTTCTCACTTTTTCAATGTAGTTCCTACAATCTTTTTTTAGAAACGTCAAATTCTCTACACCTCCTGCCTCAATTGAACATGACTGAAAATTTTTACATGGTCTAATCCCAGCCACATCATTAACTTCAAGTCACCTTTTCACATAAGGTTATATCATTCGGTTAATCTTGAAATATCTTCTTTTTGCCGGACTTGTAAGATCATGGTTATGTTCAAGTACAATTGATTTAATTTCTCATTTGCATTCACCATTCAAAGCTGCACTAATCCGACTTTTACAATCTGTTTTGGCAACAGGTTGTTTTTTCAAGGTATTTATGGACTTACATCTCTCCTTTCCAGAACAAGAACATGCCACTGTCACATATCTCATCTCTCTATCTTCGCATTTCTTTGACGTACGTATCATTGCTTCAAATCCCATTTTGTTACCATACCGTTTGTAATACTTCACTAGACTATCAACTGAATCAAACACCATTCCAATAGGAGGCTCTACTTCTTCCTCTGCACATCCTATATCTTCTAATTCATCACGTTCATTTTCCTGATTTAATAATTTTATATAAAATTAGAATGTACTAATACAACACATCAAAATAAACAATACGATACAATAAATTTAAAATCATGTTAACGAAAAAGTTAAGGTTTCGAGCACAATTTACCTCAATATCATTGAAATGAGGCAAACTGAACTCTTCCATATTCTGAGACAAACTGGACTCTTCCATATTTTGAGGCAAACTGGACTCTTCCATATTCTGTAATTTAACTCAAATCCAATATTAGTGTTCACGTTCACGAAATCTGATTCATAACAATCACCAACAAATTTTCTATATCAGTTTTTTTCTATTGTAACATATATTTAATCCAAAATATAATACAAAACTAAATAAATGCATAAGTTATATAAAAATCGGTTAACGACCTGGACAAATCTTTCTAATCTCCCTTTCCACTGTAAAAAGCTAAATAAATGCATAAATTTTATAAAAATCGGTTAATAACCTGGACAAATCTTTCTAATCTCCCTTTCCACAGTAAAAAATGGTTTGATGAAAAGTTTATAGCTTTCGTTCTTCACACGGTAGCTGGAAAATGAGGAAAAAACGTTTGTTGCAAGAAGAAATGGCTGAGGAATGCAGATGCAACACAGTCGAAGAACAGACTGCAACGAGACGGCAACGATGAAGCAGAAGGGGACGACGAATTTTGGCACTGGTTTTCTTTCGCTCGAAGAATTTTGGTGTTTGTTATTGGAGAAGCGTATTAGAGAAGCTAATGTAAACAAAATTTTTTTATTAAAAAAACATTTAATTTTGTTTTTAAATTTTAATTACATTAAAGGACGGCATCCTTAAGTAATGGACGCCCGCCCATTCTTTATGGACGGGCATCCATAAGGGTGGGACGACCGTCCTTTACATAAGGGACGACCGTCCAACCCTTACGGACGACCGTCCATAAAGAATGGGCTGGCGTCCATAAGGGTGGGGCAGACGTCCAACCCTTACTGACGGCCGTCCCATAAGGGTGGGGAAGCGTCCGAACCCAACCCTACAGGACGGCCGTCCATGCAGAATAGACGGGCGTCCATTAATTATGGACACCCGTCCACAATAAAGGGACGGGCGTCCACCATTTATGGACGGCCGTCCCTTTGTTTTATTTTTTTTTAAGAGCAAAAGAAAGGACGGGCGTCCATAAAAGTTGGACGGCCGTCCATCAAGAATGGACGGGCGTCCATTACTTATGGACGCCCATCCACAATGAAGGGATAGCCGTCCACCATTTAAGGACGGCCGTCTGGTGTTTTAATTTTTTTTTTTTAAAGAATTACTTTTGGACGGGCGTCCATTACTTACGGACACCTGTCCACCATCGTTTTTATTTAGATTTGTAAAAGCAAAATAATGGACGGGCGTCAATTACTTACGGATGCCCGTCCACAGTGAAAGGACGGCTGTACATAATGTTTGGACGGCAGTCCAAAGAGTTTTTTTTTTTTTTTTTTTTTTATTTGTAAAAGCAAAATAATAGACGGGCGTCCATTTCTTATGGACTGCCCATCCAAAAGTAAGGGATCAACGGGCATCCCCAAAGTTTTTTTTTTTTTTTCATATTTGGGTCAAGGACAACTGTCCATTATTTATGGATGGCCATCCATAATGGATGGATGGCCATCCCTAATGTTTAACAAATTTTTTTATTGTATTTTATTCAAGGACGGGTGTCCTTTAAATGGGGACGACCGTCCCTGGTATATGGACCCCCGTCCATATAATATGGATGGGGGTCCATGTTAGTGAACGGTTGTCCAAATTTTTTGGACGGCGTTCACTAGAAAAGCCATTGAAAAAAAATTCACGCGCCTCGTACACGTAGACCAGTACACAATTTCGGTACAAGTTTTTCAGTGTCCGTAGCTTTGTTGTTTTCAATTTAAATAGCAACCGCATATACCTTTATACTTGAGATTTAGAATCTTAGATGATAGTAATTCTCAAAGTAGTAATTTTGAAAAGGGAGAACGACATTTTCCCACCCAAGGTTTGATGAAACGACACTTTTCAACCCGTCAAGTTTCAAAATGACACTTTCCCACCATTCGTTAGGTTATGTTAGTGTTTTCTGTTAATATTTGACTGAAAATACAAAAATACCCTTAAATATTTTATTTCTCAATTTTTTGATTATAAATTAAAATTTAGTTAATTCAAAATCTTTATTCGATTATTTATTAGTCCAAATATAAAGATACATTTTTTTCTTTGTTTATTTAATTAATTAGGAATATTGATTTTTTATGTTAATTAGTAAAAATGAAAAACATTATAAATAATAGTGATGTGATATTGATGACATTATAAATAATTATTAAAATTATTTAACTTTAAATAATTTTATAGCATTATTCTTAACTTTTTAAGTGGGGTTAACTATTTTTTCTTTTTTAAATTTTTAATATTTGAATTTTTGGCTAATTAAAAAATAATAAAAAATTTAAGGGGTATTTTCGTCTTTTCAGTAAAATATTAACGGAAAATATAACAGAACCTAACAAAGGGTGCGAAAGTGTCATTTTGAAACTTGATGGGTGGAAAAGTGTCGTTTTGCCAAAGCTTGGGTGGGAAAATGTCGTTCTCCCTTTTGAAAACTACTAACTATTTATCCACGTCGCTTGATAACACTCCGTATTTCACGATGAAAAAGTTTCTCCTTTATATCAGGCCTTTTTTTTTTTTTTTTTTTAAATAATTAAACCGTTCAATTCAATCACTTTCCTGTAATGCATTTTTTATTTTTTTTGGGACTGCATGCATAAACACACATTAAGAAAAAAAAAACTCTAGCGAACTATATTGTGATTTTACTATTACAATACTAAAAGCAAAATACATAAAAACTAGCGACTCATACTGTATGAGAAATATGACTCAGGAATATAAATGCTCCCTTTCTCTTGATTCTGGATTTGGCTAGCATCAGTATGATTTCGACCATTCCAGTTCCATGGTGTTAAGAATGAAGAATCTTGTTTCAGGAAAGATGTGAGCCGTGAGTAATCGATAATGGGTTCATTGGCAAGATTTTGTTCTAGCCTTGATTGATATTCTTTTTCGGCCAAAGTTTGCTCTATTTCCACTTCTACTTGTTGTCTTTCTTGCAGTACTTGTTCTGGCATTGATTGTCCCACTTCTATCCAACCTCCCTGCAAGTGTAACAATGGTTCCTGTCGTCCAAGAAAAGCCCTTGGTCGATCCATCAAGGTTTGCCACAGCAGCAAAATATCTTCTTGTTGCACTTCAACATGAGTTTCCCGCAACTTTGATCTTTGTTGTAGGTTCTCTTGTCGGAGTTTAAGCATGCGAGGAGTTATAAATCTTTCAGTTTCCATCATTAATGCTCCATGTTGTTGGAGTTTGAGCATGCGCGGAGGTAGACATCTTCCCTTCTTAGTCTTAGCAGCGAAAAGATGAGGCTGTTCTTGGAGGAGTTTGAGAATGCGAGGTGGATTTTTTCTTCTGCCCATCGCTGCTTTCGATGTCTCCTCTATCTTGTGATTACTGTGATGTGTGAGTAAGTTACTTACTTGTTTATATAGTATTTTATTTGTGTATATCCTAGCAGGAAAAGGATTAGGAAGAAAGAAGAGATTAATTAAAATTATGAAACTTGTATTTCCTTGCAAATAAAGGAAATTTTAATTATAGTTAACTCCTACACGAACTTTTTACGCGTATTTTGATTCTCTTAGAATTACAAAAATTTTATTTATCTTACAGAGTTTTTTTTTTTTAAAATAAAAATAAAACATATAGTGTGTATATATATATAATTTTAAAACATAAATAAAAATAGATGAAAGGTTGCCGCAATTGTTTAGAAGTTTTTTATACAGAATTGATTAGTTATATTGTAATATTATATAGGGTCAATTATGGGATATTGCTATTTGATAAGTCGTTGAATCAATTAATGAAGAAACGTTTTATAGTCTTTTTAGAATTCTTTTTGAGAAAATATTACAAATATTGCGATAAATAATAATCTCCAATTAATAATATAAATGAACAAAGCAAAAAATAAAATGACAAACTCAAGTTTGGATTATTCTATAGTATATTTCATTTAATGTATCAAAGAATTAGCAATGTTCTTTCACATTCATTTAAGATTTTATTTACAATAAAGATAAGTTATAAACTCTTCTCACTAATTTGCTCTCACAAACGCAACATTACAGCTCACAATTAGTTAGCTCTCAATTGGTAAGGTTGAGGCCCATTGTTGGGTAGGCGGAACCCATTGTTGGATGGGCGAAACCTATTGCAAGCTGTCATATCACGTTTGTGAGAAAAAATTAGTGAAAAAGGTTTGTCAGTGCAATGTTACCCTTTTATTTAAGGGCCCAAATTTTTGGCGCATTAATATTAATTGTTTAATAGCAAATAAATCCCGTCTGTACAACTAGCTATTTGATGGACATACTGGATTTAATTAAGGAAGATACATATAAATTTATCCTCTCTCTACTTATTGCGGTTACACATAAATTTACCTAGGAGATTAATATCGAAAAATTATTGATGATATCTTCTAATTCTACATCAGGTACACTTCTTAATTTTAAGGATTGTGAGAATTGTATATTCAAGATCCTGAATTATGTTGTTGATGTTTGTTTAAGCATGTATCTCTATTCATAATTGTTGATGCGAAAATTCTCACCAACCTGAGAGAACCGATGGAATCAGAACCGATTGTGTGTGATTTAATGAAAATTAGCAATGGAATATAAAATATGGTAAAATAAAGAACACAAACGGATTTTTAAAGCGGTTCGGCAAGTTAGAACTTGAGCCTACGTCCACTATTATCGTATTGCTCTTGAGGGCTTACAATAACAAGTATAATATGCCCAACAAATTTGCTAATCCCTCTCTCATCATTTGAGGGGTTTTTTTATACAAGTTGTGATTCATGGAAAGAGAGATATGTTCGAGATTACAATTAGAGTTGATTTACAATCCTGTGATCTTTGTGATTGAGCGTTGAGATTGCGCTGCTAGTGGTGTTGATCTTATCTCTTCTGAAATATATGAGATTGAAGCTTATCTTTGATTTCGTTGAACAACTGTTTGGATTGGTCGATGTGATGAGCTTCACATGGGTCGAGCTTACATTAAATCAAATTGATTCTAGGTCGAGCTTGCTCTTGGGTCAAGCTGATTATGGGTCGAACTATCTCTCTACGAGCTTCCGAGATTTGAAAGATCTTATGGCAAAATCACACACAACATTTACCCCCCAGTGTTTGGAGGTTGTATTAAGCTTCGAAGACTGAAGTTGCTTGATTTGCCACTTAGATCGAAATCCTTCATTCCAATGTAACTCACACATAGGTCGTTGAGATTATCTGAGCTTCAATACTCAACCTTTGCTTCACCCGACATACTTGAGACTTAGCCTCTTGTTGCAATGTTGTCGAATTTGAAATTTGAAATGATAGGCACAAGGGTAATTTCAAAACTGACACGTTGCATTAAATACGGCTGACTTTTAGCAATTACTTTTCACAGTGTGTGGACTATTATAGATGGCCACACACAAAGCAAAAAGACGTGTGTTGTTACTCGCGGAGACGAAACAATGTGTGTTAGCAGTTATCATCGCTCGATCCAACGGTTTATTGCCCCTGCTAGATCGTTGCCACCTGTACCCATTGATCGGTGAGGATTGCTCGTCGAATAGAGGGTTGAGATTCGTCACAAATCAACGGCCTAGATTGAATCTCGCCGTTTTGGTTTCCCACTCGCCACTATAACATGGGTCGTTTGCCCTTAATCTCCCATTCTTGCAATCTTGGCTACTTTTTCACTTATTCTTCTTCTTCTTCTCGGTGAGCCTCACTTCCTGCTTTCACGATGACTTTCCGACGAACTTTCCTATCATCCACGTTCTGTAAGTTGTTTTTATACCCATTCCCTTAGGTTTTCTTGAAGTTTTACTGTTGGGGTGGTCGTAATCATGGCTAGGTTAGTTCTGTAAGGTTAATAAAACCCTCTAACCTTGGGTTTAACAGTGTCCTGATAAGCGGCCTTCGGAGTTCTTCGCCTGAATTCTCTCTCGATTGTTGTGAATCTTGATAGCTCACTCAAAGATCTTTTTGTGTGAGCTTTTTGGATGGTTGAATTGAGGGCAAGTGTGGATAGGTTGATCGTTCTCTGTCATTTAACACTTGTTTTCTTGTTTTAGGTATCCAAGAGTGAGCTTAGCCTAAAAATGTCCTTCTTGTGACATTAGTATTGAGAGGTTGTTCGCAGAAGGTTGCCCAGTAGCTTTGGCTAGTAGTTGGGGAGATAGCTCAAGGGATGAGCTCGATGCCGTGGCTCTTGAGCGGACTGCGAGCAGTGGGGCTGAACTCGCTGAACCAAGGGTGAGGAAAACCCTGGCGCGAGCCCCCGGCGTCAAACTAGGTTTAAGAAAGATTCGTACCTCCTCGATCACTGAGGTTGGCCTGAGGCGGATCAAGGAAAGCTTTGCGATCCCAGCGACTATCAATCTTCGCGTTCCAGGAGATACCTTGTGGAAGTATCCCCCTCCCAACAGGTTGGGTGGCATCTTCGAAACTATCCTGAGGTGTGGAATGTCGATCCCACCTCACCCATTCATCTCCGTTTTAGATCACTTTAACATCACTTCCTTCAGTTGACGGGGAACTCTTATATAATAATCATAGGTATGTACATTGCCTATGCTTTAGAAAAGATTGACGAGTTATTTTAGAGGAGTTCGTCCACTTGTATAGGTTGAAGAAAGGTCAGGGTGACACTTTTTATCTTTCCAAAATGAGAACATCCCATTTAGACAGGTTGATTAACGTCCCCAAGAAGCTCGAAAACTAGGATTCTGAGTACTTTTTCTATCGCTTTATGAGTGATGGTGCTTTTGCCGATGAAGCCCATGGGTATTCTTGCCCTCTTTTCCTTTTTATTTGGTTTTATTGGTCGACTTCTGATTGTTCTTGCTTCCTTTTGAAGAGAAAGCCTAGCAACCCAACGTCAATAAGGAGCAAAAGGAGGCGATTAGTGGCTTTCAGTGACCTTCAAGAGGATTGTTGCAACATGACGAAGCTAATCACACTTCCCTTATTTAAGAGCATACAGGGTTTTGCCTAGTTTCAGCAAACTTTGAAACCATTTTTGGTGAGTACAAAATAGCTTGCCTTTTCTCTTTCTTCCTTGGTTGTGTGCTAACTTATTTGTTGTTCTTGCAGAGATGTGGGCCAAGAAACCCCAAAAATTGAAGAAAACAATGGTAGGTCTCACTACTGAGAAGAAGCAGCTCGGGGCTCCGACCAAACAGGTGGGGGCTGGAACCTTGTGGCCTCCAGTTAAGAGGACTAAGGGGTGAGCTTGAAGGGGCTCTAAGCTCCAAGAAGCCTACACTCACCACCAAGGTGGCTGAAAAGAAAAGCACCCTTGAGCTCCAGAAGAGCGAAAAAAGTTCCGGAACCAAAAGAAGGCTTGAAGAAGAGGTTGATCACCCATAGCTGGATATTACTCTAAAAGATTTTGGTTTTGTTTTGATGAACTTGGTTTCATGAATAGGAAAAAAAATTTGAAGTTGATGGCTAGTCTATGACTATGAAACTATTTGAACATCAGCAGAGATTTATGATAATGAGAATTGCATCTTTTATTTTTCAGTTTGGTTTTGAAGTAAACAAACTTGTTAAAGCAAAGCATAATAAACAATTATACTATTTTCCTCAGTTAACAGTAAAGGTGTAATTGAGCCAAGTATTGGGAAGCTCAAGCTTGGCTCGACTTGAATAGTTGAAGCGAGCTCAACAGAAAGATAGGGGGCTCCAGCTTGGCTCAGGCCCAGCTCAATTACCTTTGCAACTTGAGCTACAACTCAAATATGTTGTAATCGAGCCGAGCTCAAACTTTAGATTGAGTTCGGCTCGATTCACCTATGCAAAAGTACCATCACAAAAATTGGCCACCGCCTGAAATAAATGGAAGAATATCTCTTGAACAAAATTTTGGACACCACCTGAAAATATATTTCCATCTTGAAAATGCAAGAGTCAAATTGGATCATGTAAAATCTCTGTTGACAGACAAAATAATTGGATTACTGAAAAAGTCCAAACCATGGTTGTTAGTATCCTACGATACCCGATACGTATCATACGATACGATTCGATACAGGTCGCCAACGATACGTATCAGAGAGTGTATTCCTAAACCATTCGATACATTGATATGTATCCTGCGATACGATACGTATCCGTTCGTATCCTTAAAAGTCGATATAAATCGATACGACTTTATTAATTTGAGCCAAAGGTCCAAAAAAATTTCGGGTCGAAACCGGGTCACCCAACCCAAATTCACTAAAATCTGTCCAAATTTACCTATTTTGCATGGAGAAATGTGAAGAGGAATATGTATTGCCTATTTTTCATGATAATAATAATATAAGTAGAGATATAGATATTGACATTGATTTTGGAATTTTGTGATTAATTTTGATTATGTAATACCGTAATTTAAAGTTAATAATACCACAAAATTCTTTAATTAATCTTGGGGATTATATTAATTTTTAGAAAATTTTGATTATTTTATTAATTTTTTTTGAAAAAGACGTATCTTATGATAGGAATACGATACGATACGATACACGATTCAAAAAATTAAGTTTTCGATACACGATACGATACACGATTTGATAACCATGGTTCCAAACTAGTCAAAATTGCAGTTGTAACTATTGAAGTAAAAGGAACCAAAATGGAGAATTGGAAAATCAAACAAATAGAAGCTTTTCAATAGAAATTCCTCTATTGGCTGAATCACGATCGATGGTCATAGAGTAACAGTCGACGGTCACGAAGAGAATTAGAATTAGGGTTTGATATTCGAATTGAAATAGGATGTAAATGTCATTTTTGACATAATTTAGAAGACAAAATGATAAATTCCAGAGACCCCCTAATAGTTACAAAACTTACATATATCCCCTGTCAAACTCGAGTAAGCTCACAAGCTGAATATTGGAAAGCTCGAACTTAGCTTGACTCGAGCCGAGCCCAAGCTCCGATCGCTTGACACCCCTAGTTAACAGGGTAATTGTTATGGGTGAGGGCAATGAGTAAAGAAAACCATTAGTTATTTACGGGATCGCATTTTAAGATAAGAAGACTTATCTTCATCAACTTGAAGCACCCTTGTTTTCCCTTAAGATTCAACGCTTCTTTCAGATTGGTGTGTCATTTTATCTCCATAACCAACGATTTCATTTTAACTTGGATAGTAATTTGGACATCTCTCTATCGTTTTTATTGTTTACCAAGCTGAGAGCTCAATAGTTTACAACCTCGAGCAAAAATAAATGAGGCTGTCCAGACATAGAAGAATCATTTTATATAAACTAGGAAACGCGATCTTCTAAAAATGCTCCTATTTCTCCATTTCATTTATAACTATTGCTTGCATTATGGAACAACTTGATACACAGAGGGTTTTGAGGTGAACCAGGCTTTTGACAATTGCTGGGGAGAAGGGATTTTTCAATTTAAAAAGCAATTACATATACCTCTATACTTGAGATTTAGATGATAGTAATTCTCAAAGTAGTTATTTTGAAAACTACTATCTATGCACGTTGCTTGATAACACTCCGTATTTCACGATGAAAAAGTTTTTCTTTTATATTAAGCATTTTTTTATAATTAAACCATTCAATTCAATCACTTTCCTGTAATGTATTTTTTCATTTTTTTGGGACTGCATACATAAACACACATTAAGAAAAAAAAAAAACTCTAGCGAACTATATTGTGATTTTACTATTACAATACTATAAGCAAAATACATAAAAACTAGCGACTCATAGTGTATGAGAAATATGACTCAGGAATATAAATGTTCCCTTTCTCTTGATTCTGGATTTGGCTAGCATCAGTATGATTTCGACCATTCCAGTTCCATGGTGTTAAGAATGAAGAATCTTGTTTCAGGAAAGATGTGAGCCGTGAGTAATCGATAATGGGTTCATTGGAAAGATTTTGTTCTAGCCCTGATTGATATTCTTTTTCGGCCAAAGTTTCCTCTATTTCCACTTCTAGTTGTTGTCTTTCTTGCAGTTGTTCTGGCATTGATTGTCCCACTTCTATCCAACCTCGCTGCAAGTGTAACAATGGTTCCTTGTCGTCCAAGAAAAACCCTTGGTCGATCCATCAAAGTTTGCCACAGCAGCAAAATATCTTCTTGTTGCGCTTCAAGTTCAACATGAGTTTCCTGTAACTTTGATCTGTGTTGTAGCTTCTCTTGTTGGAGTTTGAGAATGCGAGGAGGTACAAATCTTTCTCTGTTTATGACGGAGGGGTGGTGTTCATGTTGGAGTTTGAGCATGCGAGGAGGTCGACATCTTCCCTTCTTAGCAGCGAAAAGATGAGGCTGTTCTTGGCGAAGTTTGAGAATGCGAGGTGGACTATTTCTTCTGCCCATCCCTGCTTTCAATGTCTTCTCTATCTTGTGATTACTGTAATGTATGAATAAGTTACTTACTTGTTTATATAGGATTTTATTTGTGTTTATCCTAGTAGGAAAAGAACTAGGAAGGAAGAAGAGATTAATTAAAATTATGAAACTTGTATTTCCTTGTAAAAACAGGAAATTTTAGTTTAAGTTTAATTCCTACACGAACTTTTTACGCGTATTAATGATTTAATCTATCCCCAAACATTTTGATTCTCTTAGAATTATGAAAATTTTAGTTGTCTTATTGTATCAGGGTCTTGCAAGGGCAGACTCGTGTCCCTAAACTATATAGTACTTAAAAAAATATTTATAATTTTAAAACATAAATAAAAATAGATGAAAGGTTGGCACAATTGTTTAGAGATTATATAGGGTCAAGTATAGGATATTGCCATCCGCTAAGTCGTTGAATCAATTAATGAAGAAACGTCTTATAGGTTTTTTAAGAATTCTTTTTGAGAAAATATTACAATGGCGATAAATAATAATCTCCAATTAATAATATAAATGAACAAAGCAAAAAATAAATGACAAACTCTTGTTATTTTAACTTGTTAGAAAGGTATAGATTAACCACTATTTGGGTGGTCTGATTATAAAAAAGCAAAGAATGATCTATTATATGGTCTCCCAAATTCGAGTTCCCTTAATGGTAAGAGAGTAAAGGAAGATCTAATATGGTCTCCCAAATTCGAGTTTCCTTAATGGTAAAAGAGCAAGGGAAGATTTAATATGGTCTCCCGAGTTTGAGTCCCCACCCATACTAAAAGGATGGTCATTGGAACTCTTATCTAGCCGATAGTTCCAACGTCCCTAGAAGAATTGTTAAGATGCATGCAAACCGGCTTGGACACCTCCTGTCATTAAAAAAAAAAAAGGGGTATAAATGCTTGTTATTGGACGTGTATGGCCAATAATATTTCTTTGTTAAATCCAGTATGGGCAATAATCTCAGTTTTCATGGGAATTAATTAATTTAAGTTGTAAATTTAGTTAGGAAGGAGATGCAGCAAAATATAAATTCTACCTGTTTAGTAAGATCAAGGTTCTGAATTTGGTATGCCATTAGTATGATTTTAACCCTTCCAGGTTCCATGGCGTTAAGAACGAAGAATCTTGTTCGAAGAAAGATGTGAGCCGTGAGTAATCGATAATGCATTCATCCAAAGTTTGCTCTATTTCCGCTTCTACTAGTTTCTGTTCTTGCAGTTGTGGCATTGATTGTCCCACTTCTATCCAACCTCCCTGCAAGTGTAACAGTGGTTCCTGTCGCCCAAGAAAAGCCCTTGGTTGTTCCATCAAAGTTTGCGGCAGCAACAATATATCTTCTTGTTTTTAGTAAGAGTTTCCTGTAACTTTGCTCTTTGTTGTAGGTTCTCTTGTTGGCGTTTAAGCATGCAAGGAGGTATAAATCTTTCAGTTTCCATTCATTGCTCCGTCTTGGCTATTGTTGTTGGAGTTCGAAATTTGAATATGCGAGGAAGGTACGAATCTTTCTGTGTTTGTTCATGTTGGAGTTTGAGCATCGAGGAGGTAGACATCTTCCCTTCTTTGCAGCGAAAAGATGAGGCTGTTCTTGGAGAAGTTTGAGAATGCGAGGTGGAATATTTCATACACAAGTAAAGCCAACCCAGAAGAAATGAGATTCTAAATATTGATAGACAATTAAAATACATGCAACTGTCAAATAAGTGAAATGATTGAATCACTTCTTGACCTATCAAAAACTACAAAAGATTTGGGCCGTCTAATTCTTGGCATCAGGCAATGATAATGAATATTAACTCAAAATTCTTCAACTCTAACAGCATTCTGGGGCACTAAAAAAGCATCCTTAGCCTTTGATTTCTTCACTCCAGCCGTGAACCACACTTTATCAGACTTGTAGTTCTCAACTGCCACACTTGTAACCTTAACCCATACAAGGACCTTGGTCTTCATTCCTTCTATACCTGTGAGCTTTCCCCTTATTAAATTTGCTTTCACTCGTGTCGCATACCTTATAACTGATGAGTCTTTGAAGCTCACTTCACATGTAGACGGCAAGTACACTGTCAACTTGGCCTTTGTTTCATCAAATTCATAACAGATTATGTTCTGAGGAAAGAGGCCCGGCGGTAAGTTGTACTCTCGAAGCAGATCAGGCAAGCTTTTCATAGGTTTTCCTATGGTGAAAAACAAACACATAAGCATCTTACTATCACTATACAAGCCTTCTTATTTGAAAGAAAGGAAATTCTTTCTAAAAAGTTATCCCTCTAGCTTATACAACCTCAGCATACTCAAGTATTACCTCACAAAAAGAGTAAAAACAATAAAACATAAAAAGACTGATCAGTTACACACTTTTTATTATATTCATAAAGTTAGAATTTAAGAAATAAATCTGAGTAGTTAAAATAGAATGGTTTATCAAAGGATACATGAATGGAATACTATTTCAAGTGAAGGAACACATAAATAAGAGGAATAAGGTGCAAAATCTTCCACCCCTAAGGCAAACTATGGCACCTTAGAAGGAGCTCTTAGCGATAACATGAATAGTAAATGAAGAGGCTGCTAATATATTTGAAGAGAAAGATACATTCACAAGTAACTTATTTGATGGAGGATTGACATTATTTGTTACCTTCTTTTGCATAAAAAATAATAGCAATAATTCCGTTGTATTCTGGCATATGACAACTAGGGCATGGCTTCCACAAATGGTAGGCAGCAGACACATAATCTCCCTCTAGCTGCTCTGTGGTAATTTTGATATATGATACAGACTAACATCTATTCTAACAAGTTCCAACTCTAGCAAGAGGGGATAGAAAATGCAGTCTCCAGAACATTGGAAGGGATTTTGTATTACGGCGATTCACAGCAAGTAGAATGCAAAAAATAACTTTCAGAGCAAAATATTGGTTTGGTAATTATTAGTCATTCATAGAGCAAATTTTGTATCTTTAAGAGACAAGCAAATGAAAGAAAAATTCGGTTAAGCACCTTTCAGCTTATTAAAAATCCATTTTGCCTTCTCTTCAACAGTACTTGAGATAGTCTGAAACAGCAAGGAAAGTTTTAGAAAAACCGAAAAATTAGTAACATTAACTCTATATATACATATATCCAAAATGAAGACCAATCTCATATCAAAAAATAAAATTGTTCCTTTTCATTTCATGGTATGATTTACAAGTTATAAAATTTGATACAATAAGGTGTTAAGTATTCCAGTTGTAAACTTACACCTTAACTGACAACCTCAGTTGATAAGCTTAGCTTTGACATTTATGAAATGACTTCTTATAACAAAATAAACTAATCCAAGGAGAAAAGGAACACTGACAAATCATCATCTCAAGGACCTATACCAATGTAACTGTGTATGTAGTTGACATCTATATGCAAAGAAAGATGGACACTTGAATAATTTCATACGAAGTTGAGAATTTGTTTTGTCATTGAAATGATATGATACTCTAGCTCTAGTACAGTGTGGCCAAAGGGATTCATATCACTATAGGCTCTAAGCATACAAAATGATTTTCACCACACATGAATATCTTAAAATTCTAGTCAGACAAGCAGTATAAACCTTAATCTCATAAGGCCAATGCTGGACAAGCGTTTCCAAGACAACATCTTCCTTTGCAACATCTGGCTTTTGAGGCATCTTTTCATTTTTGGCTGCTCAATTAAGTTAGAGTCATAATTATGATGTAGTAGTTAACATCTATGTCATACAACCCCTATTCATTCACTTTTTTTGTGGTTGGGTTCATCATGCTGATTGTATTTACTATACAGAGCTTAACTCTTTTATATCCCATAAAATAGATCAATATTCCATTCTATATCCAAACAAAACACTAATGCTTTCTCACCCTTCATAGTTGTCAGCAACAACATTTCACTGTGTAGTCAGGGATGAGAGAAATGAAAGGAAAATTCTAAGAATTCACACCAAACGAAGCCCTTTAAATCAGTTTAATACAATTTTCAAAAGAAATCTCATTTTTCTAGAACCCAATGTATCAATTTTTTCTAACCTTCCTGCTTTCTTTCCCTTCCTTTCAATAGTCAAATTTCTGAAAGTTTAATGAATTTCCATATCAGCAGAAGTTTAACAACAAAAATGGAGACACAGAAAACAGACACAAATATCGCATTTAGAAAATATCGAAGTTCAGAACAGATGAAACCCTTTTGTTTTTTATAAAAGAAGCCCAAGCAGAATAATGTCATAAAACATTTGAAACTAACCAAAACAAGCCCAAAAAATTACCAAATGTAGCAGTTAAATCACAGTGTAACTTTCATTCCTTTTCCTAATCTCCTTTAAATAAAAATACCCATCTCCCAGTTCTTTCTCTTTCAACAAAAATCCACAGATCTCACACTCCATTAGTAATTTCACACAACTTCTGAAAGACTAGACAAAAACCAGGACAAGAAATTCAACAAAACCAGGACAAGAAATTCAACAAAAGGTTAAAATCTAAACTCACATTGATGTCTTGAGAGATGTTAGAGAGCTCTTCCTTAGCTTTTTTAGAGATCCACAGGCTCCCAACCTTAAAACTGCTAACGGTTGTGAGTGCTTTTTCCATTTCCTTGTGTCTTCAGATCTCCCTCTTTAACACTCAAAAATGGTTTGAATGCTGAGTGAGTGAGTACAACAGCCACTACGGTTTCAGTTTACACTTAAAGCCGAATGATAAAGTT
This sequence comes from Pistacia atlantica, assembly GCA_026229545.1. Taxonomy (NCBI): domain Eukaryota; kingdom Viridiplantae; phylum Streptophyta; class Magnoliopsida; order Sapindales; family Anacardiaceae; genus Pistacia; species Pistacia atlantica. Next base: position 27,052,126 of record CM047902.1, on the reverse strand, counting down.
AACGACAGATTTTTTTTTTTTTAAATTGAGTTAAATTATTATTAGTAAGAAGTATTTGAATTTAAAAATATGTTTGATTCTTTATAATTTGTTAATTTGAATTAAATATATTGTATAATAAAAAATTTAAAATTAATAAAAATATTCTTTTTATTTATCTATTAAATGTTATCTTTAAAAAATATGTGGGTGGTTAAGAGTGTTCTTTTTAATTCATAATTTTTTTTAATTGGTTATATTTAGTTAAATTAATCAATTTAAAAGATTTAAAAATAATTAAATTAAATTAGGGTGGGATAGAAATATTAAAACGAAGGCACCCAAATATAGAGACAAACAACACAGCCAAACCGTGCAGGGAAAATAGCGGCGCTCACAGATGTCGAGATAATACCAAGCTATAATGTCAATTTTACCCTTGCCATTTGGGACCTTTAGTTTAATTTTAATTACCTTATGTAGTTTGAAATAACTTTAATAAAAATTGATTTACCATATGAGCTTTGTGTTGAGTTCACGTACCCTTTTTTTTGGATCTTCCATCACTTTGTGAACCAAACTATATATGCTGGAATAAAGTTAGCTGTTGAGATGGGTAAAGTCTTAAAGGAGAAGATTTTTTTTTGTTTTTTTCTTTTTCGGGGCAGATGCTTTATATTAACGCTTCTATTGACCTTTATTATATAGTGGCGGTGGAAGATGCAATATTCCACATGGTGGGGTAAAGTAGCTGCATTTTCCAGCTCAAAAGTTTAGATGATCAACCAAAATTTTACCAAGTCATTTGTCAATCTTTTTCTTTTCTCTCAATTATTTGTTTTATCTGCCAACCATTTTATTTATTTATTTTGGTCATTAGGGTGTTCAGACCAATTTACGTGTACCTCAACTAATTTCTAAGGTTAATTGAATAGTCTATATGTATTTAAACTAATCTTCACCACAATGTTATTGTGGTAGGTGATCACAATGTTTGAATCTAACAACTGAAACTAACCTCCTTGATCGTCATGCCTAAACCCGTGAGTTTTTTATTTATTTTTTGCATTAACTGTCAACACATTTTATTAGGGATGGGAATAAAAACAAGAACATAAAACTGGAAGCCTAATCTAGCTATCAATAGACAAAGAGCTTGTTGGCAATAATATGTTTGGGAAGTAGCAGGTTTCCAAATGGAGATCAATCAACTAGAGGTGTATCTAATATAAGTGCAAGTATGAATATTAACAATAAAAAGAGACTATGACATGTAGTGACTCATAAATATACATATATTAAAGGTATTATTTTTAGTATAAATAGTTTCCGGACCAAAAAACAAAAGTGCACCTTTGAAGTTGTTTCTGCAATCTCAGTACGTATAAGGTTTTCACAGTAGCAATAGATTCTTGGCATATATCTCTATGAGCCACTACTTGTTCCTTTATTATTTCCCTCTTCTTCGGCTTCTTCCCCGGCTGATGAACTAATTTTGCCAACCAAAACTGAACGTTCTGTGTCTCTTGGACAAAATTGAAGAGCTCATAGCCTCATGAATTCTGCTCTCCTCCTGTAATTAAACACTGCAAAAATGGAAACGAAAGTGATTGTACAAGGTTAAAAGATAAAATCAGCTAGTGTCGGAATGTACCAAGTAGACCTATTAGTAAAGGTTCTGATTCTCTAGTGACATAAATTATAAATTCAATATTCAATTTATCAGAAGAAAAAAAAATGAAGGGATTGACTCCATACTGACTATAGAAGAAAAGAAAGCTCATTCAATTGAACTTCTCTAGAGCTTTACTCTTAGCTTCATAGTCCAGACCAACTCCAGGTTATATCATGATTGAAAGAGGAGACATGGCATCCAGGGGGAGTGGATACGCAACACTGAAAGCATGGCACTGCAGCTAGCCAAGATATATGAAACTGAGGGCATTGTATAGCGCAGGTCTACAATGTTAAAAAAAAGCTACAGCTTGTGGTAACAAGAAAATTCATGGAACCTAAATATCACTACAAGAAAACTGACATTTTGCAACAAATTTTTTAGCAACTAACCAGAATTAATTGCAAAAAGGCTACATTTACCAACTGAATTGACATTAGTCGAGCAAAGAGGATTAAAACTTTGGGGCCCACATGTTCCAACATTTGGCATCTAAAGTTAATTTTTTGCGACTATTTTGTTAGTCACAGAACCAATTGCTTTAGTGACTAATAAATTTAGTTGCAATTTTTTTCGAGTGATTTTTCCCTCCAAAATTTAATAATTTGCATCTAAAATATGGCTTTTTGCATCTAAATTTTTTGGTTACAAAAAATAATTTTTTGCAACTACTAATTTAGTTGCTAAATTAGTTGCGAATAATTAGGGATTTATTAGTAACTATTATGATTAGTTGTAGAAAAATGAAATTACCAAAATATCCCATATTTGGACAGTAATTACAAGGGCCCCAAAATATATACAGCAACTAAATTTGATTTAGTTGCTAATTTAACTTAAAAAATTCATATTCCCCCAAAAATTATTTGTTCCCACCAGACCTCAATTATGGGCAACTAACACTAATTCTTCACTGACTAAATTTTTAGTTGCAAATTGACTTATTTCCATAATAGAATTATATTTCAAAATTAAATAACTAATTAGAATCCTTACTTTTTTAAGTTATTTACAGAATACCCTAACCTATATAAAGTAAGCAATTTTTTGCAATTTCATCTCTTCTCCACGCATGTTTGCCCTAGCTTTTTCCCCAAATTTCCCAAACACACAACCCAAATTTCATCTCTTCTCCACGCGTTTGCCCTCGCTGTTGCGCGAATTTTCGAATTGTAGAACCTGACTTCATCTTTTCCCCACGCATCTTCATCTCTTTGATCTGACGCGCCTTCATCTTAATCGCTGTTGCCTGAATTTCCGAACTGCAGAACCTGACTTCATCTTTTCCCCACGAATCTTCATCTTAATCGTTGTTGCCCGAATTTTCGAACTGTAGAACCTGACTTCATCTCTTCTCCACGCATCTTCATCATTCAATTGATCTCCTTAGTTTTCTTCATTCATCGAATACGAGGCAGTCCCTAACCTCCCGTAAGTACAATTTTTAATTCTTTAGTTCTCTCACATGGTAACATTGAATCTGATTTCAATTATGTTTGAGTGAGACCTTTAATCTTGTAATGCTATTTATATTACCCAAAAAGAAACTCTCTACACCTCTCTCCATATGCCTTCTTTAGCACCCTTTGACGTTAACGGAACGAAAGAAGAGAGGCATATGACGAAGAAAATAGCTCTTCAAAGTTTAGACGAAACTGACTTTTCGGCGGAAAAGAAGAAAAAGAAGGACTCAAAGAATAAGGCGGATGACTTTGAAAGGTCTAAGAAGAAGGATAGCAAGAAGTGAAAGGTGATGGAAGAAGATGACGAAGAGAGAAGTGAAACGAGCTCGGAATTAGGTGAGCCTGTGAATTTGAAATCGGATATATAAGAAGAAGCAAAAGAAAACGAAAGTAGATGCTGAGGTGGAAGAGGAGGAGAAGAGTGAGAATCTGAATGCTATTTCTCGGTTTCGAATATCAGAACCATTGAGATAGAAACTCAAGTCAAGGGTATTGAGTCTCTGTTTCCAATTCAAGCCACCACTTTTGATATGGTTCTTGATGGCTCCGACTTAGTTGGACATGCACGCACTGGTTAGGTATAATATTCTCTTTTAATTGATTTTTTTTTTTAACTTTTGATATCTTAGTTTGGGAGAAGACTACAAGAAGGAAGAAATGGAAATAATGATGTGTGCGGCACGCCTCTGCCTCTTGCATTCATCTTCTAGAAGGCCAACAATGAAGACGGTAAACTTCTTTTTTCATAGTCTGAAAAAAAATTTGCGCATCAAATTTCCATTCTACCAAAAGTGTGAAGTAATAGAGAATCCTCAAGTTTGGCCTCTTTACTGATTTTGCATGTTGGATCAACGTTTTAGATTATCGAAATTGACTCAAGTAAATGCTCTAAAATTTACAGGATTTGAAGCAAAAGTCGAAGTACTTGCTAACAATCACAGTTGGTCTGAATCAGAGGCAAAATATTGATAGAATGGTTAAAAAGGTGTATATGAATGGACCATTTCATTCTTTTTTTCTACCTTAACTGATTTTTACTTCAGAGATACTAACGTTTTTGTTACATAAATTTTGATATTTTTCTGAGGATTTCCAACTTTTGCTTTTCCACTATGATGGTCGGACAAGTGAATGGGATGAATTTGAGTGGTCAAAGAGCGCAATCCATGTTAGTGCAAGGAGACAAAAAAAATGGTGAGATTTTAAGATCTTCTGCATAGTACTGAATTCCAACCTTTTAGCTCCTTTAATTTCAGAGCTATCAAAGTATAGAATAAGCATCTCATTGTTTTTATATGTTTTGTTTTCATGATCATCCATTCTTGAATTGCTTGGATTTATTGTCAAGGTTTTGATGCGAGAAATCTTCAATTTAAGCTTTCATTTTCACATATGATTGGCCCTGACGTTGTTGCAGCTTATGAGTATATTTTTATTTGGGATGAAGATCTTGGCGTGGAACACTTCAACGGGGAGAAGTAAGTTCTATTTTTCCAGTTATGATTTCTGGTCAAGTTTAACAGTCACAACTTTCTTTCTAAATTGCTCCATATGAATAACCATGTATATTGAGTTGCTTAAAAAACATGGGCTAGAGATCTCTCAACCAGGTCTGGAGCCCAATAACGGATTGACATGGCAAATGCCGAAGTGGAGGGGTGATCGAGAGGTTCACAAGTAAGCTTTATAGCTCACTCTCTTGCGCTCTGTCTCCCTTTTGTATAAAGTAGACATTTATTTGATGAGTATTGCTGGATTATTCGTATAATATCAGTTTGCTAAGACATGATGCATTTTGAATTTATTTTCAGGTTTACAGAAGAGAAACCTGGCTGGTGCAGTGATCCACATGTGCCTCCATGTGTTGCGTATGTTTTTTCTCTCTCACACGTAGATTTTGTATTAGTTTGATGTTGACATATCTCAATTGGTGAGTTAACATCATTCATAATTATAGTATTTGTATGCTAGTTATTGACATGAAAAATCATGCTTCAGTGAAGAAGTGTCAATTGCCTATTGGCAATAACGGATATTTATGGTTCCTTATATACGACTTGTTAATTGACACATTTTATTTGTGCTGCATAGTTACAATAACATCTTTTAACTCTTTCTATAAAAGAATGGTATATAAGTTTGATTGTGAAAGAGCAATAACAAATTTTGTTGTCCCTAATTTTCCTTTTAAGAATTCAATCGCTCATGTCTCTCTAACTATATGACTTGCTTTCCGATGGCTTACAGAAAAAGTAATTTAATTGATGCATTCTCTCTCCTTTATCCATTGCTGATATTATTGCTACTGTCGGCCTCTCTCTTTCATCCACCAATTGATCCAATATCAGATAATGATATTGTTTCCCTTATCTCAATCACTGCCTCCATAGAATTCTAATAGTTTTCACCAAGGAAAAACTTACAATGATTTATAGCTCTTTTAAAATTGATTGACCATAATTTGAGATTATTAGCTATTATCAATTGTCAGAAAAATAAGTCTATTACATCCATAAAAAACCGAATTGCTTAGTTCTGCAACACCTTTGAGTGATTTGGTCCCCAGATAAGTGGATATGATGAAAAGAAAAAGTTGATGTGATTGTTCATAGTTGTAGTGATAGAGCATGGCAGTAGAGAGTAGTATTGGTAAGTGGCAGTGGGTTGGTACATTGTCAGCGGTGATGTGTTAGAGTCATGAAAGTGACTCTATTTTGGTGATAAAAATACCCCATTTGTGATTAAATTGAAGTATCTTAAGACAATTAAAGAATTTATGAATTTATTCACGAAAATCGCTTCCTAATATTTTTCTTATGAATTTAACGTGTTTGGAATAATTTTGGAAAGTATATGAGTTGATATTGGGTTGTAGTTTATGGATTAAGGGTGATTTTGTCTCATTTATGCTGTTTAGGGGGTAAAATGTCATATTTTAAGGGGCTGATTTTGTCACTTTTCAATTATGTAGGGACTAAACTGAAATTTTACAAATTGTTCTATAAAAGAAAAATGCAGGTCGCGTGAACAGGGAGGCTGCCATCCATAAAGTTTTCCGACGACCCTTCGTCTTCCACCTCTGGCGACTCTTTGGCTTCCTCGACCACAGATCACCGTTAGCCCATCGTCGAACCACCACCGCGAAACACGGAAGCTGCGGCGTTTCATCTTCCTTCCACCGCGTCGTTTTGTCTTCCAGGCCAGTTTCGACCGTTTTTCGTTGACAATTTGGCTCCCCAAGGGTCGATCCACCTTCCTCACAATGGATCTACACTTCCTGCTTCACTGCCGCCACGAAACCGCCTAATCCGCGATTTAGCCGCCGCGACTATTCATCTTCCAGGCCAGATCCTGCTCATTTCCGGCGACTTCTCACCTCCCCAAGACCTGATCTGAACTTCCCATCACCAGAGCTTTCCATCGGTACCTTCGGATCCCATTTCCGCCACCATTTTCTGGAAGACCCGCCGGAAAATTAACGTTAATTTTCCGAAGTGCGGCTATTTGTATTCCGAGCTGTCCGTTGGTCGTTTTCGCCCCTTCTTCGCATCATATCGTTGTCGATTACCTCCTCTCCGCCATGGTCAGCTCTGTTTCCACCGTTTCGACCTCCGTCATCACCACCATGAGCAGCTAAGCTCCCGGTTGTCTGTTACGGCATAGGCGAGATCGGGATTGACTCCACAACTCTCCTCATCGACTCTCGACTAGTTGTATGAGCCCAATTATAGGACATTTGGTAGTATTGTGCTTCAGATTATATTTGTTTTCGTTTCATGATTGATTTCGATACTTTAATATGATTTGAGCATAACTTGTGATGAATATTGTTGTCCATTATGATTTAATGTTTTCATAGAACTTGCTGAATGATAAACGTTGGTTTGGAATAATTAAATGATGAATATTGCTTTTCATTACTTCGCATCGATTGTAACTGAGTTGTGTTCGAATTTAATTTAATTTCTACTATTGTTGCGTTTATTGTGAAGTTGGTTGATTGGATATTACGTGTTGCCAGATTGTATTTGTTAATCGCGTACCAACTAGTGGTATTGCCTTGTAGCGTTTATCGATGTTCAATGATAGTCTTTAACCAATCGAACTTGAGTGATCGGGTGAGACAGGATAGATTATACCTAGAGTGTCGGGAAACCATTTCATTGATTTACCTTGCCTTGTAGGTTTAGGGGATCGTAGAGGGTGGAGGAGAATTGTGTGAGTCGGTCTCGTGTCGAACCAAAACCGTAACAACAACATTTTTATTATAAAGTCTTTATTTGTTTTAATTTCACTATTTCATTATTTGCATTTAGTCTATTTAGTTTCATTAATCCATTGCCAATTTCATTTTCGCTACTTAAAATACATTAGGTTGTTACTCTTACTCCCTGTGGATTCGATCCTGCTTACCGCTACTACGGTATTTAGGTTTAATTTTTAGACTGTGATGATCGGTCTAACAAAATTTTGGCGCCGTTGCCGGGGAGCAACGTGCTTTTGACTTTGTGTGTTTGGGTAGTTATTAGTTTTTATTCTAGGTTTATTTTAGTCTTTGTTGTTTTGTTTGTATTATTTTCTTTCTTGTGATTATTTGTTTGGGTGAATTGTTTAATATTTGTGTCCCGTTTAGTTTGTCTCTTTGCATTTTTTAGTTAATTATTTTCTTTTTAGGTTGTTTGAGTAATTTCATTTTTTTCTTTGCTTTATTTTATTTTCATTGGAATAGTTTCATTTTTGTTTGTTTTTGTTTTGCAGGAAAATTGCAATTGGGAAAACGCTTCAGCATGTCGTGAGCATTGAAGATCCTGCACGTCCCGATTGTGAAATTCTCTTAACCTTTGATTTTTTTTTTATTGCTAGGATTTAATTTTTTTCCTTAGTATTAAATTCTTTTAGGTTGCATTGATAAATTTAGTTTTGATTAAACATTTTGTTGTGTGAAATTTCATTGAGTATAGTTTGTTAGATTTTAGATTTGTTTTAGTTTTGTTTCGTGTGCTTAGTAAAATTTGTTTCTTAGGTTTTGCATTTAGTTAATTTTCTTTGACATTGTTGCTGCGTTGCTTGTTGAGCCTTTTGTGTGTTTGGTTGGTGAATGCAAACTAGAATGTCTTTTAACGAAGAGTTATTACCTTTGAATCTTGAAATTGAACGCACTTGTAAGAAGAATAGAAAACAAGCACGTAGGATGGCTGACCAGGATGAACCCGCACATGTGCTCCTTAGCCAACATTTCACACCCACCACATACACTTCAGCCTCATGTATCCATATCCCCAATGTCCAGACATAGCACTATGAGATCAAAACTAGTGTCATCCAATTGTTGCCAAATTATTATGGGAATTTAAATAAGGAGCCATACAAACACTTAGATGAATTTTTAGAGGTTTGCTCCACAGTTAGACTTCAACATGTGAATGAAGATGTCGTGCGCTTAATTTTGTTCCCATTTTCACTTAAGGATCGAGCCAAATAGTGGCTCAATTCTTTGGCAACAGGGTCCAGTATCTCTTGGACCCAAATGCAAGAAGGATTCCTAAAAAAATATTATCCCATTGGTAAAACCAACAGCATACAACGAGCCATTACTAGTTTCGCTCAACTTGATGGCGAAGAATTTTATGAGAGTTGGGAACGTTTGAAGGAAATGCTTAGGAAGTGTCCCCATCATGCAGTCCCTAGGTGACAATTAGTCCGTAGTTTCTATGACGGACTGACTGAGAGGCATAGGAATATGGTAGATGCCTCTTGTGGAGGAACATTTATGCACAAGGACGAGAATGAGTTATGGCAACTCTTCGAGACCTTAAGTGAAAATTCAATGCACCACATTTCTGCGTCTAGAATGCCTATCTCAGGGCAGCCATCCAAGAAGGGTGGCGTGTATGAGGTGTCACAGTTAGATGACATTAGTTCCAAGTTATAGGTGTTGGCCCACTGATTTGACCAGTTTGTATCTATACAAGGGCAACCCTCTACACTTTCATCTCAGAAGGCGAACCAGGATGTTTTTGCCATGCACTCCACTCTTGACCATCCGGTTGAGGAACCGGCCCCTAACTCTTTTGAGGAGCAAGTGCAAGTTGCACAAGGCTTCCAGAGACGGAGCGATCCGTACTTGAACACATACAATCCTGGGTGGCGTAACCACCCTAATTTTTCATGGAAGCCACAACCACCTCAGAATGTCCCTAATAATATGCCATACAGGAACAATCCTTCCAATCAACAAGGCAATTATAGGGAGCAATCTTCAATCCAACCACCCATCCAACCTAGGTTCCCACCTCCCGTTCGGCAGCCTACTCCAGTGTCTAGTTCACTAGAATCAATGATAGCTCAAATGCTCCAAACCATACAGGAACAAAAAGCCGACATGAATGCTAGGTTCCAGGATTTAGAGCAAAATACCCAACTTCTACATTCCCATTCCCAATCCATTAGTAAGCTAGAGACCCAGATTGGTCAAATAGCTGAAGCAGTCAATAGGAGGGAACAAGGCTAATTGCCTAGTCAAGTCATAGGTAACCCTAGTGGTTCTTCTCGGCAGAGAGGGTTTTCCGAACAAGCTAAGGCCGTGATGACTCTTCGGAGCGGCCGAGAGCTAATTAGGCCTAAGAGGGAAGTAAAAGTCCAGGGTAGAGAAGAGGAAGGTCTAGGTAGGGACCAAGCCAAAGAGAGTGAGAGTGAGCCTTTTGTAGAGTCAAGTGTTCAGAGATCGGGTAAGGAGAAAGTTGGGGAGAATGAACCATCCCCTGCATCGTACATACCGAGAGCACCATTTCCTCAGTGCTTAGAGCCCCCAAATGTTCCCACTACTAGGAAAAGCGCTAGGATGGATGAAATGATTGAGTTGTTTAAGCAGGTGCAGATTAACATTCCACTCTTAGATGCCATTAAGCAAGTACCTGCTTATGCCAAATTCCTCAAAGACTTGTGCACACAAAAGAGGAAAATGAAATCTCACACACCTAAGACTGTACATTTACCGAAAAATGTAAGTGCGGTTGTCTCAAACCGCATTCCCCCGAAGTTAAAGGATGGTAAGCGAATGATGGTGGTTGTTTTAATGAGATGGGCCATCTCAAATTTTCTTTTAAGACAACTTGATTGACTTTTGTTCTATTCATATGAATGTAGACAAGTTAGAGAGTAAGAACCTAGTTTGCTGTTGAGTTATGGTCTGGTTGTCTATGTTAAAAAAATTTTTTGCATATAAATTATTATTAAAAAGCGTTTTCCTGTATCATTAAGATTCATTGGAGGCAGGAAATATTAAAGTTTCGCGTAATAAAATTATTTTCTAAAATAAAACTTCTTTGTAATTGGGATTTGTTTGTTAGCATTTTAAATCATTGATGCAAAATCTAAAATAGAACTTCTTTGTGATTGAGGTTTATTTGCTAGCATTTTAAATCATTGATGCAAAAGTGGTATGTTCCATATAGATGTTTCAAATAATTAAGTTATATCTACAACAATACTTCTGTTTGTAATAAATTAATTTGGTCAAGAGGTTCCCACACTATAATTGTAAATGGCTAACTTTTTGCTCTCTCGATTGTTTGAAAGACTGGTGTATTACTATATGCACTCTTGAGCTTATTTATAAAGGGAGAAAGGAAAAAGTTACCTGGATATGGAGGAGGAGGTTATCTTGGTTTTATATTGCATCACAAAATTATAAGCCTTTTGGTAGCTTCAAGGATTTTGTTGGATCTGTTTGTGCTCTTTGTAACTGTGTTGTTACTGCAATCAATTATGCACAAGCTGAGTCTATTAATATATATTTCTGGCCTGTTATATTTGCCTTTGATTTACTTTGTTCTAAAATGATGGACAAGCCCGGGAGACAGAGCATTGTGTAATGTGATAGATGCTTCAATGAATTTGTGTAGATTACAAATTACAAATATGAGATTCTATCTTGGATTATTAGGCATTCTACTAATCATTAATACATCCCCAATCATTTTCTCCAAGATATTCCCTTCATATATTTTAACTCTTTCTTGTTTTTTCTTAACATTTTTTTTTTCCTCACTTTCTTATTAACCAAGCACTCTGCAAATTAGGAATTAACTAGAGAAATCAATAAAGATTTCCATGAATCTTCATGCCTCAAACCTATGTTGATTAAATATGTGTGCATATATATCCATAACAGTTAGGAGTTATTATGGGTTCAACTTGAGGTCTAATATGTGTTGCAGTACGTTCTGTGAACTTTGATGAGTAGTCTTTCTTTTCTATTGCCATTTCATATGTTTTTGTCACATATTGTATACCCCAGAATAATTATAATTGATTTGTAATAATTTAGTTTCTTGCTTGACTTATTGATTATGCATTGAATTGATGGTAGGAAAAAATGATACATTCGTGCAATAATGCTTGAAGGAGCAGCTCATCTTACTTGAAGGAGCAAACGCAGAGTTAAGGCGCATAGTCCAACAACAAGAAAATAAGATAAATAGTTGTATGGACTATATATATATATATATGAAAATATGATATTTGATGTTAGTGTTCAGATTTTTATATTGTGATGGATTATTTTGTTGATGTTGAATGTATAAACTAGGTCAATACAAAATGCTTTTGCCACTAATTATTTTCTCAAAAAAAACACATTCTGCAACTAATTTGTAGTAGCAAACAGTAATTTATCATAATTGGATTCCACATTCAGCGTCTAAAATGACTATAATTAACTACTAAATTTTAGTCACCAAAAGATACATTCGACCACTAATAAAATAATTGCAAAAACCTATTGGGTTCCACATTCAGCGTCCAAAATAACTATAATTAACTACTAAATTTTGGTCACTAAAAAATACATTTGGTCACTAATAAAATAGTCGCGAAAACCATTTGGATTCTACATTCAGCATCTAAAAGTGTTACAATTAACCACTAAATTTTGGTCAGCAAAAGATACATTTGTCGACTAATAAAATAGTTGCGAAAATCTTTTACGAAATTATCCTTACACCTTTGGCGTCTAATTTTTGTGGGATTCGCAACAAATTATTAGACATTAAAACGTACATTTTGCAACTAATTGATTAGTCGCTATACAATTTTATCAAATTACCCTTGAACTTTTAGCGTCTAAGTTGGGGGACTAATTTGACCAGCATTTAGCGACTATTTTGCTAGTCGCAAAAAAAAAAAAATTTCGCGTCTAAACCAAAATTTAGACGCGCTATGAATCTGCGACCAGCCTACTGCAACTAAGGGGTGACTACCAAATTTAGACGCTAAAAATGGCTTAGCGTCTAAATGTGACTTTCTGCGTCTAATTTTGCTAGACGCAGAATGCCAGTTTTCTTGTAGTGTATGTAGAAAGCTTGTAAACCAACTTCATTAGTTCATTGTTCCAAATAGATAGCATGATGCTGAGGGCGAGGCTTTGTAGAAAACTTGTAAACCAAGAATTGTGTGATTTGATTTCTTTAGCATCACTTGGTGCTAAAGGGTCGAAGGATCGCCACCATGCCACCCTCATCATCAATGATGTCCCATTTCTTAGATATAGATCGAACTATTTCTGCAGTCAAAAGGACAATATCTAAGATGTCAACACTTCATATATTTTTAAAAGTCTTAGAATGGAAATCAGGATGATCGGAAGTTCATCGGAATATTGATACATTGGCTCTACTGACACAACTTTTTGCATCAATGTAAGGGGAAATGTGCACTGCAACTCCATTGCCGTGTCACAACAAGCTAAAAAGCATAAAAAAGGCCTATAATGACGTTAGTTATGGGTTGCAACAGGCTTAAAAGTATATCCAGGCCTACTACAACGCTAAGTTTGCGTCGAAGTAGGCTAAAAAGTCTATCCCTACCACATTTTTTTTTTTTGGTCTTCAAACTCTTAAAAATATTTTCTCTACATTTTTTGTTTCATGTACCAGAAGCTCTTGGAGTGGATTAAAACCATCACTCAAACATACTAGAGTGTTTGGTTGTGTATGCTACAAGTTCCTGACGATATTCCTCAACTGTATAATCTCAAGCATTTGGAAATGACAATTGAAGTATTAGATGGCAATTACCTTCTTCCTTGTGTGGCTTTCTTGAAAGCAGCTCCTTCATTACATAAATTTACGCTGAAGTTATCAGATGTACAACACTCCTTTGGACTGGTAAATGTCAAGGGTCATCCATATTTAATCCTCGAGAATTTATTAAGCATAGGGGTAGTGGAATTGGTTGGGTTTGTTGGGGTGAACAATAGATAATTATTGACGGTGCAAAATTGCTGGAAAAGATAATAATTAATCCTTGTAAACCACCTTATCAATTGTTAAAAATTGTCTAATTAGCGTGCTATAAACTAGAGATCAAAACTGACCAAAACGGATGTGCTTATCTTTTTCGACATGCAAGACAAAAGGATGGACACAACCGCTCAAAAAAGGAGCATGCAAACTCTATACAAAAGAGAGAGGGGACACAGCATAAGTGCTCTAAGGGAGCACACAAGCTCTAAACAAAGAGGCAGGGGCAAAGGTGCCCTAAGGAGCACACAAGCTCTAGAAAAAAAACAAATAAAGCAAAATCAGTCTGGCTGGCGCCAGATGGCTACAAAACTTCCTCTATGGGAATTTGTCATACATAAATGAAGATGAACATGAGATGACTCTCAGCTGTTAAATGAATTAATTGTTAAGCTAAGTTTTTCGATCATTTGTATTCAACAATAGACATGTTTTTCTTTTTCGGAAATATAACTGGATAATTTCTTCCCCCAAGAAAGCTTTGGTATGATCTTAGGCTCTTGTCTGTTCACTATCAATATTGCAGCAATTTGATGAAATTTACAGTATCAAATTCAAGCATAAAATGTTCCATATATTTACAGTCCCCCTAATTGACTTTCTTTCATTACAACGGTGGTGTTGGTTGCATTGACATTATTTCAGAGCTCAGGAATCAGGATACTATAAATTGATATCTATATATTATATATGTTGAACAATAACTACACGTATATAATATGAAGGTTAAGAAAACATTTTCAAAATATGAAACCCTATACATACAGATACATATACAAAGCTACGACTGCTCCTCATAGGAAGGGTGTATGCGTGTTTATAAGTTATTATGGCTGGAAAGAAGATGTAGCTTCTACAGATCAAAGCTATGGCTGTTGAAATGGAATATTGGATGATGGCTATCTCTGGTTAAACTGTGTGACCTGATTTCTTCTGCAACACTTGACTGAAGAGTCGGCGGACCACACACAATGACACCCACATCAACATTGCCCCATTTGTTAGATATGGATCCAAATATTTCTGCAGTAAAAAAGAACATCTCAGAGATCTCAATGCTTCATCATCCATTTGATATTTTCTCCTAAAGTATTTCCTATCCTGACATTTCTTTTTCCATATTTATATTAATTTGTTTATGTAATATATCATCATGGTTTTGTACTGAAAAAGAGAAAGGAAGTGAGAGAGAAAATACCTTTGAAGTCTGGTCTTGAACCATACCGAATAACAGTTGAACTGTTGGGATTCGCTGGTTCAATATCCTTGTGTGCCATAGTCTTGACATTCTGTGATCTGTCAACTCCTATCCCATCATCCTTATGTTCCACTCTTGCAGAATTTCTTCTTCCCCAGAGATGCCATAAACCGATCACGGAGCCTCCAAATATTAGAACACCAGCAACCATACAAGCTATAAAAAGAAGGCCTTTGTACCACCATGAATCTATGCTGAAGCGGTTTACGTAGAAGATATTCAACATAGCCACCAAAATAATAAAGCCTACTGTAGATGAAATAACATATAGCCCAGACCATATATTATCTCCTGTACCAACCAAAACCGACATGGCACAACCATTGGAGACAGGATAAACAGAAGAGTTCATAGCCTTGTGCTGCATACCCTCTTCCTGCAGAAAAAAAAAATGAAATGCCGGAACTCAATTAATTGATTCTAACAAAAAAGTATCAAGGAAAAATAATAGAAGAAACTTAACCTACCAAGGGAGGTTCTGATTCTCGAGTGACATATATGCAAGACTCAATATTTAATTTGTCAAAGTAAAATGGACATATTGACTCCATGTCCAAATTTGAAAGAAGAGGAAGCTCATTTGATTTCTTCACTGCCCAAACAATCAAAATGTTTCTTGGTAGACAAGGCTTCCCTTCCCTAAGACGGTGGAGAATATCACTTATGATAGCCAAGAATGGCGAAATTCCAATGCCACCAGCTACCAAGATTAGGTTCTCATACCTACGAGAACATAAAGGCAAAGTCAAATCATCAGCTTATAAAGGATAAAACTTGCAATTAATCTGAATCTCCAGTAAATACAATTGTAATGTGTAATAACATTACAATTGATGATCAACTATTATGCACAGACATTTGATCAAGATTTACTCTACATACATTAAGTGGTATGGCAATTCATGTCCGTATGGTCCCTCCACAGAAGCTGTTATCTTGGTATTAGGTAGCTCTTCTTCGGATTCAGCCTCCGATATGCTCAAAATATTTCCCCTTAACTTTTTTGTCCATTCTCCAAGAACCTTTATGAGAACAGACACATGATATTTACCATCTAGAGGACTAGAGGAGACACTGAAAGGATGCCACTGCAGCCAAGATAATTCCCGAATTTGAAGGAAAATGAAACTGAGGGCATTGTACCGCATGTCTGCATAGTTAAAGATGAACCAATTAATGATATGGTATCTAAAAATTTTCAAGAAAACAATAACTTCATGCAGCATAATAATTACTTGCAGGTTTTGAAAGAACCAATTCCACAGTCCCACAGGGAAGGCATGAGGCTGAAAGTACATCTACCGTCCTTCTTGATTGGCAGAACCGCAGAAAGCGATCAATTATGAAAAGAAATATTCCTCCAGCAGCTATACTAAAAATAAAATCACCAACATGCAGTGCCAAGAAGACAACAAAGACTACATATAACTGATGGGTGTAGAAGAACAACTCGAAATACTGCTTTCTCACAGGATTAAGTGATGTCACCCACATCATCAGGCCAGCTAAAAGGCTGATAACTCCTGGAAGAATAGCAATACCAACATTTGCCCACTCCAGTAACTGCATGAAAAAAAATTAAAATATGCAATAAGGGAGTACTTCAGTCTTTTCAGTGAAGCACAAACATGTTTATGAATATGTATGCATTATATTTCGTCTACAAACATACATCTATTTTTAAGCACATATATTCATACGAGCAAGAGAATTAAGAGTGTAAGGACTCACTTCCTTTAGGAGGCGACCTTGAATAGCCCATGCTATCACATAAAATAGCCCATGAAGAGTGAAAAGCAGCATGGTAAGATGCCCCAGCCACACATGATATTTTGTAGCATGCTCAAAAGGGATGTCCACTAGGCGGAGAAGAACAGAACCTCTTGCAACCGGAAGAAACAAAAATGCCAAGCAAAGTAATCCAATCATACCAAAGCGAAGTCCAGACAATTCCAACATGTAAAGACTGAAAGTTCAAGGACACCAGGAAGTCAGCAAATATTATTGATCCTCATAAGTGAAAGAACAAGAAAGGTTATGAATTGCTAACACTAACCTCTTGAAGAATCGAAAAGGTAACATGCTACATGTTTAATGATAACAACCTACTGAAATTGTAGTGCTAGACCAGCAGAAGATTAACAAATAAATAAAAGAAAATTATGAGAACAAGAAATATTGAACAGTATCTCAAAACATATTCAAGTAGAGCTGCGGAGCAGAACATGTGTACGAACAGAGAATATCCATTACAGAGAAAAAAATTTCAGACATGTGAATGCCTAAGAATCTACGGTAGGACAAGTACAATGATAAGGCCAATGGATGTGAGAATCAAATTACTGGTTGAACTTGAAAAATATTGAACTACAAACTTTAACAGGGCTGAAGCTTCAAGCTTTCAAATTCCAATCAGACCAAATTTTGAACTGGACTTGTATAGAAATTAACTAAACCAAGTTCCAATTATCATATTTTATTTCTTCTAACATTTTTCATTATTTAAATTTGCAAACAATCAATTCAGATTGAATCCAGGTCATGCTTTAGCCAGTAAGAACAAAGTTAAAGTAGTCCTCATATGCAGTTTCGATTAAAAACAAAAGTAGGAGTCTTAAACAAGCAGTAGAAAAGAATTGATGGAGAACCATTCTAAAATGAGTGTAACCAGAATTAGTGGCTGAGAGTATTTAGAGTAAAAAAAAACAGATAAAGGAAAAGCGAAAAGCTAAAAGGAGAGCATTCATGAATCGGCAAAAGCTATCGACTTCAACAAACTAAAGTTACAATAACCAATTGATTTCTAATAAAATTAAAGTTTAACAACTAAAATCAACAAATGGGGCAATAGAATTGACCTATGAAAGATAAGATATGGTACCTTTTCTCTTTAGAAGGAATCTGGAACTTGGATAGGAGACTGATATTAGTCATGGTGTAAGCATAAACAGCCCAAATTACGAACACAACAAACAGGACAATCCCAACAAACTCAGCTGCAGATACAACTCCAAATGGTCCATCCACAAGCATAGGAAATGTCCACAACCGAAATCGCGGATATTTTGAAGTCTTCTTCCTAAACACAAGTTCTATGTTACAAAATAACACATACAACAGACAAATATTCACTATCACAGAATCGCATACCTTGGGAGGTCCTCTTCCCCAGAGATAATAAGATGCACAATGGAAAGAAATGCAATAACAAGGACTGGTCCACTGAATACCAAAAATATACTTCCTGCAATATTACAAAGTATCAAACTTGAGACGACTAACAAGACAACAGTAACAAAGATGAATTATAGTGAGCCAAAAGTTTGAATTTTCCAACCTGTAACACCGAAAACAGTTCCAGTGGTGGCTTGAATCCATTTCTCAAACAGTTGGGTACCAAATTCTGATGGGTACACAAAAATGAGAGCAATCCAAGCAATAAAAAGCACCCACATTAAAAACTTGAGAACCCATTTGACTGATGATACAAATAGAGACGTCTTCTTCACATAAACAGCCTCAAGACCTTCATTTTGAAGAAGAGGTTCATCCATGGCAACAAAATCACTTCTTTCTTCTTTTTCAGAGTTTCTCTGGTGTGCAGTGAGCTGATGAGTGAACCCAGAAGGCCAAAGCTACATAAATACAAGTAAAGATGGGAAAAAATCCAAACTTTGTGGAACCCCAGTCCCATAAAAACCAGGTATATTAAGGATTTGTCGTTTTATACATGAAAAGAATTTGGAATTAAGGATAACTAAAACAAAGCCACACAAAAAAAGGTGGAGCAGTGTCCACTGATTAAAAAAATCTGATGAGAAATGAATTCCCACCAGAATTAACAAATTACAAGTGTGGACAAATGAAACTTGCAGCCCTCTGAGTTTTGGTGATGGTACTAGTAACAGAACTGTTGCTTGTAAGGAATCTTGGAATGAGTGGTGGCTTTGATTCCAAGTAATACAAAGAATTAAAAAGAAAAAAAAAAACATAAACATAAGGTGGTTGTGACTTGTCAATTGTCAAATGTAAATTATTGAGGGAGAGAAGGTCCACTAAATCTGTACCTTAATCATAAATAACCAGAAATGAAGCTTTCCATTACTCATCTCATATCATTAGTAATTTCCCAGTCAATGGCAATTGAGAGGTAGCCCCTTACAAACCTTAAATCATGCCAAGAAACTATTAAAAATCATAATGTAATGCCTTCAACTTTAACTTCTTTTTAAAGCAAGAATTTTGCTCGAGGAGATTATTATAATACAAACTGACAATTTTATTTCCTTCAGTAACTTTAATCATGGTCTACACATTTCAAAGTTGAAAAAGAGCCCCTATTGTGTATGAACACAATTCTCTTAATTTCGCATTTCAAGTTGAGAAGCAGGCTTCTGCAATTAATCAGTATATTAACGTTATTTTAAGTCCTTTATTTTTAACCCCCGTTTGTGGCCTACTGGAAGTCTGGAACTAGTTATTAAATGTTACTTTAGTACAAACTCAACATCTCATAATTATCGAGGAGAAACCACAAATCAAGCACAGTTAAACTGTTGAAGATTTTTTAGGTTTGATTATTTCTCAGTAATTATCTATCATTAAGTTGCTGATTGTAACTGCTTATTCTCTCTTTATGTTAGGCTATCAAAATCAAGTCAATTGTTATTCTAAACAGTCTTTGACACTTTGAATGAGAATCAAAGTATGCTAGTCAATACAAAGCTTTTGATTCTCCCTGTTATAACACCATTGAATTGATGAAAAAGATAAACCTCGCACAGATAATATAAAATATGTGAAGTAACAAAATCACAACTCTATATATATTATATTGATTCTTTGGTCAAACAAACCTAATAAATTGTTACATTATTCGAACTCTCAATTCTTATCATAAGATTGATCCAATGGATGAGAGTCATTTATGGTCAAATCTGTTTTACTAATAAAAGTATTAACAGAGTCCAAGTAATACAGTGAATGCAACGATTTCTCTCTTCTAATTTGATTACATGTTTTTTCAATCATGAAGTTGAGAATGCAGAAAACACCGTTTACTAAATACCCATGTGGTTTTTAATTTCAGCTCATATTTAGGGGAAGCTGGCTTAATAATTTGATTTCACTTTTAAGAAAATCCCCACGTTGCTTAATTGGTTATCATTAAAATAAACACAAAAGATTTTTGGATTGAGCTTGCACTTCAACACTTAAGATTTTTGGTTGATCATGAACTTGAAGAAACTGGAGCAAAGTTTTGTATTTGTTGATTTACTGATCGTCAAATTGTAAAATTTATTAAGAGTTAAATATGTTCCCAGCCCCAAAAATGGCCCACTGACAAATTCATACCCGCCCACTTTTAAAAGACCTTTTCACTGCCCAAATATTATGTTTTCCTTTGGGTTGGCTGGTAAATATAGCGATTTACGAAGAAAAAAAACCCCCATTTTTTCTTCTCTTCTTAGCCTCTGCCATTGCCGGCAATTGCCACCGGTGTTGGGGAGTGCCGGTGACCAGAAAATAAACAAACAAATTACAAATACTACAAATAAACATTCTTCAATCGTCTTTGAACCCAACAAACACAAAAACCTGAACGAATCAGACCTAATCAATCAATCAAAACTTGAAAACCCTAGGGTGGGGAAGTTTCAATCGCAGACGATTATTGAGCAAACGAAATCAAGAATGTTAGGGCTTTTGAAGAGGAAGATCCAGGGAGTCGATTGGTGGTGGCAAGGATGATTTCTGACACCGAATACGGCCGGAAGTCGACTTGGAAGTTGAAAGGTAGCGTGGTGCACGACCGGTGATCGACAAACAAGGGACGATGATAGAGGTAAGGGTTTTTGTAGAGTGGATCATGGGGAGTGTGATGTTCGGTGTCTGGGGGAATTTCTAGCAAAAAATCGACCGAAAATCCGGCTTGAAGAGTCGGCCGTGAGAATGGAGGTGGTGGTGGGAAATGGTGAGTGATGATGGCAAATGGTGGCTTGGGCTTTGTACGGTGATGAGGATTTTGTGGGTAGTCTCAGAAGTAATTTTGAACACTAGGATCGGCCCAAAAAGGGCAAAAATCGTGAATGTGACGCTGCTAATGTGCACCGTCCCTTTTCTTTTCTTCTTCTCCAACAACTTAAATGTTTGTTAACCAATTCTGCCCTCAATAATAATGAACTTTTGACCATTTTACCTTTTCTCATAATGAAAATTACTAACAAAATTTTTGTGCTGGGCGGATATGAATTTGTTAATGCTCATTTTTTTGGGTGGGAACATGTCGTTAACTCTGTTGATTAATGATAAGACTGAATAAACATAATAGAAAAGGCAATAAATTTTTTCTACGAATGTCATTTTCTGAAAATCTTGATGACAAAATGGTGGGATCTGCCGATGGCCACATATTTGTATTGATGCATAAAGAAACCGATTGAGTTCACTCATTTAATTATATCATTCACAGAAGGATGCTATTCTCTTAAGGAATTAATCGACTGGTTGTTGCACTTAGTTTTTATGTTAGAATCACCTTTTTCATGATTAAAATTAGTTAGAATTTGAAAGGTTTAGGCTTTGTATATAGCAGAGATTTAATATCAACTTATATGATAAACTTGTTTTAATATGCAGAAACTACAAAATATTATCTAATATCTCTATTTCTGTGAACCAGGAATATGTATGAAGCATAACGAACAGTCAAATGGAAGATTGGATTGCAGATATATGATAAACAACTGGTTGTTGTAACTGCAGCTGCGTTTGCATCCTAAGTTTTTTCAATCAAATCAGAAACTGTTGATACAATATAATATGAACTGGTGCTGATCATGATCATGATCATGATTAACCATTAGTTTGTTTGTTAATTTACAAACTGAAACTATGGCTGTGGAAATGAAAAATTGGACGATAATGTTTTGTTCTCATCAGATTCAATGACCTACATTCCTTAGCAACGCTTGATCCAAGAGCTGGAGGACCACATACTATAACTCCCACATCAACATGGCCCCATCGCTCACTTATGGATTCAAATATTTCTGCCACCATAATCACAAACATGTCAGTTTCAGCATTATTAACATAAAGATCCATGTAAAATTGTCTTTTAATTACTTGGCATCATCTAATATATTCCGGAATTTAAAAAAATCAAAACATCTGCATGAGAGTAGCGAATTAATGTATATTTATCCTATCCACCATGAAAAACTATAGAACATACGTATTGTCTTGTGATACTACGTCAATAATACAATCGCCGTACCATATTTTTAGGATCCGACATCGGGATCTCACACCCACTAAATGTAGTACTTAAGCCTAAAAGCTATCCCACCTATCAAACCGGTCTTTTAGATTGAGCTCTTTGTTGGGGTTGAGTACAAATATTAGTGCTTTCGTTGAGAGTTGAGCTGCGAAAATGGCTATCTATAGGCTAGATTAAGGTGCAGCGTTCTCTTCTTGGGAGGAGGTATTGCATCGAATAACTGATAGGTGAGTGAAGCCCCTCAAAGGGGTAAAGGGCTACCGTCAGGTTAGTTTCAATAAAGTGAAAATCGTCGTGGACGTCGGCTCTTGAAGGGGGGGTGCCATGTTAGGATCCCACAGCAGGATCTCACACCCACCAAGTGTAATACTTAAGCCTAGAGGTTATCCCATCTATCGGGCCGGTCTTTTGGATCGGGCTCTCCTTGGGCTTAAGTACTAACACATACCATAGATTTTCTCCTATCTCCTTTTGTCAAAAATAACTGAAGAGTAATAAATGATAGATGCAGAAAATGTACCTTGGAGATCTGGTCTTGAACCATACCGAATTGTTGTTGAAGTATATAGATCTTGACTTAAACAATCCTTATCTGCTGTAGGATGTTCTATTTCATTATGTTCTATTATATGATGATCCTCACCATTCATTTTCCTTTCTGAGAGATGCCATATCCCAACGACAAGTCCTCCAAAGATTAAAACACTGACAACCATACATATTACAAAGAGAAGGCCATGGTACCAACCCAAACTTAAGTCTTTAGGGTTTATGTAAAACACATTCAACAAATACACCACAGCAATGAAGCCAAGTGTAGTTGAGATTAGATATATCCCAAACCATATATTATTATTTCCTGTACCAACCAGAACAGACATGGTTTTTCCTTTGTAGACAGGGCTAACAAAAGAGTTTGTGGCTTTGAATTCAACTAGTCTACCCTCCTCTTCATCCTGCAGTTAACAGCAAAATAAATTAACCGATGTTATAAGTCCACCATTATTGTTACGAGTCCATCGTTGTAATTTTATAAAATTCAACGATAAACTTGTAAAAAGACACTGATATCATAATTGTATTGTAAATGGACCAATAATGAAAGTAGTGGACCTACCAATGGAGGTTGAGATTGCTGGGTGACATATATTATGATATCAAGATTTACTTCAATATTGGAGAAGTTCCTGTTGATCAGGGAAAGAAGAGATAGGTGGTTTGATGTTTTCACTGCCCAGACAATTAATATATTTTTCACTAGACAAGGTTTCCCTTGCCTTTTTCGATGAAAAATATCACTCAATACAGCCAGAAATGGTGAAATCCCTATGCCACCTGCTACTAACACAAGCTTTTCATACCTAAAACAATAAAATCAATTACCAAGTCAGTCCAAATTAATATTTCAATATAATTAAGTTGGTCTAATTACAGATAATTAATGACTTACATTAAGTGGTGTGGTAATTCATGTCCATAAGGCCCCTCAACAGAAGCTGTTATCATCTTAAAAGGAGATTGGAGATTTATTCCGTCTTGATATAATTCAATTACCGCAGAAACATTTGAGATATTTTCTTCTATGTTTTGTGTCCACTCACCAAAAGTCTTTATCAAAATAGAAAACAGATGTTCACCAGTACCACTGACTGATGAAACACTGAAAGGATGCCATTGCAGCAATGATGCTTCTCGAACTTGAAGGAATATAAAACTAAGGGCGTCGCAGTGAAGACCTGCTGGAAAAAAATTAACCTAGTTAATTCACTTATATTATATATAATATATAGTTGGTCTCTTATGCAAAGTATCATATTTTTTCAAAATAAAAACCTCATTAATTAGTGTTGAATAATGATTTACCAATTTTTCATCAAAGATAATAAAATTTTATCGTTAGCGTTAACTGTCAACCACAAAGATAATAAAGTTATTGTCAAGATTTAAAAAATGGAGGGACATCCAAATCAGAAAATGACACTGCACATGCATATGTATACAGATAATACAAAAGCCCTGGAAGTAATTACTTTGAGGTTTAGAAAGGACCAGTTCTACAAATCCACCGGGAAAGCATGTGGCTGAAACTATATCAACAGTCTTTCGAGATTGGCAAAATCTCAAAAATCGATCAAGCATATAGAGGAATATAGTTCCAGCAACTATGCTGAAAAAGATAACACCAACATGCAAAGCCAAGAAGATGACAAATATTATGTAGAGTTGGTGTGTGTAGAAAAAGACTTCGAAGTATTTTGTCCTCACGAATGGAAGTGAAGTGATCCACATCAATAAACCAGCTGTGAGGCCAATAACGCCTGCAAGATTGGCTGTATCACTTTCCTGCCACTCTAACATCTGCAAATTGTACATAAAAGTTAGCTTTAAATACAAATCTCACTCGTGATTATATTAATTGAAGTTAGATATAATTTGTCAAACCATATAGTTGATGTGATACGCTTGTCTCACATAATTATACAATGAATAGACACTTGTGAACTAATTATGGCGTAACATACATATTATATATAATATTGATGTAACAAATAATTACGACGTAAAAGTTTTTAAATCAATAACAAAAGATCCTTATAATATTTAAAATAGGAATATAGAATATGTTATTCATCTATTTCAATCCAACGGCTTAACTGAGAAAACTTGAAATATCTTAATGAATGTTAATAATTTGTTATGTGTATATATACATTACCCTTAATTATTTTTCAAGCAAACAATAAATATTAATTCTGAAAGAGAATAAATTGAAGGATGACTCACTTTTTTAAGGAGATCTCCTTGTAGTGACCATTCAATTACATAACAGAGTCCATGGAGAGTGAAGAAGAGCATAGTGAGATGTCCCAGCCATACATGATATCTTGCAGCATGTCCAAAAGGTATATCAATGAGACGAAGAAGAATCGACCCTCTCGCTATTGGAATAAACAGAAATGCCAACAAGATTATCCCAATCTGCACCAAAGAAAATCCCCAGATATCCAAAATGTAACAACTGGCCACGTCCCAATCACAGCAAACAAGTTAGTCATGCAGTCATAAATAAAGGAATTAAATTATATTTACTGGGATAACGTTACTCTCCATCCAAACCATTAGTTTATGATATTCAATCAATCTTTGGATTATGATCCAAAGGTTCAGGTTACGTACATTTTTTGTGTGGTTGTTGTGAATGGGGACTCATCTTTAACGGAGCTAAGATTCTGAATGGCATAAATATATATACACCAAACAAGGTATACAGCAAAGAGGAAGAATTCCAATAAACTCAGCCGCAGAAACAACACCAAGAGGTCCATCCACAAGAAGAGGAAATGTGCATAACCGGTAACTTGGAGCCTTCTTCCTGCAAACAAAAATTAATTGTATATTCATAAAATTATATACAATTATTCAATCTCTCCTACAAACATTCTCATTTTTTCAATATCCGTACCTCAACTCTTACTAGTGAGAGTTAAGCTCATTCATACATGGGGTAACTTTGACAAGTAAGATTTTTGTTTTTTAACGAGAGAAACAACAAAATCTTACGTGTGATCATGAGTTAACTCTTGTTAGCAAGAATTCAGGTCCAGACTTTAAGTCTATACTTGAGAATTTTTGTATATATAATTAAGAAGTACCCATTTACAGAACATACTCTTGGACTTTCTGATCCTTCCCAGAAATGATAAGATATGGTATCGAGAAAAATGCAATAAGAAGAATGGGGCCGCTGAATAATAAGAACACAGGTCCTACAAAATAAGTTTAAGACATTAATAAGAAAACAAATATAATTAAAATTAAGAACATAACTGAATAGAAGAATAACTATTACCTTCAAGCCCAAGAAAAGTTCCGGAGGAGAAAGAGGTGGCACTCAAAATAAATTCATACGTCAAGTTGAGTGGGAACAGAAAGGCAAGAACGACCCAAGTAATGAAAATAAGCCACGTTACTATCGTGAGAATCCATTTGAGTGAAGATAAAAAGAAACACTTCTTCTCGAGATTAACACTTGGAAGAACAAGAAGAAGTTGTTCTTGAGCTGAATGTTCATCCATGGAAAACCTCTAGCTAGCTTCTATAATATGCATTCATCATGACCATTACAAAGAACATTTATACTGCAAAATTTAATGCATGCATGGTGAAATTTTTTTCACTTTATTGAAGAAGAAACCTGTCCACAACTTGATGTGACTGCAACCTAACTTTCATGAGATCGATAGTTTAACTTACTAGTCCAATCATGGTGGCTTATCAAATTTAATTTCTATACGTATGGCTTGTATGTGTAACGAGACTTCATATATAGAGTAAACAAGATGTTCCCACCCAAAGTTTAGCGAAACCCCTTGGTACCCCTGATTTCGTAAATTTCACATTCCCACCCTTAAATGGACGTCGTTAGTGATGGATGGGTTTTGACACAGGGGCAAAGGGCTCTTTTACCAAACTGCCCTTACACCTCCTTCTTCGTCATCTCCCCTGCCACCAACCCGTCCTCTTCTCAACAAAACACACCCCACCACCAGCCGTCCCCACTCACCATCTGCTGTCCACGATCTACTCCAGGGGCCGCACGACAGTCGTTACTTTGCGACGTTTCCCTCTACAAATCGTCAGTTTTTTCCCTCCGCACAACAAGGGCAGTCGTGCGTAGATGTGGTTGGGTGGGTGAGGTTTTTTGTCGAATAAGTGGGGGGCGGCTTGGGAAGGCAGTTGGGTCAAGGTGGTTGGATATGGTTGACAAACAACACACAATCAACACACTTCCACAAACTTCCACAATCAACACACTTCCACAAACTACACACAAACAATCAACAAACTCCAACAAATCAACAAGCAATCAAACTCCTACAAGCACTCCCGTAACACAAAACTCCAACCAATGGCGGCAGGGACTCGCGCGATTGAACGTGCAATCGACCACGGCAAGGCGAAGGGTAGTGGAGATGGATTTGTGAATTCGTGCATCCATCCCTCCCGTTTCGAGAGCAGACACCGCCTGGCCAGGAGATCCCAGCCGTGATGGCGGCAATCTCGGTTGGGATCTCCTGGCCAGCGGTGGTAGAGGGTGTTGACGATGCAACTGGAACTGAGCTGCACCACTTGTCGCCGGCCAAAGAGAGGAAAGATAAAGAAGAGGAAGGGAAGGGAAGGGAAGAAGAAGAAGGGAAGGGAAGGGAAGAAGATGGGAGGCCTTGGTGAAGAAAGACTGCAGAGAGAGGGAGAAAACGAGAGGAGAGAGAGAGAGAGAGAACGCCACAGTGAAGGAAAGGACCATTTTAGCCTTTAACGGTTTAAAAAATGAAACGGCATCCATTCGAGGGTGGGAATCTGAAATTTATGAAACAGGGGTACCAATCTGGGATTTCGCTAAACCTTGGGTGGGACATGTCGTTTACTCTTATATATATTTGTTCCATTTATATTGATCAGGGTTAATGTTAATTTCAACTTTGTGTTAACCCTTAGAATACGATAGATCAACCTTTTAATCACAATCCAACGGTTCAAAAATAGGATAACGATACCCAATAACTGAAAAATATCTAATCTATCATCTATAATTAATCTTGTATCCAGGACTGAGTGTAAGTGTATGGTAGAGCAGACTAGCAGTATCCAAGCCTGCAATTTTTGAGCCAAGAGTTCAGACAATTGCCCATTGTGTCAGTCTCTTCGACGTCAATTCTAAATTAAATGTGTAGAAATTGATGTTTTCACCAACTAACCATAAAGAAAATGTACCTTATAATTTATATAGAGATAGTAATAAATTTCGTGCAGTCATTGTCATTAAAATGCAACAAACTAATTCCCTGGTTCATATTTTCTTTGGATAAGAAAGCATTACAATCGTACCAGCTGATGCTGAAGATGACACATAGAAATAATTCTCTGCATTATTGTTGCCGAAATGAAATGCACCTTTCATACATATCCATTCATGAACTAATTGGTAAAGGTGAACGAATGCATTACGCCACATTCATTTTTATACAATTTCATCAATATTCAATCAATCTTGTTAATCTTATATTAATTTAAATAGTTAAAAATTAATCAATGAAACAAACTAAACAAATTAAAGAAGATGAACTTTATACAAAAGAAAATTAAAATCATTGTAATTTAAATTTACCAATTAGTTAAAAGAAGGAAGATGAGCTTTATGTGTATTATAATGATGGAGAGACGCAATAAATTGCATTGTATAAGTCTAATATCTAATTCTAATATCCATTTTAGACAATAATATTTTCTAAATTCTAATATCTAATTTTATACACATAAATCTTACTATATATCTAACAAGTTACTAATGTTATATCTAACAAGTCTTACTATATATTATAATTAATTTGTAAATTCGATAATAGATTTTTGTTGTAAAATTATCTATAATCTAACTATTTATAATGTAATGAAGTAATATATAAAATAATCATTGAATTGTAAAATAATAATAATAATAATAATAAAGATAAAAAATTGTATCACGTTTTTAAGTCCAAAAATTAAGTTGACATAACTTGACCTGATTCATAGTAAAAGGTCAATGGTATGTCGTAATTGTTTCCTTAATCTTCATAATTAGCAAATTGAATTGGGTTAATTAGCCTAAGTGCTTAATGTTAAAGCATTTAATTATAAGTGTTTAAACAAAAGTGCTTCTATCAAATATCATTGTCATTTCATTTTATATGAGGTTATCCTGAATTTTACTAGTAATTTTCAATTGACATTAAAGTAATTAAGTATTTGATTAAAGTAATTAAGCATTTGATTAGCTCTTGAGAATTTTCTTATATAAAAAATAATTTTATTGATAAAAAATGAAAATATGTAAATCATTTAATTGTGTCTTCACTTTTTTTTTTTTTTTTACATGTTTAATACTAATAACTTACATTGGCTTTTTGATTAAAATAACACTAATATTTTGATATTTCACAAAAAAAAAAAAAAATCCCTGTGAAGTTAAATATTTTGACCCCGCATAAAATTCGGAAAAGTGATGAACAGACGATGAAGAATCTGCCCAAGGCACAAGAGTGAATAGGCATGATTGAGCTGGGCAAGGGACAGGTTCCTTGCGGGCCCAGGCCTGGGCTCGTTTGGGACTGATCCCAAATGGGACCAGTCACTCATAGGCCTGGGACCGGTCCTAGGCCCATGAGAAAAACCAGGACCTGGACCAGGCCTTAGGCTTGGTCGGGACTGGTCCCATGGGCCCAGGACCGGTCCCATGGGCCTTGGACAATTTTATTTTCCTCCCTCAATTTTTTTATATTTTGACGGCAAAATAAATTTTATAGGGGGTTTTTAGTATTTTTTATTGGTAAAATTTATAAAATTTTATAAATTTTTTAGACCTGGAAGATTTTTTTTTTAATAAATTTTGTAAAATTTTATTTTAGTCCTCGTAATTTATATCTATTTAAAATTAACAGAGGGTTTTATGTAATTTAGTAGGGGACTACATTGAAAAATACAAATTTTTTTGGCCCCAGGCTGGGACCGGTCCACAAATTTTTTTGGGCCCAAGCCCGGGCCTTGGAGGAGGGCCCAGTGGAGGGCCCGGGCCCTCCTTATGAGACCAGGCCCCCTAGGTCCGGTCCTCTCAAGGACTGGTCCTAGGATCAGGTTTTAGAGCTGGGCTTTTGGACTCGGTCCCAAATGCCCAGCTCTAGGCGTGAATCTGCACATGCAAAAATGGGCCTCTCCTTCACTGTGGCCCATTTTTGCATTACATTATAATCTGACTATTTATAATGTAATGAAGTAATGTATAAAATAATCATTGAATTGTAAAATAATAATAATAATAAAGATAAAAAATTGTATCACATTTTTAAGTCCAAAAATTAAGTTGATATAACTTGACCTGATTCATAGTAGAAGGTCAATGGTATGCCGTAATTGTTTCCTTAATCTTCATAATTAGCAAATTGAATTGGGTTAATTAGCCTAAGTGCTTAATGTTAAAGCATTTAATTAATCTTCATAATGCTACGGACACCAACGTTTTACACCAAAATGTTAAACCAAACGACATATCACGTGAGTCAAATAAGCTACGTAACACATTAAGTAATATTTCGTGAATGAATGGTCATTCATTTGAAATGAACTCAAGTCCATATTATATGGACATGAGTCCATTTACTATAAACGGGAGTCCACCTATAAGGACGCTCGTCCATAGTTTAAATTAAAAAAATTAATAAAAAAATAATGGACGCATGTTCATATATTATAGATGGGCGTAGGACGTCCCTACTTAATAGACATATGTCCCTGTTAGATTGACGTATGTCCATTGTTTCAATTTAAAAAAAAAAAAGTTACAAGCAAAAGTATTTTCATTCCTTTAGCCAAAGTCTATGAACATTCATGACACCTATTTCTTTACTTTATTTTTTATTTCAGATGGTGGAGCCCTTCACTACATTGATGTATGCATGACACCTGTTTTTTACTTTATTTTTTATTATAGATGGTGGACCCTTTGACTTTATTGATATAAGCAGTTCAAGTGATAAACCGCTTTTTACTTAGTGTTTGTGTTTAAACGTAAATAGAAATAGGAGTTTAGAAGAAGAAAATAAAAGTAACATTGCGGGAAAGAGAAGATTCTATTGTAGAGCAGAGCCCCTATTTAATAGACACGCATCCATATAAGAGGGACACCTATCCATTACTTTTGTTTTTAATTTTTTTTTTAATTTAAACTATGAACGGGCGTCTTTATAGGTAGACTCTCGTCTAAAAGTAAGGACGCCCATCCATTTCAAATGAACGGTCGTCCAATAAAAATTGACCATTGTCTATATTTGATGGACGACCGTTCATTCATAAAATATTTCTTAACGTGCTACGTGGCTCGTCTGAGTTAGATGACATATTATTCGGTTTAACATTTTGGTACAAAGTGTCGGTTTCTGTAGCATTATTGTTAAACAAAAGTGCTTCTATCAAATATCATTGTCATTTCATTTGATATGAGATTATCCTGAATTTTACTAGTCATTTTCAATTGAGATTAATGTAATTAAGTATTTGATTAAAGTAATTAAGCATTTGATTAGCTCTTGAGAATTTTCTTATATAAAAAATAATTTTATTGATAAAAAAGGAAAATATGTAAATCATTTAATTAAGTGTGTATTTTAACTTTTTTTTACATGTTTAATATTAATAACTTACATTGGCTTTTTAATTAAAACAACAGTAATATTTTTATATTTAAAAAAAAAAAATCTCTGTGAAGTTAAATATTTTGACCCCTTTGACCCCGTTGACCCCGCAGAAAATTCGGAAAAGTGATGAACGGAGGATGAAGGATCTCCCGAGGCACAAGAGTGAATAGGCATGAATCTGCACATGAACAAATGGGCCTCCCCTGCAAGAGTCTATAGCCTCGTCTGGCCAAGCCTAATTACATTGACGCAAGTGAAATTAGTCTTTCATTTGTATACCTATACCTTTTGTCCACTCCAAAGTTAAATTGGGCTTTTTTCAGCAAGGCCCAATTAAGCTTGGCCCTCAATTATTTTTCACTTAATTACTAATTCATTAGTCATTTAATTACATAAATTAAAAAAAAAAAAAAAAACAATGATTCACGAATAAATAAAATTACAATTTCAAATTTTACTATGAATATGAATTTAATATATTTCAATATCTTTAGAAACTGAAAAACTTCAATAAACATCATCATAGACAGTTAACATGTCTCTGAGAAAATTAATCAACCCTAACTTTCCTTGTCCATGAATATCTTGGCCTTTCTATAAGCATTCTTCAAGTATCTCTTCAACTTAACCTTGTCAAACTTGACATTTTGGGTTTTGAGATATAAATGCATATGTTTCCAATTTCCTCTGGTAAACGCTTTTGGGTTCGTTAGCACTGTGTCATTAGCCCCATATCTTTCTGCCAAGCTACTTTCCTCTGCTTTAATCTTATACTCCAAATACTCCAATCCCAAAACCCTAGCTGGATTTCTGAAATACGAATCCGATAACCATTGTGTCCCAATTGGCACCACCTGCATTAACACAGAACCCGGACGAAGGAACAAGAAATTTGTCAATGCTGCACCATGCACCCCCAACATTGCATGGCTTGCATGAATTAGCTTGAATGATTCCACCAACGAAGTGTTTCGTGCTGGTTCGAAGATGGTTACATCAAACCCCACGTCATTTGCCGTCTTTATAACTTCTTCCAGGTTCATAATCATGCGGCCGACTTTAGCATTTCTATTCACTAAAACGAGCCTAGGCCGTTGGGACGATGGAATTTCATCAGGATCCTGGCTATAAGCATTTTGAAGGATGGCTTGGAAATCAAGAAGGGTTTTCGGGTGCGGTAGCAGTTTGGGATTTATGATCATGGGCCCGTGTGATATGAGCCCTACGATCACTGAAGGAAAGCAGTGGGTGAGGTTCTCATTGTCCATGTTGATGATCGGATGGCGACTGAAATGAGCAAGTAATTCTTCATACTTTCGGCTCCACCAATCTTTATAATCAGTAATCACAAGAATAATGTCGTCTTGATGATGATTAAGGAATATAGAATTGAAGGTGATGTAGAGGGGAATAAAGCCATCCATGAATTCATGGAAGAAATTTCCAGTGTACCCGCCTGTACTGAAAACAACTGCAGGACTATCGTGTGTGACTCCACACCAGACGTCTGGTAAAGTCGAGGAGAGAGTGAGTTCTTTGACCCGGGACATTGCCGTTTTGTCCGTTTTGCGAGGGTAAGGTCTGGTTTTTATGAATGAGGATGGTGGAGTCATAATCAAATTGGTGGGATCCATCGAGAAGAATGTGGTAGTGATAGGCTCGAGGAGTGCTGGACCGTTGATTGCGCACAGATCATACACGTTAGAGTAATCACAAGTGATTGTTTCTGTAACAAAAACAGAAAAACAAATCATATATTTTCCAGATTATGAAGAGCGTATGTATATATGTATGTGAGGGCACCCAATTATTAAAAGCTAGCGTATTCGTACCTGAAAACCAGATTCGATCCACGAAAGATGTGAGAGGGACATGAAGAACGAGTACCAACACTCCGAAACATATAACTGCTGTTGTTAACCTTGATTTACTCTTCATAATCACTTTCAAAATTGTTAGTTACTGTGGTGAATTTAAAAAATAATGCTACTGGTAAAGCTGATCAGAAACGAAGCTTGATTTATAATCTTAAGAAAATCTGTCAATATGTCAAGTATATATGCTTAAGATCCATCAAGCTTCGTTACCTGGTGCCAGTGAAGATGGTCTATGAGGTCTTCAAATAACATTTTATGCAAATAGGCAATAATTATAAAGTAGAAAATAATTAAAATCCAAAATGCATTAATAGTATTTCCAAAATAGTTAATCTTAACTAGATATACCTTCGGCATTTTATTACTAATTCTGTAACAAAGCATTTATAATTCAAAGTGTTTCCTAATATAGACAAGTTACTAATTGATTTAGATTACAGTCTATTAATAGTGAAATATTAAGACATTATGGAAGAATTTGGGGTCAAATGGATGGAGTATATACAGTTTGTGTTAACATTGTTTTGCAGCGAGAACATTGAACATTAGCACAAAGCATATGCACAACATTTAAAAAGAGAGCACTGTTGAATAGATTACATTAAATTATATATTTATTGGCAGTTTTGAAGTTTATTATATTAAACTATCTCTAGGTGATTGAGTGGTTCGATAAGGACTCTTAATGTATTATTTAAGAAGTCATAAATTCGAATCACTCCTCAGTTACTAATAAGAGTAATCATTAAAACTGATAAAATGTCGCTTGAATGTTGTTGCCAGTTAATTACTTTGTTATAAGTTGCAAGTCCAACTAGCTAGTACTTCTGTCTTCAACTTTCTTCATTCATTTTATTAACAAATATGTAAAAATTACAGAAGAGATCACTTCACTTTGTCTGCCAAATTTCATTATGAATTTCACTTTTGTTAGCCGTAAAAAGTCTTACTCAAAGGGGTAAATTTTGAACCAGAGGTTTCCTTGATATTAATTAACCCTCTAAAGTTTCTGAAATAGCTCTGCACCCCTTATAAGTAGTCAACTATTATTAAGTTTCCGCCGATTTAAACAGTCCAAGAGTAGAAACGAAAGTGAAACTTAAAATAGACAATAAAGAGGTATTATCGTTTGGTAAACATTTTTTTTTAAAAGACTTTAAATCCAATAAAGAAAACACAAATTACAAATTCTTCAAAGAAGGAACTCTTCTGATGAGGGAATATTAAATTTACCATATGTATACTAACCAATTTCCTCGTCCATGAATCTCTTGGCCTTCTTGTAAGCATCCTTCAAGAATATCTTGAACTTTACCATATCAAGCTTGAGATTTTGATTCAGATATACAAGCATATTTTTCCAGAGTCCTCCAATAAACGCTTCTGGGTTCGTCAGCGCCAAGTCATTACGCACATATCTTTCTGCCAAGCTACTTTCCTCATATCTAATTTTATAGTCCAGGTACTGGAATCCCAAAATGCTCGCTGGATCCCCAAAGCACATATCTGCATTCCCCTGCATTCCAATTGGCACCACCTGCATTAGCACAGACCCCGGACGAAGGAACAAGAAATGTGTCAATGCCGCACCATGCACCCCCAACATCGCATGGCTCGCTTGAATTAGCCTGAATAACTCCAGCAACGAAGTGTCTACTGTTGGTTCCAATTTAATCACATCAAACCCTACCACCTCAGCCGTCTTTTTAACTTCGTCCAAGTTCAAAATCATACGCCCAACTTTAGCTTTTCTATTCATTAAAAGAAGCCTAGGCCTTGTAGTGGGCTGTCGGAACTGATACATTGTGGTATCAGTATCACCTTGACTGTAAGCATTATCCAGGAAGAACTTGAAATCAAGAAGAGTTTTTGGTCGTGGTAGCAATTTGGGATCTACGTTCGAGTAACCATGTGTTATAAGACCTACATTCACTGAAGGGAAGCAATGGGTGACCGTTTCATTGTCCATGTTGACGATCGGATGGCGACTGAAATGAGCAAGTAGTTCTGCATACTTTCGGCTCCACCAATCTTTATAATCAGTGATCACAAGAATAACGTCGTTTTGATGATCGTCAGGGAGGAGAAAATTGATGGTGATGTAGAGGGGAAGAAACCCGTCCATGAATTGATGGAAGGAATTTTCAAAGTAGCCGCCAGCGCTAAACACGATTGCTGGACTAGTGTGCGTGACTCCACAGGAGACTTTTGGTGGAGTTGAGGTGAGAGTGACCTCCTTGACCCGGGACATTGCCTCTTTGTCCGCTTTACGAGGGTATGGTTTGGTTTTCATAAGAAAGGATGGCGGGGTCATGTTGGTGAGGCCCAGCGAGAAGAATTTGGCAGTGGTAGGGTTCGAGGAGTGCGGGACCATTGATTGAGCACAAATCATAGTCCTCGTGAGAGCGATCACAGGTGATTGGTCCAGTAGGTGAGAGTTGAGGCTTGATCTTTAACGTCCAGCTTTCTAATTCTGTGAATAAAACATAGAACAAAGCCATATAATCTGTCTCCAAGCTAAATGTTTAAATTGATCAAGATGTTATTCAGATATTAATAAATGTTAAAATTTTCTGAAATGGTAAAAGCTCAATATATTTGTACCTGGAGACTGGGGTGATGAATCAATAACGGATGTGAGAGTATCATGGAGAAAGAAAAGGAACACGATGAAACATGCAAGTCCAATTGTTTGGTTCTTCAATACTAGCATAGTTGAAGCTATTTAAGCTTTGGATTTTCTTAGGATTTAGATTAAGCTTCGTTTTTGGCATCAGCATATACAATGCATTCTAGGAATCCCTTTGCTTGCTGTATTAAATGTGAAGCTCTACATGTATTTATTATTTCTAATATACATTAACTATATATCTTTTTTTCAGTTTTCTTTTATTTAAAACTAGACATGACTTTATTTTCTCGTAGTTTTTTATATTATTGTCTTAATTAAACTTAATGGCAATTAAATATGGTCATAATTAATAATTACAGCATAACAAAATTACTTGATTGTTGAACAGTTTCTTTAGCAGCTTAATGTAACATCTAGTTTCTTAATTCTTTATACAATTTCGCCATTTAATACTGGCAGCTAACTTCGCTAATCTAAGCTCGTACTGTCTTAATTTTTTTTTTTTTTTTTTCCCAATTTCGCTTGAGATCTTTCGAAAGATCACCCATATACTCTTTTTCGGTCAAATTTGATTTATTGAATTTCTCTTTACTAACCAAATTTCTTAAAATATTAGTTAAAACTGAAGTACATAATTTTTTTGAGTCCCCTTGATGATAAAAGAACGAAATAAGGATCTAACATAGTCGATCTCCCAAGAGGAGGATCTAACACGGTCTTCTTAATTCGAGTCTCCACAATGGTAAAAGAGTAAGAGAAATATCTAATATGGTCTCTCCACTTCGAGTCCCACGATTGTTAATATGGGTGATTACTAGAGTTCTTATTCGGTTGATAGTTTTAGGGTCTCAACGAAATTAGTTGAGATAAACGCTAGCTGGCCCAAACACCCCCGTCATTGAATAAATAAATAAAAAATAAACCTTTACAAAGTGACCAACTATAACTTTCTCCTTGGAGTATTGTTAGTTCTGATTCAGTTAAGAGAAGTGTAGAAGAAGAGTAAAGACATTTCATTCAGTAATACAACTCTTACAGAGCAAAGTTTTACACTTTCTTTTATACAGACTTCAGTAACTTTAGTCTTAACCATAGATCAATTAACTACAGTTCACTTAAACTAACTCTAACTAATTAAACATCACATTTAATCTACATTTAACTACAAGATTATACAATATTTAATAATCCAAGAAATGCCTTAATTAATTGCAAGCAATTTAGCAAATCTCGGTGAGATTCATTCTGGGACTGGACCACAACAATCAACGTCCATATACAAATGAATGCTCTGCAATTGAATAATAATGAAATTACAGATCCACAAATATGTCACAAGTATAAATTCATCCAAAAATTTATCATTTTTTTGTATTGTCTAAGAACAAATTTTCACATAAAACTATCTCTCCTTGTCCATAAATTGCTTGGCCTTCTTATACACTTGTTTAAAATATTCTCCAAATCTAACCAAATCAAAATTGACGTTCTGTTCCTTCAAATATATGTTCATAATATCCTCTGACCAATTTTTCTTCCCTCGAAATGCAACTGGGTCCTTTATCAGTAAATCATTCTTATCATACTTTTCTACCAAGCTACTCTCTTCTGCTTTGATCTTATATTCCATATACTCCAATCTCATAGCCCTAGCCGACTTCGTAAAACACACCTGCGCCACCCAGCCGAGCCCTAGTGGCACCACCTGCACGAACACCGAACCCGGCCGGAGAAACAATGAATGTGTAAGTGCTGCACCATGTACCCCAACCATCGCGTGACTTGAATTTATAATCGCATAAGCTTCGTTCAATGGAGTGCCGGGTATTTGGCTCAAACACAATCACATCAAAACCTATTTTTTCCAAGACAAGTTTAGCTTTAGCCTCATTATTTATGACACGTCCAAGGCTACCTCTACGACTCACCAACACGAGCCGTGGCCGAACCAGCGGAGAATTGTTCTTGGAGGGATGGATTTGACCATGGGAACCATAGGCTTTTTCTAAGAAAGCACGGAAATGAATGAACGTTCTTGAATTTGGAATTAATGCAGGGTCTATATTCATAAATCCATGTGAAATAAGGCCTAAAGTGGCAGAAGTAAAACAATGAGCTACGGTGTCATTATCAAGATTTATTATAGGGTGCTTACTAAAAGCTTGTAACAACTCTGAATACTTGTTAACCCACCAATGACGAGCTTTGCTGATAACAAGAACAAAATCTTGATCAGGAAAGACTGAACTGACGGTGATAAAGAGGGGAATAAACCCGT
This sequence comes from Pistacia atlantica, assembly GCA_026229545.1. NCBI lineage: Eukaryota > Viridiplantae > Streptophyta > Magnoliopsida > Sapindales > Anacardiaceae > Pistacia > Pistacia atlantica. The sequence goes on along the minus strand of CM047902.1, from coordinate 27,014,154 downwards.
CATTGAATTTATGCCAAAAGTTTCCGGTGTACCCACCTGCGCTGAATACTAGAGCTGGAACATTGTGTTGAATTTCACATTTTGGGCTTTGTGGGGCTGAGGTTATGGTCAGCTCCTTGATTCCCTTCATTACAAAATTCTCAAATTTCCGAGGGTATGGCCTAATCTTTTCCTTAAATATTGATGGGAAGGTCATGGTGGAGGGACCCTGAAGGAAGAAAGTAGAGGTTGCAGGGTTGAGAACAGTAGGACCGTTGATTGAGCATAAATCATAATATTGATGAGATCGGTCGCAAGTAATTAGCCTTCCTCGCGGGGATTGTAAAGGTCGGTGGAGAATGGTGATCCAACACCCAGTTCTTTGTTGATTTAGATACCAAATCCTTTTTACCTGAAATCACAGGAATATTTTATAAGCGCTCGGTAATATTATACATCAATTTAGAATCTCAAGTACATAGTAAACTGTAATATTTTAAATCCAAATAAATTATTTGCCGGTGCAATTAGCCAATTGAATTCAAACACTATATTATAACAATTAATTATTAATCCTGACATGTACACAAATTACTAGAAGCTTTAATAAAATATTATTCCAAAAAGTGTTGAATTGCAGCGATCCATATATTATATTCATCCTTGAAATCGCAGTTGATATTTAAGATTCATCAGATTGATCTCAAACCGCTAAAATATTCAGGTAATTCTAAATTCTCAAACTCGAAGTAATCACTACAGGGAAGCACGTTTACTAATTAATAAAGCCATGTTCATATTCAATAAAGAACAAAAGATTTTATTCTTGGGTTGTGAGAAATTAACAACGTGGGGAATGGAGACAGCACATGTAATTCGATAAACAGGGAAAAGATAAGTTTGTAACGCATACCTTGATCGATTATCGTTGAACGTGACAGGTTTGAATTCGATACGAGAGAAACGTACTTGCTCTGGAACATAAAGAAGAACACAAAAAAGACGAAGCATATACTCACAGTCGTCAAATTTTGCTTCTTCATCGGATTCTACTGTATAAGTTTATAATGATGAATCTTCACTTCACAGGTAATGCATCTTCCACGAATATGAAATCCAGCGTTTGGCAGACAGTTTCAAACTTTCTTACTGATTAGAGAGTTAATCTTCCTATAAAGAAGAAGAAAATTAAACTGAGATAAAAAAAAAAACAAGTATTCATATATAATAGAAGGGGAGTACCTCTTCTATAATGAAAATTGATAGATGAATAGGCAGCCTCTAAAATTTATCGATCTGGGCAAAGCTGTAGATGAATGAAGACATATTGAAAGAGAGAGTTGTGACAAGTGTTGGTCAGCTCTGATGGCTTGCAAGAAGAAATGGAGATGATTGAAACCCTTAACCATTTGGTCAAACATTTACAGCTTTTAAAAACTATCAGAGACACGCCAACTGTTAGTCTCCATGAACGAGGTATTTGCTATTTGTAAACTATATTTTATACGCCCGTTTTGTTAGATCCAAACGCCACTAAATTTTATAAATGAATTTTGTAATCAACTTTCAAGTTTCAACAATTTTTTTATTATATTTTATATTTAATTAAACAATAAACCATATATTGATGTTGTTTTAAAAATTAAGAAAATATTTTAAAGTGAAAAAATCAAACTTTTTTAGATTTCTAATAATTAATTTACTAAAAAATAGGAGTTGAAAAGTAGGTTTTTAGGTGTAGATAGCCGGTTCATACAATTTATTGACTGTTTCTAATTATATTATTTATTATATCCTTAATATCTGTCATAACATGTTATATGCCGTAGAACATATGTTATGATTTGAAAATTTGAAAATTTTAATCTTGGAATAAATTATTTTTTGGTTGTATTATAGATAAGATCTACGGCAATTTTTTTTTTTTTTTTGTAAGCTTAAAATATACCCTCAAAGATATAAAAAATAGCAACAGTTTCATAATTGTTGATACAAAAATTCGTACCAACCAGAAAGATTCGATTAACCTTGGTGAAATCGGAATGGATGTGGACGTGATTACGAATAATCAGCGATGGATGAATGATGAATGTAAGAAAGTAAAAGATAATAAAATTTTTAAAGTGATTCGGCGAGGTAACCTCTAATGCCTACGTCCACTGTTCTTGTATTTGCTGTGAGAGCTTATAATAAGTGTTCTATGGAAAATTTCTAACCCTTTTTTCATCATTCGAGAGGGTTTATATATAATATTTGTATAATGAAAACAGCAAAAATAAAGGAATTACAATTGATCTGAACTACAATTCTAATATTCTCGTGATTAGGCGCTGTGATTGTGTAGAGATTGATGTTAATCTGGTCATTCTCGTAATATCTAGAATTTGAAGTTATCTGGGAATTGATTGAATGATCATTCAGGTTGTTCGCAACTAGCTTATGCTAGGTCGAGCTTATATGTCGATGAGCTTATGTTGAGTCAAACAATCGGTAGAGTCGGACTCATTATGGATCGATTTAATACCTCGCAACTCATCGAGCTTGATGGAAAAATCACACACAACAATAATATTTTTTGTAGGATAACATTCTTTAATTTTTGTGTAATTTGTAAAATCTCTGTACTCGCATTTTTGGAATCAAAGGAAGTTTCTCAATAATAATAAAAATTTTCATTCAAAACATAAATCTTAACTCTTAAGACTCTTTACTGAAAATGTTGTTATGATTAATGCCTTGGCATGTAATTTTGGAAGTCCTGGTGATTCATTAATTCAGAGATAGGCCCACAAGGCCCACAATCAAGGATATTTTTTCCCACCCAAGGCTTGCCTTAATAATCTTTTCCACCCAAAAAGTTTTAAAATACCACTTTCGATCCCAAAGTTTATATTCCTTTAATACCGAAAATACACTTCACTTTCTCAATCGGCATTCTGCGAGTTATCGGGAGCCAAGGTAAAAGGGGATTTTTAGAGTAGGGGCCAATGAATCGAATGGTAGTAATAGATTGAATATTCGCTATGGAATCAATTGAAAATAAGCTAATAATAGGAAACCTTAGTTTTGCAATCACTAGCAATCGGCAAAAAATCAGGTGCTAGAGTGAGAGAGATTTTATAGAAAGGAGACCAATGGATTCAAATGGTGGTTCCGAAATCAAATTTGGATAAGTAACGAAATATTAACTTTAGATAAGAAAAATGTATTTTAAAACTTTTTTGACTGAAAAGTATCATTAAGGCCAACCTTGGGTGAGAAAAAGTCCTTTACTCTAAAAAAAGAAATCATAAAGTCTCTCTAAATAATTCACTGGAAAGTGCTTTAACAAATATAATTTGATAGATGAAGTAGAAAAAGATAACAATTACAATATCATTATTACAAGAATCGCTATAATTTTGATTGATTTTTATCCCTCCTTGTCCATGAATCGCTTCGCCTTCTTATACACTTGCTTTAAGTATTCCTTAAATCTAAACAATTCAAATTTAACGTTTTGTTCCTTCAAATATATGGCCATAATAGCGTCCGACCAATTCTTCCCTCGGAAAGCAGTTGGATCCCTTATCAACAACTCATTCTTATCATACTTTTCCACCAAGCTACTCTCCCCTGCATTGATCTTATATTCCATGTACTCTAACCCCATAGCCCTAGCCGATTTCCCGAAGCACATCTCCCCCAACCCTTCAAGCCCCAACGGCACCACCTGCACCAACACTGAACCCGGCCGGAGAAATAATGAATGTGTAAGCGCTGCACCGTGTACCCCAACCATTACATGGCTTGAATTTACAACTGCGTAAGCTTCCTGAAATGGGGTTCTCGGAGTTGGCTTAAATACAATTACATCAAACCCTACTTCTTCCGCTACACGTTTTACTTTTGCCTGATTCAAAATAACACGTCCAAGACTACCCTTGCGACTCGCCAACACCAACCGTGGCCGAGCCGCCGGAGATTTGTGCTTGGAGGGGTAGTTTCGTTGGCCGAGGCCATAGGCTTTGTCCAGGAAAGCACGAAAATGGGTGAAAGTTTTTGAAGTTGGCATCAACGCAGGGTTTATGGACATAAATCCATGTGATATTAGGCCCAAAGCGGCAGAAGTAAAACAATGAGTGGCGTTGTCATTATTCAGGTTTATGATACGGTGTTTACTAAACGTTTGTAATAAATCAGCGTACTTGGTAACCCACGCATCACGAGCTTCCGTGATGACAAGAACAAAATCTTGATCTGGAAAGACTGAGTTGACGGTGATAAAGAGAGGAATTAACCCGTCATTGAAATCATGCCAAAAGTTTCCGTTGTACCCACCTGCACTGAATACTAAAGCCGGAACATTATGTTGTACTTCACATCTTGGGGTTTGTGGAGTCGAGGTTATGGTCAACTCCTTGATTTTCTTCATCGTGAAATTCTCCCATTTTCGAGGGTAAGGTCTAATTTTTTCCGCAAAGGAAGGCGGGGATGAGTGGAGGGATCCACAAGGAAGAAAGTAGAGGTTATGGGGTGGAAGAATAGTAGGACCGTTGATTGCGCATAAATCATAGGAGTGATGAGAGCGATCGCAACTAATTTGTCTCTCTTTGGGGGATTGCAAAGGTGTCCAATTGCTTGTTGATTTAAGTTCCAAATCCTTTTTATCTGCAACCATAGAAGTTTAATACCATAATAAATATGATGAAAGGTTGCTGAAAAAATGTAACATATGGCACCTTATATTATAGTTCTTGGGGTAGATTTAGAATTTCAATACTCTGTAGATTGATTTAGAATCTCCAAAAATATATAAAGACATATTAAGGTTTTTAATTTAATGGTTATTTAGTGGTCCAGTTAGTCAAACCCTTTAATATATATTAAAAGAATAATATTAGATTTCCAATCCAATCTCATAACTTTTTATGTGACATCTCGTCATTGATCAGATTGTAAAATGATTCCGCCCGCTTGTATGGGTCATGTTTGTCCATTTACGAGCTAACCAATAATAACTGTTCGAGATTATACAATTTTTCGAGATTATAAGAGAAAGTTATTAACCTAGGACTATTATATTAAAGACAAAAACGGGTTGCAATGTAGGGATATGTGATCGACATGTTAAATACACCAAATGTGGTGAGATGTAGAAATCTGTGGTCGGTGTGCCAGCTGTCTTAATGCATAGAAACGTGTATACATAAGTAATTCTATAATAAAAGTACTCTTGCCATTATACATATATGTTATTAATCCTTGAGAACCAATGGGACACCTTAACTACTAAAATATTCAGACATATCTCGGACACCAAGTAATGCCAACTGGGAAATGAATTTTCCGGCAAGATATGCATATTTGACCTAAATTTTCCGGTATTGACAATTTGTAAATAACTGCATAGCATGATCAAATCCAATTAACAAGAACACGCTTTAAAACACATACCTTGATCAACTCTGGCTGAATGCAATGCTTTTAAATTTAATATGGTTGAAAGACAACTCTGGTACATGAAGAGGAACGCAAAAAAGGCGAGGAATGCAGTCACTTTCGACAAACATTGCTTCTTCATCGATAATACTTAATCTGACCTATGGTTTTCAGCTGGTAATGCGGCTTCCACGTATGTGCTTAAACACTAGCGTTTGACACTCAATTTGAAGCGTAATTAACCACTTTCTTGCTGATTTGAGGATTTCCTGGAAGAAGAAGGAAAAGAGATATGAGAAACTTTCAAAAACAATATTCATTAATTCTTTTGAAATAATAAGTATAGATCTATGTATGGGAGAAAGAATGTATACCTCTTGTATGAAGGAATATTGAGAGAAGAATTTAAAAGTAACTCCTCAGAGCAGACAGCATTAAATCCCTAAGATTTATTGCAGACAGAGAAAGGTTTGAGTTGGGATTAGCCGGAGTCAGTTCTGACAGCCCTGAAAAGAAATGGGAATATATGTGGATACCTTCAACCGATCTGGTGCTAAAGTAGGCAACATTCCACAGTTTTTAAATTAAGCTATTCCAGACAACCAATTGTAAGAGTCCATATGCATAAATTTTTTGTTGACTAATTGGTAATCAATGTATTTTTGTAATCTTGTAAATGAAAAATATCACAAACCATTTTGTCTTTTTGGGCCAATACGGTTTTCGTTAGCCCACTGGGTTCTGTATTCTCTTCTTGTTTCTGACTGTTTGTTGAATGGAATACGGATAGTTGAAAGAATAAATAGTCTCCAAAAGAATAAATTAAAGATGATACTTTGACAGATGGATGGTTGGGATTTGTAAACGAAAAACATGCAGGTAGCGTGAACAACCTAGACGAATATGATATGGTGATTGTGATTGATGAAGAAACAATAACCTCCCCTAGTCTATTCTAAACTAATAATAACAACCTCTATTGGGTCTTGTCAATTAACAATATCAGTGATAAAACAAGTTAGCAGGTCGTGTTTGTATTAATTAGAAAAGAAAAGGCTTGGAGTCAACCTAACACGATTTATTTAATGCTAATATTCAAAACTTATTTAAATAAACAAGTCTGTGGGTAACGTCATATCATATTAGAGCAATAAATAATTACTAATGTAATTATTTCTAATAATGACTATACAAAAATATAATTTTGTTGAACTTTTTAATACATTTTAATTTTGCTTATATAAAACAAAAGTAGGATTATTTTAATACTTTTCATTGGTGATACAAATTACAAAATTCTTCAAAACGTTTGATGATAGAACTGGATCCAACTGTTACTTACCCAAAGAACTGGACCCAACTAACTTAGATCAAAACCCAAGGAACAAAAGAATTTTGCCTTCTATTTTTTAATTTTTGTTATCTTCTTTCTTTAAACTCATTAAGACGAATTGAGGGTAGTTCAGTTTTTACTTTTACTACTAAATATAGGTTTAAGAGCGAAATGGCTACAAAGATATTAATAATAGGGTAAAATGTTAATTAAAAATTCTAATAAATCTTTATGGGCATGCGCTTATGTCAAACCAGGGGGAAAATATCTTTTAACTCGTAACAGAAAATATTAATTACAATATCATTCCAAGAATCATTTTAATTAATTTCCTTTGTAATGTTTAAGAAGAGAATTCCACATTCACACACACACACAAATGACAAAACTACCCTTCCCTGTCCATAAATTGTTTGGCCTTCTTATACATTTCCTTCGTATATTCTCTAAATCTAACCAAATCAAAATTAACATTTTGCTCCTTCAAATATATGTTCATAATAGCTTCGGACCAATTATTTCCTCGAAAAGCACCTGGATCCTTTATCAATAACTCATTCCTGTCATACTTTTCCACCAAGCTACTCTCCTCTGCATTGATCTTATATTCCATGTAATTTAACCCCATAGCCCTAGCTGATTTCGCGAAACACACCTCTGCCACCCATTCAAGCCCTAACGGCACCACCTGCACGAACACCGATCCCGACCGAAGAAACAATGAATGCGTTAGAGCTGCACCGTGTACCCCAACCATAGCATGACTTGAATTTATAAGAGCATAAGCTTCGCGCAATGAGGTCTTCGCAGTTGGTGTAAATACAATAACATCAAAACCTGCTTCCTCCGCAACACGTTTTACTTCATCTTGATTTAAGATAGCACGTCCTGAGGCTACCTTTGCGACTCGGCAACACAAGCCGCGGCCTAGCCATCGGAGAGTTGCGCTTTAGTATTGGGTGGATTCGGCCATTGCCATAAGCTTTGTCGAGGAAGGCGCGAAAATGAGTGAAGGTTTCTGAATTTGGCATCAATGCAGGGTCTATAGTCATGAATCCATGTGAGATAAGACCCAAAGTGGCAGAAGGAAAACAATGAGTGGTGTTATCATCGTCCAGTTTTACGATAGGATACTTGCTGAATGTTTGTAATAAATCTGCATACTTGTTAACCCACCAATCGCGAGCTTTACTGATAACAAGAACAAAATCTTGATCAGGGAAGATTGAGTTGACGGTGATAAAGAGGGGAATGAACCCGTCGTTAAATTCATGCCAGAAGTTTCCAGTGTACCCACCTACACTAAATACTAAAGCTGGAACATGGTGCTGCACTTCACATTTTGGACTTTCTGGGCTTGATGTTATGGTGAGTTCTTTGATTCTGTTCATCATGAACTTCTCCCATTTTCGAGGGTAAGGCCTAATTTTTTCAACAATTGAAGGTGGCGTTGAGGTGGAAGAGTCGACAAGGAACAAAATAGATGTTGTGGAGTCAAGAACTGTAGGACCGGTGATTGCGCATAAATCATAATTATGGTGAGATCTGTCGCAGCTGATTTGTGGGGATTGAGAAGGTGGCTGAGGAAGTTGGTCCAACTTGCTTGTTGATTTCAGTTCCACGTCCTTTTTGTCTGCAACCATAGAAATACTATATCAATTTTGGACGAAAGTAACATTTTATTCTTCATATCAGTAATTATTCCTGACTCTTGACATCATTTCACATGTTTCAGTTCATTTTTATTTATTTTTCCAATTTTTTCGGTTAACTCATTTTTTTAATATTAACTTATAGAGTTGTATGAGACCTTATATATTTATTGGCAAGCAATGGTAACATGTACAAGTTTCAATAGAATATTAATTCTGAAGGGTAGAAAGATACAAAAGGTGTTGAAATGTAGCGATCTATATTTGGTAGATATCTTGTCTTGATTTACATATTATAATATATCAATCCCTGAGAATGAGATTGGGCACTAACCGCTAAAATATTATGCATTTCTCGCGCACTAAGTAATGCCTACTTGTTCACAATTAAGTTTACTATGAGAGATGTTGATGAACACTAGAACTTAAGCCTTTATGAATTTTTCTTAGCATTCACAATTTATAAAACTGCATATATAGCCATTTCTGGGGAAAATATTTGAAGAATGAAGATTATAACTCTGGCTGCGGAGTAAATAAAATCAAAATTTTATCTAAAGAGAATTTGAGTGACAAACATAAATGGCGACAAACAACTGGGTGACAGCGCATGTCATATTAATAAACAAGTAAAAAAAGATTTTGTAATTCATACCTTGATGAATTCTGGTTGACTGTGATAGGTTTAATTTCGATATGATAGAGAGGTTGCACTGGAACATGAAGAAGAACACAAAGAAGACCAAACAGGCAGTCACCGTAGTCACCGAATTTTGTTTCTTCATTGATACTAACTTTATAAATGATATCGTTAATAATTGATCTCCACAGAGAGTATGCACCCAGCAGTTTCAAGCTTCCGTATTCAACATCAATGCGATCCAGGTATCGCCGTATCAGGTTGAAAGTAGAAATTAGAAAACCACTTTCTTCATGATTTTAGAGTTATAAAAACCTCCTGGAGAAGAAGAAAAACTTAAGACAAAAAACTGTTGCATATAATCATAAATATATATTGGAGAAAGAGAGTACCTCTTCTGGGAATGAAGTAGATTGAGAAATTAGTTAATATCTGAGAGCCATAGATAGAGAAGGGCTTAGTGTCAAGCGGCTGAGGAAGAGACGTTGAAAGAAATTTGGTAACGAGGAGGTTACTTTTTATGAATTTATATATGATTAACTGAAATAGATTAATGTATTAATTGTCAAATCAATTCTAGGAATTATATGATATAATAAATCAATATATATATGGTAAAGAGGGTATAAATCATTCCACTGGTGCAATGCAATTATGGTGATGTATATGATATGATGAACACACCTACCAAATGAAAGAGATGACCAAATGATTGAAGTCAATAGTGGAAGGAAGCAAAAGAAGCTGATTTCAAGGAAACAAAATATGTATCAGGTCAACAGTGGATTCACATGAAAGAGTGTATCCGAGTTGAATCGTATAAATCCACAGCCAATAGTAAAACACCACAAGTAATGTGAGGTTGGTGAGTCCGTTACAAAGTTATTTCATAATCGTCACAGTTGTCAATGGTGCTGCTGCTGCCTTTATAAATTGTTGAGTTGTCATTTTTCGCATTAACAAACATGCATGCCTGTCGCAATACCGAATTATGTGTATAGTTGGACAAATAATGTTTTTAATTGAGTTAACCATTTTTTTCTTTATCTGATGACATTTTATTATTCATATAATTTTAAAATATTATTTTATCACTCAAATTTATATTTTAACTATAAAAAAAGAATAAACTCAATCCAGACTATTAAGGTTTTTAAAAAGAAGAGGTTGATGAGTCTTTTAATAGTAAAATATTAGATTTTAGTGATAGAAAACTTAAGAGAAATGATTTTATAAACCCTAATCGTTTGATTGTCAGTGATTAAAGGGATCAACAGGAATAGAGTTCAAAGAATTTTGGTAAGTGATGATTGAAAAAAAGAATGGTAGTGATGCGAGGTTATAATGATGCAAAAATCAGAAATAAAATATAAATTTGGATAATAAAATAGTATTTTAAAAACATCAGAATAGGGTAAAGTTGGGATATTAAATTGGTGGTCCAAAAGTTGGGATGTTAAATTGATGGTCCAAATGAAAGGGCAAAGTGGTAAAACGAAATTGAGGAGATGTGGTCCATATGGATATGGTGGGAGGGGATGCAGGAGATTTATCTGACAAAAACAACATGAGTAAATAGTAAGGTAAGGGTACATACTAGATTGGGTGGATCCCACTCACAATCATCATACCACCATCATCTAACTTCTGCTGTACTCCTTCCTTTCCCCCTCGGCCCCTCTTAATTCTTTTTCCAGATTACGTCATAAAAAAATTTAACTTCTTTTTCCTTTTTCCTTTTTCACATTTTATTTACAATAATATAAACCCAAATCTCATCGGTCTTTTTTAATGATAAGTTATATTGTTTGAAATATGATTTTTATTAATGAATATTTTTTTTTACCAAGGGTGTCCGAGTAATTTATACGTATTTCAATTAATCTCTCAAAACTCTAAAGTGAACTACTAGATAAATCTCTAATGGTCACCTTTATCAGTAATCAAAGAAAATTAAACTCAAAACATCTTAAGTAATGCACTCAAGAACCCTTCTCGTCTCACCCAGAGTGATTATTAGACAACGAAGTTAAAAATAAGGTTTAATTGTGACTTTTTTTCTGTTCAACATTTTTTATTAATGGGATTTTAGCTCCAGTCAAAACTCAAAACGAAAACTTCCAAAGCAGATATTTTTTTAAAATCTGAATTATTTTATGGTATTAAGTAACTAAAATCAGATTTTAAAAGATATGTTCAACTTATTTTGGGCCGCCTTGGGCTTTATACGGACGGAAGGTCTGGGCTCATTAAATAAAACGGACAACCCGGCCCAAAACAATCCTCTGTATAACGACTCTGTTCAACTAACAGTCCACACATTAGTTGTTTCAGCCAAATCTTGCCTGTAGTGTTTTGTTAACTGATCATAATCACCACAAGAATAAATGAGGGGCCATCTTGTCAAAGTCTTCCTAAATATTTATTCTTCATAAAAATATATAATAATGAATTGATAGTATTATAATATAATAAAATGGTGATTTGTTGGTTAAATTAAATGTAGAAATGGGGCCACAAGAAAAGAATATGAAGTATAGAAATGGGATGTGATGATACCTTAAAATGACCACACAAGAGAATAAAATAGTATACCTTTTTTTTAATGCAAAGTGAAGTGAGGTGAATGATATATCATCAAATTTACATAATTGACATCACCATTCAAACTTTAATGTTATAGTGACCAGCATCACTTGTGGACCCTATTTCACTACACATACATCCTTTTCTTCCTACACCCACCCATTTTATTATTTATCTATTCAAATTATTTAACCATTCACATTTTCTTATTTTAACTATTCAAAAGTATAAAAATGTGAGCTCTTTTCAACCTAACCCTTGTATAAACAGATATGACTTAAAAAATCAATTAAATAATTAGTAAAATATAATTAAATATTTGAAATAATTTAAAAATAAAGCAGTAAAAGGTGACGGATGAATGAGAATTGAGAAAAGACAAATGACATTTAAAAGACAAAAATTGGTAAAAAAAAATTAAAAGTAGAAGGCGGCAGAAATAGAAATAGAAATAGAAACAGAAGGGTTTGGGAAGACAGACACACACAGTTACTTTCTCGAGAAAGCCGGGGAAAAAGAACTTTGGGAGCCGTGACTCAGTGACGCAATGTCAAATAAAAAGTAGGGTCTACCTTTCAAGGGGGGGTGATTTCGTCATATAAATTTTAAAGGGCTGTTTCGTTATTTACAGAGAAAACGAAGGGTATCAGTTGTGTGAAGGATGATGTTTAGAAGCCCAAGATTCAAGGACGAAATATCCACATAGGGATTTGAGTGAGTGAGTGAGTGTATTGCATTTCGTATTTCAGAATTTTCGTAATTTATTTAATAATAAACATATACATGTACGGACAATCTTTGAATCTCTCACTATGACTATGCTTTTTCACTTATTTTTAATCCTTGATTTTCTAAACATAGATTATGATTTTTATATTCAATTTTTTTTTTTTTAAAAGGATCGTCTTTACTTTAAAACATAGACTAATTAATTATCTTTGTATAACTGGGTGGTTTGATAAATACTCTGGAACGTATTATTAAGAGATTTTAAGTTTAAATATCTCTTCAAATACTAACAGTAATAAGGATGGTCATTAGAACTCTAAAGCTTTTATTCGATCGTTAGTTTTAGAATTTTGAAGGATTAATTAAAGTATATGTAAGCTAATTCGGACACTTCCATTCAAAAAACTGGTTTTGTAAATTGTTATACCTAATTGATCTTAACTTGAAGAGTTTTAGTATGAACGTAATACTAAATATAAACCCTAACAAAAACCAATTTAAAATGTCACCGTAATCACTAGGCGAATTGTTGGTGGCATGCCGCATGTGAAGACCACAATGATATCCTACTTAAATTAATTAATTGCAATTATTAATATTAATACGCCCACTTGACTTTTGGAATGCTAAACCCCACCTAATTGTTTATTTTTCTATGTATATTATTCCTAAATTATCTATTTATATTAAGAAAAAATTAGGGATCATTTTATTTGTCGGTAAAGGCGTATCATTCTGTTTCACATCTTTTTTCTGCAAAAATCCCACATGATATTGATACCTATCAAAATTATCTAATTAATGTAACAGCTTCCGAATTTTTGTTCTTTTCTCCAAATTCTAGGCGAAAGCAACCATAACAAATTATTTGCCTAATTTCAAATGAGGAGACTTACTGAATGACCCAGATGCCTATTTATTATACATTTTAACCCATTTTATTTTGAATTTTTTTAAATTTATATTAATTTATAGACTTTATGAGTCAAAGATGCATACAATTGATCGCCATCAAATATATTTTATATATATATATATATATATATGATGTTACTATCATACTTTTGTTGTTTGTTGATTTATGTTAAAACACAAATTGACTTGTACTTTTATCTCTTATTATATTTAACCAAAAACAACGGCTTAAAAATTTTTAATTGATTTTACTGCTAGTTTGACTTAATTAATTATAAAATAGATAATACTACATTTACAATTCAATCTCACAATCGATACGATACTGAGAATATGCGTTGGTTCAACAATGAATCTCACCTGGATAGACGCAAAGGTGTTTGACTTCTCTAATTTACAACATTGGTTAACTGTTTTCTCTTATCTGTAAAGTGACGATATATTAATTTATCTTACTTTATAGTCAAATCACTATTTGATATTCCTCTTCCATAGTTCCATTTATATTCAAATTTCAAATATATATCAACTTATAGAAGCCCATTTATTCATTCTAAATATTAATTCAGCAAATGTATTTATTTATTTATTTTTTGATAAGTTATATCATAAAACTAACTATTAATAGACTGTAATGTGCATTTGGTAATAGGTCTTGTTTGTTTTCACATCCCTTTCAAGGAGAGAAGGGTGACATGACAATAAGACAAATTGAACCCATAGATGGGACTTTTCCAGGGCAAGAGAGAGAAAAAAAAAAAAAAAGAAGAACCGGGTTTCTTGTTTGGAAAATTTACAGTAAAATTAAATTAGTTTTTATAAAAACTCTAATTTAGAAATCATAGGGCGATTTCATACTACTAGTTTAAATAGGGATTTAACCAACTTACAAGGGGGTTAACGTTACCGTTAAGGTTAACATCAATTCTTGAAGATTTGTAACTGGTTAAGTTGTATTGGATAATTGAGATCCATAATAATTAGGTCTTTATCATTGCACCTATATACAGTTGCTTTATGACAAGATTTTCTTTTCTCTTCAATTAATGACATGACAAACTTTTTTATCACCCCAACATCATCACTCCAGTTAATGGTTGCCACGTAACCTCAAATTTACCCGTAGCTAATAACTGAGTGGCCCCAACCTTTTTAAGTCAAACCAAAATTTGGAATGTATTGGATTTCCGCTCCGCTGTATTGCTTTCCATTCATTATTAATAATAAAAATTAATTATCGAATCATATAACTTACAACTATTCTTAATACAATGATTTAAAGATTTTAATTTAATGGGCAAAGATTGTTAGATTTTGGAGGAAAATGAGATCAATATATTCATGATTACCAATTTCAGATTTGTTTTAGGAAAAAAAAAAAAGGAATAAATGTTATAGAAGGGGGAAAGGAAAATGTAATCCCGATAAATTAACCTTAAGAGTCAATAATGTTTGCTTCATTTATTGAATTCTTTGGATTTAAAGTTTAAACCACTTTGGAACACTTATCATATTTGTAGTTTATTTGAAACATTAAACTCATAAAATGTTTAATATTCGTTTATTGAATTCTTTGAATTTAAAGTTTAAACCACTTTGGAGCACTTATCATATTTGTAGTTTATCTGAAACATTAAACTCATAAAATATTTAATAGATTTGAAGGATTAGTTAAGGTGCATGCAAGATTACCTAGATACTTTGGTTATAAAAACAAAAAAAAAAAAAGTGAAATGATGGTAACCACTACTGAGTGGCCAAATAATTAATTAAGATTTTTTAGTATATTACTCAAGAAGTTTTGAGTTTTTTTTACTTCGATCCTTTATAAAGTGACTACTAGAGACTTATCCGATCATTAAATTTAATGATCCGAAAGATTAATTAATGTGTGTAAATTAGCTCAGATCCGTCGTTCAACCAAAAAAAAAAAATATATAATAAAATGAAATGATTGTAATATCAGCAAGCAAAGAATGAAGCCATAACAAGACTTTCAAGTCAATGAATATTAATTTTGTATGAGTTGGTGGGACATGGGGGAGGGGACCCTTTGCATCTACTTACCCAAATCTTCCACTAGTTGGAACTTGATAAAAGTAAAACATGCACACATTTTCCATGACAACGACTATTTCTATTTTAATTTAATTAATTAAGTTTCACAAATCAAAACATCTTATCTTAATATTCTCATTATTCAATTTTTAAATTAAAAAAAACTTAATCATGTGATGATGGCATAGGCCACATTTTATCATATACTCCCTGTTGTTAAATAAATGGACGGACCATTCAATCCATTTTTCTTTTTATTTTTTTGTCAGGATTGGGCTGCATTTCATTCCTTCATCTTGTGGTCCGGATCGATTTGAGTTGCCCATTAGTCATATTTTGTTCGTTTATTATTTACTATATAGTAATAATAAATAAAAAAACAATACCAAATGGAAGGCATTATTTGTGACAGTCCAGGTATAAGTACATGTAAATCTGATAATAAATTCTCATGTACCAAAATCTGCCCTCCTAATCTAACACCTATTCAACTGCCCACTCCTTTTGTTGTTTTATAAACTTTAAATCAACCATAAAATTATTAATTTTAAAATTCTGGACACCCTTTTTTTTGTTTCAATAAATTGTGGAGCAGCTAGTATTTAAGTCATATAGTATCCAATAATGAATTAAAAGGGGGAAACGTTTTCCTATACCATAGAATTTTCTCTCTAATTAAACATTAATAGCGGATTATGGGGGTGTTTGTCTGAGCTTATAAAAATTAGCTTATAAGTAACAAGTGCTTATAAGTTAATTTTAACTTATAAGCATTTGAAATTTTAAGCAATTACGTGTTTGGTTAAAATACTTATAAGTGACTGATAAGTAGTTGACGTGTTTGGTAAAATGTGGCTTATAAGTATATTTTATTATAAAATGACCAAAAAATGTACTATATTAAACAAAGGTATACTAAGAAATTTTAAAATTAAATAAGGATAATGTGGTAATATACTTAGTCAAACTAGCTTATAAGCAGAGTGTTTATAAGCCAAAAAAAAAAAAGTACCTCCCCCCTAACTTATTTTTTTGGCTTATAAACTCAACTTATAAGCTCAAAAAAGTTATAAACAAACAGGTCAGCTTAATTTTAGAGCTTATAAGCTAGTTTGACCAGTTTATAAGCTTAGACAAACACCCCCATAATAACCTTATGATTAATCCATAATGACAATAATTCTCATATTTTAAGTAAACTTTGGTTACTTTGATCACTAAATATTGTACACTTTCTTAGAAACTTATGTATAAATATAACTTAAACTTAACCCCAAGGGGTTGGTTGGTCAAAAAGGTTTGCTTTATTCTTTGAATTTTTTGATCTAAATTTTGAGGTTATCTATTACATTGTTATAGTGATTTACCTAGTTCTTTGAATTTGTAGGGTGTTTAATGAATCCCAAAAATTAGTTGAAGTATATACAAACTGACTTGGATATCTGTTACCCAGAAAAAAAAAAAAAAAAAAAAAAGATTACTTAAACTTGAAGGGAGGTTTTTGTAATTAACTTAGAGTAGATATAATATATTAGCCCTTTAATTTGTGACAACTCAGACATGTCAAATTTTTATTATGAGTGACAGGACTACCCAGATTTTAGGCACCGTTCTGAACAAACTTCATTAAATTATTATTCCAAATATATATGGATTTATGTTTGTAATAAAGTCTTATTATATTAATTTAAATAATTTAATTAAAAAAATGAAAAAGAAAAGATTTTTCATGTAATAATTATATTTGAAATTAGGAAATGAAAGTACTTAAACATTTTCCTAATTGACGTGTGGGGTAGTGTAAGAGTAACGGTAACAGTAAGATTAGGGGGATCTGAATATGCAGCAAAAAGAAGCCACGTGTTGGTCACATAATAATGATATTTTATTAAGGAAAACACGTATAGTCTTAACAATTAAGACTTTTATTTTTTCTGTGTGTTTAAGAACACAGAGGATCAGCCAATCAAAATCAACCAGAAGTATCAATTCCTAATCTCGTAAATATCTCCAACTTTTGATGTCATTTATTATCTCCTTAACCTCATCCTTTCCACAGTTACAGTTGGGTCCCACTGTTGTCTGCTCTGTTGGATTAACCAATTAATCACTACTTGATTAGGAATTTCTTCAATCTTTTTTTAACACTAAATTAATTACTCTTCATTAACACTAACAAACTCCTTTTACATTTTTTCTAATTTCGAATAAAATATATTTATATTTCTATATATTCGAATATTTAATTTTAGTAGATTAATAATATCTATACCAAAAGCAAGAAAGGTGGAGAGAATCAAGAAATTCCCATTTCTAAATAAAATCTCAAAAACCAAGAAAAAAAAAATATATATATAAATGGAAAAAAAGAGAAGAGAGAAGTGAAGAAAAAGCAGAGAATAAAAAGAGACCGGATGTTGACAAATTTCATGTCACTGTTCTTAGAAGGTCGTTTGTTTGTGTGAAGATTTCTTATCTGGGATCTCTCTCTTTCTCTCTAAAAACAAACACAGAACTCACTTTCTCTCTCTACAAATTTTAATTAAAAATAATTTTAACTCTTTTTGTGTTAAGAGAGAAAGAGAGAGAGAGAGAGAGAGAGAGTGGCCCAGCAGATCGAAATCTCCTCCTAGATGACGATCTAAGCTTTTTCAATGGTGTTGAGAAAATACCCACTTTCTTGTTTATTGTATAATTATTGTTTTTTCAGCTTTATCTTGGGTTGATAGTGTTCACTTTGGACTCAATTTTTTTTACATCATGTTGAGTTTCTCCTCAATTCATTGAATCTATGGTGGACTCTTCAAGGAGGGGTGATTAGAGGATGTGGGTCTGAGGTAAATTTTATTTTTATTCTTATTTTACTTTATACTTTAATTAATATATCACTATATATAACTTACTATTTATTATTATTTTTTTTTCTGATGATTTGGGTTTATGCATTTATCTATCACTGCAGCTTACTACACTTACCTTATTGTTATTTTAATCTTATATAATTGGTTAATTCTATTATTTTTGGTTTCTGGATTGGTTTGATGATAATTCGATTTGATGGGTGATTTTAGTTTTTAGTAAGGTAAAGTTTGGTTGTTTATATTCTATTAACATTTGTTAACAATTTAACATCTTTTTTTTGTTTTGTCTTGATAGAGTCGTTTTTTTTTCGGGTAATTGTCTTGATATAGTCGTTGATAAAGTAGAATTGATCTTTTTGATAATTGGGTTTCTTAATTTTCCAGTTTGTTTGCAATTCTGTGAAATACAGTCTCTAATGTGGATTTCTAGACATGTAAAGATATATGCGGATATAATGGTGTTCTAGGTTATAGTTTACAAGTAGTTCCCAATTGTATGTGTGTGATTCTGATAGCAGTGGTCAAGATGTTCCTACACCAATTCTTGTGTTCATTTTAGCTTCAAAGGTAGTGAAGAGATTGCTGATGTGTGAATTCCTTGGTCTAATAGCGACCTATAATAGAATATAATTTGGTCTTGTTGGGCACACTTGTTGGCCATACCTTCTAAGCAAATGAAAGTTATATTATGGTTTTTCTGACTCCTTTTATATGATTTGATTTATGTCTTGTCATCAAACCATACACCCAACAACATAAGGTTCTTGAAATCATTGTACCTGTCGTGCCACTTCAGAATAGTTGCTTGGATTGCTGGTGACTTACCTGGTCAACAGGAAAATGAATGCTAGTTCTCTGACTTGCATTTCATTGAATTTGTTTTTAATGAAGTTATAATAATTTTTCCATGTCAGCTAAATTATATCATTTCATATTTAATAAGTATAATTTTTCATACTTTCAAGGGTGCTGAGCAGATCTAGTTGTGCTCCTCATGAACTAGATGAAATGAAAGTAAGCCTTGCCATTCATGGCCTGATTGAGTTTTTAATGGTGGGGAATTCATAAGTGTGGGCCAAAGTTTTAGTTAATGCAAGTATCTAACATTATCTTACAACAGACTAGGTATGTTGGATGTGTGTGTGCACACAATGCATGATTAGGAATAACTAAAATCCTTTAAGGAAGCTTGCTATTTCCCACAAGTTCTTGATTATTCTCCATAAAAAAAGTCACGTGGAGATTAGAATGAGCAGTTTTACTAATTAAATTCTTTTGGAGAAGCTAATTATTTTATAGCCTACTAATGTTAAGCACTTCTTTTATTGATTTGTGTTATATTTCACATGTTAATACTTCTTAACTGATTGCAGGAATGGGAACAAAAGTCCAGTGTAAAAGCTATTTGCCAGGATATTACCCAATGAGGGATCTTAATCAGGACTCTAACAGTTGTAGCTGGCCATCTTATTATGGAGATAAAACGTTGACAAATGGGCAGTATTACAGTGGTTTCTTGCCTAGGGCTGCTGCAGAGGCATATTCTGGGTATGAAAAAAATTTAGTTAGGCAGACAATGCTTCAGCACGAGGCCGTTTTCAAGAAACAGGTATGTCTATTCCCACTATTTTTCCCTGATCATATGATTTTTATTACGTCTATAGGATGCATGGTGTGATTTTAATGTATAATGGTCTTGCCCTGATAGGGTTTAATCAAAGTCAGTTTGACCCTTTTTCTGATTATGTATTTGCTTTACTTTCTTGACATATGCATGTATTTGAATTCTCAGGTGTTTGAACTTCATCGGTTATACCAAATACAAAGGGACTTGATGGATGAAGTAAAAAGAAAAGAACAACATAAGCATCGGATACCTGTCGAGACATCATATTCGCCGAGCCACTTGACCTCGCAAATTACATCTGAAGATGCTCGGAAATGGCATATCCCCAGCTTCCCTTTAGCGAACTCTGTTGTTGCAAGACCATCAATTTCAGGTGTTGAAGACATTCATTCTCCTTTAAGTTCCATGAAAGGAAGCTGTACACAAGCTGTTCCCTTACCTTTCCAAAATGGTGGTAGTTCAAAGGATGTTGAGCTTCTGGAGTCCAGACCCACGAAGGTCAGGAGAAAGATGATTGATCTTCAACTTCCAGCTGATGAATACATCGACACTGAAGATGGGGAACAGTTCAGGGATGAAACAATATCTGGCTCTTCGAGTTATCTTCCCAATGGAAATCATAAAATCACGTCTAATAGTGGTGTCAAGCTGTTTGCTGGTGATGGGGAGAAGTCTGGTTGCCAACAAAATGCTTCAAGATCTGATTCATATTTAAGAAGCACAAACAGTTTAGCTGACTTAAATGAGCCTATTCCAGTTGAAGAGACAAATACTTCTGCTTATTTTGATCTTCTGAGCCATGCCTCCTGTAATGGGGAAATTAAAGGTCATGAACTGTCTACTAAAACAATGCCACAGCTTCAAGGTTTGCCTAAGGATTTTTCTCTGAACTCCCATCATGTAAGCAATAATGGGACCCCAAACAACAGATACATAGAGATTGAAAATGGTAGAAGCTGGTTTTCTAATGTGATAGAAACAGGTACTAACAACAACCCCCAACCCCCTCCTCTTTTTTCCTTGAAGTTCCAACAATTTTTTTTGTCATCATTCAGATTTAGCATCATCCCAACTTTTTTTTTTGCTTTGGACATAAAATGCATACCCAGATTGCTATTTGATATTTTGTTCCATGGGAGTGGAAGACAATCATATATAAATTTATAGTTGGCAAAAAGAAAAAAAAGTTCTGTTTTGTTCTTTTCTTTCGCATACAGACAAGCTCATATGCACTGTCATGCCATATAATAAGTGCATTAGAAGGCTGTCGTGGCTTTCATTTATCTGGAAAAATATCTACTGAGATCTTTGTCTGTCTTGAGTTTTCTGCATTTATATCCTTTAAGATTGTTCAGTTTTGTTCTGATGTCTTTATGTGGTTGCTGTTCACAGGGCCCACTAAAAGTAACCTGATGTCTGTTTCTCAAGGTCTTCAATATGAGAAGTCATCTATATCTTCCCAGTCAACACAGGGTCTGCTTAACAAAGCTCATGATCCTCCTGCTTTTTTGCTAACTGATCAAACCAAGGTGGATCCATGGAGAGAGAGGACAATTCGTGGTTTTGAAATTTCTGAAAGAAACCATTCCAACAATAACCATCCCGAATCGGGTGTAGCTTCTAATATACCCAGTTCCTATTCAGTTGCTTCATCTTCTGATTTGTTCAACTCTTGGCCTCACTCAGTTTCAGCTTGGGAAAAGCCTTGTGGTAGCTTAAACCAGAAGTCAATGTCAGTCCAGACACACCCATATTTGAATTCATCTGGTACCTTGAGTAGGAGTCCTCAGACTGCTGCTCAGACATATGGGATTTTTGGAGACAGGTGGAATCTTAACAGCAATCCAAGACCAAACTCAAGTGTTGAAGGTGAATTGTCTAACCGGAATGGGTTTTACTATGGGTCCTCATCAGGATCCAAGGACCATATGGTTCTAGCCCCTTCAGTCAGTTATAATCATCTGAACTATGGCCATGAAAATAATGTTGCCTCTGAGCGTGTCATCAACCATGGTTCTGCAAAGTTCTACAAAGGTTCAAGTAGCGTGGACATGAAGTCTGCACAAGATGGGAACTTGAATGTGGTGCTTTCTAACAGCTCACAAGAGGCAGTTCCCCGCCAAAGCCTTGAATTGAAAGATGGAGGAAGGAAGAATGAGGACTATCTTGCCGTGCTGCCTTGGTTAAGAGCTAAGTCCTCTTGTAAGCATGAGGCGACCGTTTCTGAGAGGGATTTGAATGTTGGGGACTTGAGTTTTTTGCGGCCTTCTTTGAATCAGTCAGTGAATAAAAATGAACCTGGAAATAACCAAATATTTACTCAGAATTTGAAGTCAGGTTCAGATTCCAATAATATTGACGGCCAGTAGGGTTGAAAGAAGTGAATTCCTGAGTGATAGGAAAATTCTTGGGTTTCCCCTTTTTGAAAAGTCTCATACTTCTAAGAATGATTCTTCATCTCTCACCTCCCCTTCTGTGTGCATCCCTCCTCCATCTGTAGTTGAAGTGGAA
This sequence comes from Pistacia atlantica, assembly GCA_026229545.1. NCBI lineage: Eukaryota > Viridiplantae > Streptophyta > Magnoliopsida > Sapindales > Anacardiaceae > Pistacia > Pistacia atlantica. Next base: position 26,991,842 of record CM047902.1, on the reverse strand, counting down.
AATAATAGGAAAAATAGAGTGCTTGATATTAACTTGCCTTGTGATACTGCTGTTGCTGACTTGAGCCAAGAGATTGCTGATGATGAACTGGTCATAGAGAAGAAACCGGAAGCGAAGGTTGCCAGTTTCAGACATCACATTGATCTGAACTCATGTGTGAGTGAGGATGAAGCTTCATTGATGCCCACTGTTCTGAGCACTGCTGTGAAGACTGGAGGGATTGATTTGGAAGCCCTAATAGATCTTGAGACTGAGGACGATGTCATGCATGGAGCAGAAAATCCACAAAAGTCACAGGAAGCACCTCTAGAATTTCTGCAACCAAAAACTGAACTGTTGCAGGATGAACTTGTCAGAGGAGCGGCTGAGGCAATAGTTTCCATCTCATCATCTGGTCCTTATGATCATTTGGATGATGCCACTTGTAATTCATCTGAAGCTTCTGTGAAGGACCCTCTTAATTGGTTTGTGGAGATAGTTGAGATAGTTTCATCTTGTGTAGATGATCTTGAAAGCAAGTTGGATGCTGTTTGGAGAGGCAGAGATGGCGAGAATAATGAGGAATCGTCATCGGAAGAAATTGATTACTTTGAGTCCATGACATTGAAATTGACAGAGACAAAGGAAGAAGATTACATGCCCAAGCCCCTGGTTCCAGAAGACTTCAAAGTGGAAGAAGCAGGAACCACCTTATTACCAAATCGGACTCGAAAGGGCCAGTCAAGGAGAGGGAGGCAGCGGAGGGACTTCCAAAGGGACATCCTTCCAGGCCTTGCTTCTTTATCAAGGCATGAGGTGACAGAAGACCTTCAGACATTTGGAGGACTGATGAGAGCAACTGGTCACACGTGGCACTCAGGATTGACAAGAAGGAACTCCACTAGAAGTGGGTGTGCAAGGGGGAGGCGGCGGTCTGTAGTAAGTCCCTCTCCTGTTGTGGTAGCTAGCACTTGCACTCCATTGATGCCACAACTTACTAATATTGAAGTGGGACTGGACGATAGAAGCCTAACAGGGTGGGGGAAAACAACTAGACGACCTCGCCGGCAAAGATGCCCTGCAGGTAATCTGCCTCTCCCGATGGCGTAATATGGGAAGTTGGCTTTTGTTTTAGTAGTTGAGCATTTTATAGAGGGAAGTAGGGAGTTGTTTCTATGGGTTTTGGGGAGTGAGGTTATTGTGAGGCATGGGGATTGTCTTTGTACATTTCATAGCCCATAATTTGGGTTCCCTTAATTATCTTGTCTTTGGATGGTTACCAACTTTGTATTATTCATAAATAATGTTGCATGATTTCTTCAGGGATATATACCAACTTTGTTTTTTTAGGAATGATCTCTGATTTAGAAGTAATTTGTTGATAGTGTTAGCTGGTTTCTGGTCGACCACTTGGTCCAAGGCCAAGGGGACCCTGTTAATATATAAAAGACATAGATTGAGTACAAATTTGAATGTATAATAGTACCATACCTCTAACGTTAATTAATGTGAAGGAGGTGAAATTTGAAGCTTATGGATTGGAAACATTAATCTTCTTCTTCAAAATATGCAATTGATGTAAACGTTCTCAATCCAAACAAAGTAGCATATATTAACAGATGTTATTCCAATCTTTTGATTACTAATAAATTCAAATGATAAGGGGGTAGTTCTTAGATTTACCAGGGATGAATAACAAGGTACTACTGCAGATGATTTTCCTAGTAATAAATGATCAAACGGCTGAAACCTGAAAACCTATAATTTGCGTGGGTCCAAGTGTGTACATAACACAGGTAAAAGAGGGCACATGAATGTTGTTTGTTCGTTTTAGTTTTGAGAAATATGGCAAACTCTTTGTCCCACCTGTCCTTTCCTTTCTTTAATTACACTGACAATCCTAATATTCACTTTCAATGAAAAGTTGAAACAATAAAAACAGGGAATCTGAAAGGCACTCTAATAATGAGAAAAAAATAAAATAAAAGAATTATAAATCAGATTTAGCTTTCATTTAACTTGCTTTAATAAAGTACAACATTTGAATTTTAAAAAGAAGCATATATTGAGATTATAGTACTGTATCATGAATTAATATCACATTTTCAGATAATAATTTTAAATAAACTAATATCAATTTTACTTTATATAAATATAATATTTGTTGAAATTTCTTACTATATTTTACTAGTGTGAGACAGATAATGTGATATAGTGAGAGAGAAAAATAAGAAGGGAAGTGGAACACGCGCAGGAAGGAGCGTGGGTGGGAACAGAAAAAGAAGAAGAAGATCTAAGTTTTGTAATTTAGAGAAGCAGAAGTGTGTCGGTGAATGAAGGTCTGGTCCTACTTATTACCAAATAGATTCAGATACTCATTCCAACTACCCCAATCAAATTTTAAACAAAATACCCTTCTTGTCCTTTTTTTCTTTATTTCCACTTTTCTCCCTCCCTCCCTCCTTTATTTTTACATATCTACTTTCCACTTAAAATATTATACACCTTTTTATTTTTATTTTTTCTTTATTCTTCTGGGAACCATTTCCTAATGGATGCTGATACCACCACCACTCTATTACTAATCAACCAATTAACTACATTTTTCAAATAATTTAATTAATCTCTTCATCTAATTACTTAGACTGTATTTTAATAATCACACACTATCATTTATTTAATATTTACTAAAATTACATTTGTTGAATACTATAAATTATTATAACATTTTTAATTAGAGTAGATGCAGTGCAAATGTTGGGTGATATCTTTTCTTTATTATTATGGTTGTGTTTGTTTTACTATTCATATCTTATCGTATTCAAAATATATGTTTATTTCATTACTCTCAAAATCTAATTCAATTCTATTCAACTTAGAATATTTAGATTTTTTTAACCCCTTGGGTTTGTTAACTTAATCAAACACTACAAACAATTAAAGTTTATAAATTAATAAAAACACCTCAACTTGTCCACATATTCCCGACGGTCGGTGGTTGCCAACAATTAATGGGTGGGTGGGGGTGTCTTTGTTAATTTTAAAACTTTTATTGTAGAGGGTATTTAACTAAATTAACAAATATTAAGGATTAAAAAATAATTTTACCAAACACATTTTCAAATTTAAATCATATCCTCGTAATAGCAACTCAACTCAATTTTTTTCAAAAATACTACTCACAAAAAAAAAAAAAAAAAAAAAAATCAATGTAGTAGTATCTTGAATTTGATTAGTACATGACCAGTGGAAACCTGTTAACATTTATAATTATAACCTTTAATTTATCTTCTCTCTTCAATTCTTAGAGAAAACATAAAAGAAAATGAAACTAACGTAGTAATCAAAATAAAAATCTCATAACCTCAAGGGTTGGCTTAGCGGTCAAGGAGGTTTGCTCCCTTTATTGAGTTCCTGGGTTCGAACCTTGGGGCCACCTATCACATTGTGATTGAGCTTGTAAGGTGTTCAATAGACTCCGGGAATTAATTGAAGTGCATGCAAGTTGGCCTTAAATAGCCCGATTTCCAAAAAATAAATAAATAAACAACTTAGTGAACACGGATATATATATCAAATTGAAGGTAACATGACATCTTCATGTCATGGTCCAACTGGTTTTAGTCAACTTGGAACTATACTATTCTCCATGCCATCATTCTTAGAAATTCATAAAATTTATACTCCATAATACAAATTTATAAAAATTGCTTAGTTAGTATTGAAAATTAACTAACGCTGTTGATGTTTGATTTTGGCACCAACTATTCACACGTGCAAAGTGCTAAGCTGACTTAGAAATTACAAGTAAATGAAAAATGCAATGAAGTAAATGGAAGATGAATTTTAAAGTGGTTCGGATGCTTAAAGAGAATATACGTCCACTATTATTTTATTATTCTCTGACTCTTTTTCTGATATTGCCTATAAAGGAGTACAAAAATGGAGAAAATTGCTTTGTTTAAAGAGAAAAAATAATAAAGCTCAAATGTTTGTCTAGCTCTCATATGCCCAGTCAACTCTTTTTTCACGAAAAGAGGTGTCCCATTTATACACCTTTGAGGTCAATGTAATGAGTGCTTTTACAAGTTGTCATAATACGTGGGGAGACCACTCCTTAATCCTTATCTTAGAATAGGATAGGGTTGATATAAAATATCTCTTGGAGGCGGTTTGGGTTGATGATAGTTAATACCACCTTATCTTTAAGTGCTTGTTGAAGTTTGATTGGTGGTGTTGACATCAGTGTATATTTTTGGTACAACAGAACTCCCCAAGTTTTTGGAGTACGTAATTGCACTTCAAAAACTCACGTCTTAGATCTAAATGGCTATCGCACTATAGGCTACAATCTTGAACTGAAGAGCTCGAACTATGCCTGGCATAATCGAGTGTTAAGAGCTAGGACTGCGATCTGAGCGCTTGGGGCGATCCGAAGCTGAGCGCGATCTGATAATTGACATAAAATTTCTAGAAGATGAATTCCTGAAGAGAGCTAATGCCAGAAGCCCAAACACACGGCTTAGATGCCTTAAACGGACAAGCCAACTTAAAATAACCATAACTTTTGATCTGAGAGGAGTTTTGGAGCCCATAAGATATCCATGGAAATCTTGTTTTGAGCTCTACATCGTGGCAATAGAGGAACTTGGTTGGGACCATTTTTGGGGCCAAAATCCATCGTTTCGGCATATTTTGGGGCAGTTAGTTATCATATCGCGACCATCTACCAACATTAGAAAAAACGCGTAGAAAACTCAAAACAGACAACCATAACTTTTGATCCGAGAGGAGTTTTGGAGCCCGTAAGATATCCCCGAAAATGAGCTCTACATCGTGGAAATAGAGGAACTTGGATGGGAACCATTTTCGGGGCCAAAATCCATCGTTTCGACATATTTCGGGGCTATTTTGAGTTTTCTACGTGTTTTTTCTAATGTTTAACTGGTCGCGATCTGATAACTGACAACTGATCGCAATTTGAGAACTAAAAACAAGACCTGAGGCTGTTCGTAATCTCAGAGCTAAGAGCTGATCGCGATTTGATAGGGGCTCAACTTGATAGCTTGAGGCATATGATCTGAATGAATTGTAGCATGCGATCTCAAGCAAATGAATGAGCTTATAAGCTCAATCAGAGAGCATAAAAGCTCGATCTAAGAGCATAAAGAGCTTGATATGAGATCATAAGGAGCTCGATCTGAGATCATAAGGAGCTCAATCTGAGAACTCGAGACTTTTTGCGATCTAAGAGTTTAAGGAGTTCAATAAGAAAACAGAAAGAGTTCGATCAGAAAGCGCGAAACTTGATATGAGAACAGAAGAAGTTCAATCAGAAAGCGCAAGCTTGGTCTGAGAACAAGAAGTTCGATAGAAAGCGTGAAGCTTGATCTAAGAGCAGAAGAAGTTTGATCATAAAGCGCAGAACAGAAGAAGTTCGATTAGAAAACGAGAAGCTTGATCTGAGAACTCGAGATCAGCACTCGGAAGCACAATCTAAATTATCTAAACGCATGATTTCAACGATTTTGAACGCGATCTGGATGATCTGAGCATGTGATATGCGATCTGGCCACTTGATCTGAGAGCTCTGACACGTGCGATTTGCGATCCAGCCATGCGTCAATCGTAAAGATCAAGCGATTTGAAGTAAGATTCATGCGATTTAGTGTCGTCTTCAATCGTCTGACTCGCGTGTGTGATTTGCGATCTAGCCATGCGATCAAGCTGAAGATCAGAGCGATTTGAGCTTGTGATCTTCGATCTGACCATGCGATTTGAAGCTAAAAATCAGCGATACGAAGATTAGAGCGATTTGAAGCTGAAGATCATACTGATCTTCGATCTAACCATGCAATCTGAAGTTGAAGATCAGAGCGATTTGAGCTTGTGATCTTCGATTTGACCATGCGATTTGAAGCTAAAAATCAGCGATCGATGAAGATCTGAGTGTGCGTTTGCAATCTGACCACGCGATTGGAGAGCTCTAATGCGTGTGATCTGCAATCTTACCATGCGATCCTAAGAGCTTTAATTTAGAACATGCTTCAGTATTTTGACGATAACTTGAGTTGTAGACCTCGGATTCAAATGATTCTTGGACCATCGAAAAGCTAACTCGAAGGGCTATAACTCTTATGTTTATCATATTGCTAGATTTAGACTTTATTCTGCTCAAGTCTCCACATCAGATGACGTGAAGATTTTGAGGCTAGTTGGAAAAACATGGAGATTTGATGTGAATCATGCCCTCCTTCTAGCACCAAATTGTTGATGTTTGATTTTGACACCAACGATTCACACATACAAAGTGCTAAGCTGGCTTAGAAATTGCCCATGAATGAAAAATGTAATGAAGTAAATGGAAGATGATTTTTAAAGTGGTTCGGATGCTTAAAGCAAATCATACGTCTACTGGAGAAAATGCTTTGCTTACAGAAAAAAAATAAAAAAAATAAAGGTCAATGTTTGCCTAGCTCTTATATGCCCGACCGACCTCTTTTTCATGAAGAGATGGCAAGTTATCATGACACGTGAGGGACCACTCCTTAATCTTTATCTTAAAGTGGGATAGAGTTGATATAAAATATCTATTGGAGGCGGTTTGGGTTGATGACAACTAATACCACCTTATTTTTAAGTGTTTGCTGAACTATGATTGGTGATACTGACATTAGTGTGTATTTTTGGCACAACAAACTCTAACTATGAATTTGTGTTAAAATAGGTTAAACCAATTCTAAATATCAATTTTCCCTTTAGGATCCGAAATAAAGCTCTTATCATAAACAATTTTTACACTTAATTCCTTCAAATTAATTACCGAAACCTGATAAAATGCCAACAGCATCGGAAGGGAGAAAATTGTAATTAACTTTTTGGTTAATACAACATTCTTGGTCAAAGAAAAACAATTGACATGGTATGGACCATATGGTATGGTTGGGCTTACATATAAAAGTGACACTGAAGCTGACTCAGAAAATATAGAACGAAATTGATCTTTCTGTTTCTCGGTATCAGTTTGCCTTCCAACATGCGGCGGGAGTGACAGTGCAACTCTTCAACGACATAGAAAACAACTCCAACAAGAAATGATGAAACTCGTCTCTTTCCTACATCGCTCCAGAAAACCCTTCCCTCAACTCAAATTTCTATCTTACTCAACTCCACGTCTAGACCCACATCCAAACCGTTGCCTTCAATTTCCCTTTTTTCTCTTCTGGGCATCTGCAAAAACATCTTTTCTTTGAAAAGAATGCATGCTCTGCTTATTGTAGACGGCTTAGCTAATGACGTTAAATGTAACACTAAACTGGTTAGCATGTATGGTTCTTTCGGCCATGTCAAGTATGCCCGTCTAATGTTTGATCGAATGCGGGACCCAGATCTTTATTCTTTTAAAGTGATGATGAGATGGTACTTTTTGAATGATTTGTACAAAGAGATTGTGGAGTTTTATAATAGTATGAGAAAATGCGTCAAAGAGCATGATAATGTTGTGTTTTCGATAGTGTTAAAGGCGTGTAGTGAATTGCGAGATATTGATCAAGGGAGGAAGGTACATTGTGAAGTTGTTAAGGCAGGAAGTCCTGATGATTTTGTGTTGACGGGTCTTGTCGACATGTACGCTAAGTGTGGAGAAATTGATTTTTCTCGTCAAGTGTTTGATGAAACAGTCGATAAAAATGTGGTTTCATGGACTTCAATGATTGTGGGTTACGTACAGAATGACCGTGCACGGGAAGGATTGATTTTGTTTAATCAGATGAGGGAAGTATTTATTGAAGGCAATCAATTTACATTAGGGAGCTTAGTTACCGCATGCACAAAGTTAAGGTTTTTGCATCAGGGGAAGTGGATTCATGGGCATGTGATCAAGATTGGTGTTGAACTTAATTCTATCTTGGTGACAGCTCTTTTAGATATGTATGTGAAGTGTGGGGACATTAGAGATGCTAGATCGGTTTTTGATGGACTTTCCACTAGTGATCTTGTTTCGTGGACAGCAATGATTGTTGGATATGCTCAAAGAGGCTATCCTGACGAGGCTTTAAAAGTGTTTACAGATGCGAAATGGGTTGGAGTTTTTCCCAATTGTGTTACCATTACAAGTTTACTTTCAGCATGTGCACAGCTGGGGAATTTGAATCTGGGAAAGACATTACATGGTCTTGGGATTAAACTTGGATTTGAGGATCCAACAGTGTTCAATGCTCTAATAGACATGTATGCTAAGTGCCACATGATTGAAGATGCTCGTTACATATTTGAGACAGTTTCGGATAAGAATGTAATTACCTGGAATTCAATCATATCTGGGTATTCCCAAAATGGGTATTCATATGAACCACTTGAATTGTTGCATAGAATGAGATCAGATTCTATCACACCTGATGCAGTCACATTGGTGGTCATCTTCTCAGCTTGTGCTTCACTTGGTACTTTCCAAGTTGGTTCTTCTCTTCATGCATTCACCATAAAAGAGGGCCTACTATCATCAAATGTCTATGTTGGCACTGCCTTATTGAACTTCTATGCCAAATGTGGAGATGCTGAATCTGCTCGTATGGTTTTTGATGACATGGGAGAGAAAAACACTGTAACATGGAGTGCAATGATTGGTGGCTATGGAATGCAAGGGGATGGTAGTGGGTCCCTTGCACTTTTCAGTGATATGTTGAAGGATGAAGTGCAGCCTAACGAAGTAATCTTCACAACAATTTTGTCTGCCTGTAGTCACACAGGGATGGTTGGGGAGGGCTGGCAGTATTTCTATTCAATGTGCCAGGACTTCAACTTTGTGCCTTCCATGAAGCATTATACGTGTATGGTTGATCTATTGGCTCGTGCTGGCAGGCTGGAAGAGGCCTTGGACTTTATAGAGAATATGCCTGTTCAACCTGATGTTAGTTTGTTTGGAGCATTCCTACATGGATGTGGAATGTATTCCAGGTTTGATCTTGGGGAGGTGGTGATTAGGAGAATGCTACAATTGCATCCTGATAAAGCTTGTTATTATGTGCTCATGTCTAACCTGTATGCTTCTGATGGAAGATGGAGTCAAGTTAATCAAGTGAGAGAGTTGATGAGGCTGAGAGGTTTGAGCAAGTACCCCTGGGTGTAGCCAAGTGGATTTGGATGTTGCTGATGATTTCTCATGTTCTAGGGTGGCATCTGTTGCTTAGTTGGGTTCAATAGATCTTACTCACCAAGCTGGAGTTAATTAGGTGTAGCTATTGTTGGAGTTGGGCCTAACTCCTCACCCAAAAGACCTTATTGAGTGGGAGGATTGCCCACTCTTATAAACCCATTAACTTGAGTGTGCCTAGTCGATGTGGGATCTCCAACACTCCCCTTCACGGTCCAGCCCATATGGTCCACTTGCCTTATGAATGGAGGTAGTTTGGTAGCTCACCGCGGTCAATCACTCAGCTCAAATGGCACTAACTCTGATATCAGTTGTTAGAGTTGGGCCTAACTTCTCACCCAAAAGGTCCTTATTAAGTAGGGAGGATTGCCTACTCTTATAAACCCATTGGTTTGAGTGTGCCTAATCGATGTGGGATCTCCAACAGCTATCAAAGAGATTCAAAGTTGTAAAGCTTACATTCACTAACACTATAGAAGATTATGTTTCAACTTTCAACAAGTTTGTTCTGCTATGAACTTTCATTGGACCAATGTTGGCGTTCTTGACGAATGTGCTTGCGGCTGTGTAAAGATAATGGATTCATGCACAACAGCATATGTGGTATGCACAACATCAACTGATAATCATCCTAAACCAAACTAACCATTAAAGTTTTAATTATGCTTGCCATCAAATTGTGCTCCTTCAACTTACAATAGAAGGGATCTCTCCTTTCTATGGTATGAATGGAATAATCATGTATTTCCATCAACATTGCAGCTTTCGTAGAGATATTGTGTTGGTTATATGTGATTTAGTATAGACCAAGGTTTAGGGTTTAGCATCCAAGTATGAAATCTCAATCCAATTTCGTTTGAATATGATATTTATTTGATTAAATTTTTGAGAGGAATTTGTGTGCTCTTTTTGTGTTATTTGTGGTTTTTGTGAATGTTTTCCATATTTTAATTGAGACTTTTTGATATGCCCCTTTATCTTTGTGCATTGATTTGGCCGCATTTATTTAATTCTTTAACTTAAAAAAAATATCTCTCTTTGATTAGAGATCACTGTTTTTCTTTCAACAGGAACACAAAGCATGAATGATAGTTGGGGTACGTCAGTGACAGTTTTGTCAATTAAGTAGGAATCAGAAACCACGGACTTCTCAGTACGTTTTGCTTGTCTCGAGTGGGAAGCAACAGCCTAAAACTCCTTCCAGCAGCAGAGAAATGCTACACGTCCAGCTACTCTGTCCTTGCACGTAATTTTCACTTACAAATCTCAGAATATATTTAGTCATCCCTGGTCTAGGTCTATGTAAATACCATAGTACAAATGAAAGTACTGTACATCAGAATAAGACCGACCTAATCTGTCTTCTGTCATCGTTGCTTTGATGGAGACTTGGGAGTAACCAGGGGTGCTTCCATAACCTCAACATACCATTCATAAAATGATGAAAACCGAGTCAAAACTCTCTGTGACAACCACTCTACCTATGATTTTGGATGATTCCTGGGAAAGAATGACTAATCAGAGGAAAGAAGAAAGAAGAAAGGGGAGAGATTACTGCTATTGGTCTTTCCCAAAGCAATCGCCAGCTTGCAGCTGTAAGTGACTATTTCTTTCTATGGGAGATACACTATTGTCAGCCAAACCTTTTCTTTTGGTGTATTAAAATTTTCAAGTTGCCAAAATTCTGTACATTTCCTTGGTCTCTGAAATAGATTACCACCTCTAAACCAATGAATTCTCAATATCAAGCTCAATCCTACTGTATCCAGGGACCTTCCGTAGATCATAACCATCCATAACTGATCTCACCTTCCCAAATTTATTCCAGTTTCCTTCTTCGGCATATATATTAGATAATGATTTCTTCGCCAGCTTGCAGCTGTAAGTGACTATTTCTTTCTATGGGAGATACACTACTGTCAGCCAAACCTTTTCTTTTGGTATATTAAAATTTTCAAGTTGCCAAAATTCTGTACATTTCCTTGGTCTCTGAAATAAATTACCACCTCTAAACCAATGAATTCTTAGTATCAAGCTCAATCCTACTGTATCCAGGGACCTTCCGTAGATCATAACCATCCATAACTGATCTCACCTTCCCAAATTTATTCCAGTTTCCTTCTTCGGCATATATATTAGATAATATAGTATAGTATCCAGGATCGCTTGTACTAATATCTGAAAGGTCTTTTTCAATGATGTTAATCATATCTGTTCTTTTGTGGATTCTGCACCCGTTAAGAAGAGCACTCCAAATGCTAGCATCAGCAGGGAATGGCATCGAGTGGATCATTTGATATGCTTCGTCGATATAACCAGTGCGGCTTAGAAGGTCAACCATGCAATCATAGTGTTCTGAATCTGGCTCAACTCCAAAATCCCTCATTGCGTTAAAATATACCTTCCCTTCTTCCACAGAACCTGAATGACTGCAAGGCCCATAAAATGTTCATGAAGGTAACTTCATTGGGTTTTATTCCGGATTCTAGCATTTGCTTGAAGAGTGAGATGGCCGCCCTTAGCTGACCATGCATTCCATAACCCGCGATCATGGCACTCCAGGATACCACATTCCTCTCAGACATGCTATTGAAGACTCTTTGAGCCGTTTGAAGGTCTCCACACTTTGCATACATGTCAGTTAGTGCTGTATCAATATAAATATCCTTCCTTATGCCATAGCAAATGAGCATCTGATGAACCCATTTTCCCTTTTTAAGATGACCCAAATTGGAGCAAGCTTGAAGTACACCTAAGAAGGTCACCTTCATCCATCTGAAGACTGTTCAAGTACATTTGACGAAAAAGATTGATTGCTTCAACTGAAAAGCCATTTTGGGAGAATCCACAAATCATAGAATTCCACGTCACAACACTTTTCTGTTGGATCCCATAAAATACTGTGCACGCTAAATTCACAAGACCACATTTGGAGTACATATCAATTAGTGAATTCTGGACAACTTCATTTGAAAATTCTCTTTTAATGATGTAACCATGTATCTGAAGCCCAAGCTGCAAAAAACCCATATTTCCACAAGCTGACAGAGAACTTGGCAAACTAAATGAGTTTGGCATTAGACCCTGTGCCTGCATCTGTACAAAGACTGCCAATGCCTCCTTCAACAATCCTTTCTGAGCATATTCTGATATGAGCATATTCCATGATATGATATTCCCCTCTCCAAGTGTATGAAGAACCTTCTTACATTTGCTAAATTCACCACATGCAGCATAAAATTCAATCAATGCTGGCCCCAAATAACCAGAGTTGGATTTGGATTCCATATCTTTTATAATAATATGCCAATGAACCGACTTCCCTCCTCTAAGCCAAGCTAATCCTGCACATGAACCCAAGATAGTTGACCTTGTTACTGAATTGGGTTTCGCTCTAACCTCAAGCATCCTAACAAAAACATCTAAAGCTTTTCGAAAACAACCACTTCTGTTGTAGCAAGAAATCATTGCTGTCCACGAAGTAGTACATCTTTTCTTCAACGTGACAAAAACCTTCTCAGCACTTGACAAATCATTACATTTACTATACATTACAATGAGAGAATTACCCAATGGTCCATCAATCTCAATCTTCTTCCGCAATGCGTGACCATGAACAGAACTCGCTAGTCTCAGAAAACACAATTCGCCACAAGCCTTAGCCACACTAAGCATCGTCACATAATCCGGTTGAACACCTTCAATAATCATCAGACGAAATATCTCGAGCCCTTCATCAACCTTCCCATTATTAACATAACACTTAATAATGGAACTCCACGAAACCACATCTTTCACAGACATTTTATCAAACACTTTCCTAGCATCGTCTAAACAGCCTATTTCACCGTACATACCTGCAAGTGAAGCCTCAACAACATTATAATTATCAAATCCACACTTGATTATCCTGCCATGAACTTTTCCACCAATAACCAGATTACCAGAACCAGAACAAGCTCTCAAAACCGATGGATATATAAAGTTACTAATAAGGCCGTGGTCGTATATCATTTTATGGTAGAGTGAAATGGCTTCTTCAAAGAGATTGTTCCACACATAACACTTGATGAGTACAGCCCACATGAAAGAATCAGGTTTTGTGAAGGTTTCAAAGACAAGTCTTGAAGATTGAAGGGTACCCATTCGGGCATAGGACTCAATAAGCCTACCGGAGGCAGGTGGGTCACTGTGAAGGCCAGTGACCAAAAGGTGGGCATGGAGTTGAGTTAGAGTTCTTAAGGTAGTGCATGACCTGAACAAGGGCAAGTAAAGGGTCATTATTTTTGTTTGTGGTCACCAAAGTCGGTATTCGGAGCCTGTTTAGAGAAGACAAAGCTTTGAAGATTTCAGAATGATATTATTTATGATCGAACTTTGAAACTGGCTTCTATTACAGACTTCGAATTGGCAATGCCGATTTACAAAATTCAGATCCGTTAACCAAAATATTGTTGTTTTGTTCTTCTGTTTTTATTTATATATTTGAAAAACATTCTATTGGCTCCTTAAAATTCTGGCCACGACTCTAGATTTCATAAAAATGATTTGCTGCAGTACAAATAAATTATAGATTTCGGCAAGCAAATTTCAATCACTTCATCCTCATTATAATAAATGAACTTTTCCTACTTGGTTTTACCCATCTCAAGTTTACAAGAGGCTCCATCCTCCCCAAGAAAAAAATAAAAATAGAGAGGAAGATATAGGATATACAAGAATCAGTATCATATACAAACCACAAGGTACGATCCCATCTCGTTATGAACTATTGTGAATGACTACTCCGACTGAAAATTGAAAACAATACTTAGAATCGTGTGCTTTTGCGCTCTGGTCCTTTAAAGCTCACAAGCATCGTTCACTTCGGCTCCTCATCCTCTGGATCCACGGGCACTTCACGACGAGGCCTGTTGTACTTCTCACGCAGCTGCTTGGTTAGGTTTAGGGCTGGCTGCGGGCCATGCCATGCAAAGTCCGCAAAAATTTGTGTCTTGTCATGCCATGCCGGCTCATCAAATTTGGAGGTCTACAGTACAACCCATTATACATTCTACAATGCCTTGGGCCGTGTTGTATTTATATTAATTAAAAAAATATATAATCACTATAAAATATAATAAAATATTAAAATTTTAATTAAATTTTAATTTTTTTTAATTACTTACAAATTATAAGTATAAATTACAAATAAAATTAGAATTAAGAATTATTATATATATTTAATTTTATTAATTTTTAAATTCTTCAAATCTTCAAATATCTTTAACTGTAAATATAGATTAGTATTTTTTTTTTTTTTTTTTTGTGCTGTGCTATGTGGGATCATATGCTTTTTTAAAGGCTCACAACACAACTTGTATAATCATGGGCCATGTCGTGCCATGGACCGGCATGGCCCACCTCCAACTCTAGTTAGGATGAAATGTAGAGTTGTATGCCTGTATCCATCCCATAAAATAAAAAGGTATCATGTGGATAACCGAACCTTGTACATGGGTAAGTATTAAGTACCGCCCATGGGTAAGTATTAAGTACAGCCCGCGTTTAATCAAGAAAAAACCCCTGGTAACATGTTTCATGATTTTCAACAATAATTCGACTTACCGTGTCTGGTTGTTCAGGGGCTAACAAATTATCCTCAGGAACTAAAACTCTTTGCAGCAGCAGAAAATGCTGCAAGTCCAGGTACTCTATCCTTGCACAGAGTATATTTACTCATCCCTGTTTTAGGTCTATGTAAATACCATAGTACAAATGAAAGTACATCAGAATAAGAACGACCTTTGATGGAGACTTGGGAGTAACCAGGGGTACTTCCATTCCATAACCTCAACATACCATTCATAAAATGATGAAACCGAGTCAAAACTCTCTGTAACAACCACTCTACCTATGATTTTGGACAATTCCAGGAAAAGAAAGACCAATCAGAAGAAAGGAAAGAGATTACTGGTATTGGTCTTTCCCAAAGCAATCGCCAGCTTGCAGCTGTAAGTGACTATTTCTTTCTATGGGAAATACACTACTGTCAGTCATCAAACTCTTTCTTTTGGTGTATTTAAATTTTCAAGTGCAAATTTGAAAATTTGCTAAAATTCTGTAAATTTCCTCGCTCTTTGAAATATATTACCAACTCTAAACCAATGAATTCTCAGTATCAAGCTCAATCCTACTGTATCCAGGGACCTTCCGTAGATCAGAACCATCCATAACTGCTCTCACCTTCCCAAACTTATTCCAGTTTCCTTCTTCGGCATATATATTAGATAATGTAGTATAGCATCCAGTATCGCTTGTACGAATATCTGAAAGGTCGTTTTCAATGATGTTAATCATATCTGTTCTTTGGTGGATTCTGCACCCGTTAAGAAGAGTACTCCAAATGCTACCATCAGCAGGGAATGGCATCGAGTGGATCATTTGATATGCGTCAGCGATATGACCAGTGCGGCTTAGAAGGTCAACCATGCAAGCATAGTGTTCTGAGTTTGGCTCAACTCCGAAATCCCTCATTGCGTTAAAATAAACCTTCCCTTCTTCCACAGAACCTGAATGACTGCAAGCCCATAAAATGTTCATGAAGGTAACTTCATTGGGTTTTATTCCGGATTCTAGCATTTGCTTGAAGAGTGAGATGGCCGTCCTTAGCTGACCATGCATTCCATAACCCGCGATCATGGCACTCCAGGATACCACATTCCTTTCTGACATGCTACTGAAGACTCTTTGAGCCGTTTGAAGGTCTCCACACTTTGCATACATGTCAGTTAGTGCTGTGTCAATATAAATATCCTTCCTTATACCATAGCAAATGAGCATCTGATGAACCCATTTTCCCTTTTTAAGATGACCCAAATTGGAGCAAGCTTGAAGTACACCTAAGAAGGTCACTTCATCCATCTGAAGACTGTTCAAGTACATTTGATGAAAAAGATTGATTGCTTCAACTGAAAAGCCATTTTGGGAGAATCCACAAATCATAGAATTCCATGTTACAACACTTTTCTGTTGGATCCCATAAAATACTGGGCATGCTAAATTCACAAGACCACATTTGGAGTACATATCAATCAGTGAATTCTGGACAAATTCATCTGAAAATTCTCTTTTAATGATGAAACCATGTATCTGAAGCCCAAGCTGCAAAAAACCCACATTTCCACAAGCGGACAGAGAACTTGCCAAACTAAATGAGTCTGGCATTAGACCCTGTGCCTGCATCTGGGCAAAGACTGCTAATGCTTCCTTCAACCATCTTTTATGAGCATATTCTGACATGAGCTTATTCCACGATATGATATTCCCTTCTCCAAGTATACGAAGAACCTTCTCACATTTTCTCAATTCACCACATGCAACATAAAAGTCAATCAATGCTGGCCCCAAACAATCAGACTCGGATTCCATATCTTTTCTAATAATATGACAATGAACCGACTTCCCTTCTCTAAGCCAGGCTAACCCTGCACATGAACCTAAGATAGATAACAAGGTTACTGAATTGGGTTCCGCTCTAACCTCAAGCATCCTAACAAAAACATCTAAAGCTTTTCGAAAACAACCACTTCTGTTGTAGCAAGAAATCATTGCTGTCCATGAAGTAGTACACCTTTTCTTCAACGTGAAAAAACCTTCTCAGCACTTGACAAATCATTACATTTACTATACATTACAATAAGAGAATTACCCAATGGTCCATCAATCTTAATCTTCCTCCGCAATACGTGACCATGAACAGAACTCGCTAGTCTCAGAAAACACAATTCGCCACAGGCCTCAGCCACACTAAGCATCGTCACATAATCCGGCTGAAGACCTTCAATGATCATCAGACGAAGTATCTCGAGTCCTTCATCAACCTTCCCATTATTAACACAACACTTAATAATGGAACTCCACGAGACCACATCTTTCACAGACATTTTATCAAACACTTTCCTTGCATCGTCTAAGCAGCCTATTTCACCGTACAAACAAACAAGTGAAGTCTCAACAACATCATCATTATCAAATCCACACTTGATTATCCTTCCATGAACTTTTCCACCAATAACCAGATCACCAGAACCAGAACAAGCTCTCAAAACCGATGGATATATAAAGTTACTAATAGGGCCGTGGTTGCATATCATTTTATGGTAGAGTGAAATGGCTTCTTCAAAGAGATTGTTCCACACATAACACTTGATGAGTACAGCCCACATGAAAGAATCAGGTTTTGTGAAGGTTTCAAAGACAAGTCTTGAAGATTGAAGGGTACCCATTCGGGCATAGGACTCAATAAGCCTACTGGAGGCAGGTGGGTCACTGTGAAGGCCAGTGACCAAAAGGTGCGCATGGAGTTGAGTTAGAGTTCTTAAGGTAGTGCATGACCGGAACAAGGGCATGTAAAGGATCATTATTTTTGTTTGTGTGCACCAGAGTCAGGATTCTGTTTAAAAACTGAGGTTAAGTTAGAGCAGTACCTAGAGAAGACAAAGCTCGGAAGATTTCAGAATGATATTAGTCATGATCGAACTTTGAAACTGGCTTTCTATTACAGACTTCGAATTGGCAATGCCGATTTACAAAATTCTATCCTTGTACCGAAATATTGTTGTCCTGTAATTTTTGTTCTCTTTTTATTTATAGAGTTAACGATTTGCACCCAAGGTTTGGCAAAATTAATTTCCACCCCTGGTTTCATAAATTGCAAATTCCTACCCATAAACCATCGCCAGAAATATTGTTGTCCTGTAATTTTTGTTCTCTTTTTATTTATAGAGTTAACGATTTGCACCCAAGGTTTGGCAAAATTAATTTCCACCCCTGGTTTCATAAATTGCAAATTCCTACCCATAAACCATCGCCAATGATAATTTTTAGGTTCCTAAAAAGGTTGTAATCTCTCACTAGGTAAGCATTCACTGAGTATCCCATACAGAGAATCCAGAGAATTGCTAGCTTAAAAAGGGTGTTCATTTAAATTTTTTATCCTTAATCCAGTTATAAAATACTATTACACAATAACTATTTCTCACATATATAAAAATAATAAGAATCATTTTCTAATGAATCGGAAGCATGAAGATGTTCTCTAAATATTATTACTACCAAAAATACATACATAAATCCACATTAATTCCTTCATTGAGATAATGTGTGCAACCCTCTCGCCAGCTTGACGTCTCCCGACCGCTACAATCTAATACCTGCAAAAATAAAGAAAGCAACGGGGTCAGCTATAAATGTTTAGTAAGTAAATCAAATTTAACTATGCTCTTACTCCGCTGTCCCCATTTTCGCTGTACTGCTTCTAAATTTCTGCTTGCTTTCTCTCTTTATTCTCAGGCGTACTACTTAACAGTCTTACATTTTTCTCAAATCTTTCTAAATCTTTCTAGTGCTGTGATATTTTTTATCATTTTATTTCTCTTATCTGCTAGATTATATCTTTCTGTTTCTTTCTCTACTCAACAAGTCGCTAAGTTTCCTTGCTATTTGTCATGTTTCTAATTTCTATTCTTTTCTAGCATATATCTAATTTCAGTTCCTTTCTCGTTTATCTCTAATTTCTTTTCTATTCTCGTAGGCTTTTATTTTATTTTCTTCTCTATTTTTATGGGCTTCTATTTTCTTTTTTTGGCTAGTCAGACACGCAACAATCAAATAAACTCTTTAATCTATGCATAAATGCATAAAATGCAATGTACATAAAATGTCTGATGCATATGTAAATGATCATGTTTGTATTCTTTCTGAAAATTCTTTTCTAATTCTTTATGAAATTCTTTTCCTTTCTTTCTGAAATTCTTTATATTTTCTATTTCTTATTCTATTTTACTTTCTTTTTCTTTTTCTATATTCTGTTCTGATTTGCCGACGAGACTAGGTTGAGACATGGATTTGGAACCATGGTCGTGTGAGTGTATTCTGAAATTCTTTCTGGGTATAATGCTCATCCACACACACTTTTAAAGGATTGTACAAATTCTGTTTTCTATCCTGAGGCCGCTCACTGATGGCAGCGTGCATGTAGGAAACTTCTGCATCTCTGTCGCCACTAACTAACGCAGCGAATGTTCACAGGTTTCCCATCGCAACAGCCCTATGAAAACATGCTCTATAAATCTGAAAAATAACTAGCTAGACATTTTCCAATAATTTTAAATTTTTTGAAATACATGTTATGCTATGTCATGTATTTATATGTTGTCTATGCATGATTCCAAAATACGTGTCTGACTCTGGCATGTATTCTATTAATTCTAAGACTTTTATTTCTATATTTTTCTAGAAAGCCCAAAGTTCTATTCTAGTAACATGCTTAACTTAAACATTTTCTATTTTATTCTTTATTTCTGAATTCTATGCATCCTGTGTACGTACGCGATTCTATAATTTCTACATAATTATGTAATTCTTCAATTCTATCATGCTATGTAAAATGTACACGTACACAATTACATTATCTCTCACAAATTCTACTCTTCTATAATTCTATTAGTGAGGTATTAAAACGGCACAATTCAACTAGGGAATGAATTATACATTTTGGGCAATCTAATTTCTTCTATAAAAATCTATGCCACAACTTAGGTATTAAGTCTACTAACTTGCCAAATTATGCTACTAGATTTTCTCAAATTTATATAAATATATCAAATAACCATGTCATTAAACTACTCTCTAATATTTTCTAATGTTACAAACATGCCTTGTACCACTTTCTAAATACAAATTTTAACGCCATAAATTTACATTCTCTTAACATGGCCATCAACATTGTTATACATGCCCTTCTTTCTTCTTTTCTTTTGGCTACATTCTATACATTAATCTATATTGCCATATTAATCAATTGTAAATACAATCTAACATATAGCACAACATATATACTTTGGCTAAATTCTAATTTATTTCTAACATTCTTGACTAAACTTTTGGCCAATACAACATATTCTCAAGATCTTCTAGTATAATTCCATAGCTTGTAATATATAATAAGGCATGATAACTATACTCATACCAATCAATTTCTAAAATAGTCATGTATTTAATTCATAAACCAAACTTCTATTTCTTTGATGTTTCTTTTGATATCTATACTTGGGAAAGCTTTTCTATTCTTTATACAATAAAATCACTTATTACATATTGTTTATAACTAATCTCAAAACAAGAAACAACAATATCCTCATTTGGCCAAACCATTCTTTGAATGATCTTTCTAATTTCAAGCATACAAGCTTGACAATTTATTGTGGCATATTGTAATATTATAATATAATCACCCATCTTTTACTATCATCAATACTACACTATTGCAACAATTTAATATGCAATTTGTGTCATCACTTTTCTAAAGTCATAAGTTTCAAAACTCATAATTCAATGACTAAATACAATCTGTCATTCAAACTAATGCTAAAAGTTCAAGCAACTTGAACCATACACTAAAGGCCATTCATTTCATTGAACTAACATAACCAAGTGTTATTCTAAATTTTGGCATAACAAAATGCACTCTTAAACACTTAAACTTATACTTGGTCAAGTCTAATACAACCTTTTAACATCAATTCTTTCATTTCTCAAACAATATCTTTAAAAATATTTGATAAATTTATGCATGAATTTCTTTTTGAAATTTCACCAAACACTTTACATGCACATATAAGTACATGGCTGGCGACACCTCCACATCTCTCCAAATACCTTAAAGTTGGAAGGAAATTCAACAAAAACTCAACCCCTATTTTGGCCGAATTCAACACTTCCAAATTCCAACATCAACTCTTCAAATTTCATCAAAGGTTCAACCAAAACATCACATCTACATAACTACTCATCTTGGTTGAACTTCTACACATTATTCTCCATCAAACAAGCATCTAAACAGCCAATACTTCTTATCATACATCATACAAAAACACTCGAGAATCAACTTACACATATACTACTCAAATTAAAGCTTAGAGTGTGTTTACTTACCTTGAATTTGTACAACACTAATGATTCAACCTTTCTTTGCTAAATTTTTTTTCCTCTTGGACCTAAATCATGTAAAAACATAAGAATTCAAAACTTTAAAGCTTAAATACACACTTTTGTGCTAGAATCTTACCTTTAGATGCTTTAGGATTAAAAATCTACAAAAATTTAAGCTAAACCCTATGAATTCTCTTTGAAATTTGATGAAGAAGCTTGAGAGAAAATGGATGAGAGGTGGCGTGCTCAAGGGATGAGAATGGCTAGTCAATTGAAGCCTTATATATATATATATATATATATATATATATATATATATATATATATATATATATATATATATATATATATATATATATTTATATTTATTTATTTATATTCCCATTTTACCCTTGCACTTTCTAAGAAATTTCATTTATGTCCTTTAGTCATTTACCTAATTACCCTAATTTGTATCATCTTCTTCACATTATTTTGCTTCCTTACACTCACCACTTTTTCATATATTTGTGAGTGAAAAGACCATTTTACCCTTATTCTTTAATTTCTTCCTATTAGTTTACAAACACGTATTTATCTCGGCATCACATCACGTGTATTTTCCATAATCTTTCTACCACTCTATTCTCATGGCTAGCACACTTAATGCATTATATTTATCATACTCACTTTTCACTTGAACATGTGATTCTATGTGAAATTACCATTTTGCCCCTATTGAAACTTTTATGGAATTCCTCTATAAAACTAGTTAAATATATTTACTATGACAAAAAAAAAAAAAAAAAAATCCCTACCACATTTCTGAATGTGGGTATTACACCGGTGTTAGCTATTACCATAATGCCCTTGAAAAATAAATTAAAATTTACTCCTTAAGCCCTAACTTTTGGCCAAATTATGTTGGTTCTAGCAACCTAAAACACCATGAGCAACGGCAGCCTCTGGCCACTCCAGCCTGTTTCGGTGTCGTCTGAACCTCTTGACTCACCACCTTACTCCTCTCAACTTACCCGTCAAAAACCTTATAACCCCCTGCCTTATTGAGCCTCCAATTGCCAACCACTGCCTTATTTTAGTCTGCGGGCTTCCAAGTCTTTTCTGGTCGATCCCAATGTCAAAAATCGGCGCTGGCCCCACTTTAGTGGCACTTTCTCTCATAAACCCCCAACACCTTGAACCTGAATTGCTTGCCAATAGCTGAAATCACTATGTCTGCCACCTCCCTTAGGGTTTTGCGAATTTGTTATTTTTGGGTTAGATTAAAGTTTGATTTTGATGATTTGAGGGGAGATTGATGATTGGAGGTCTATTGAATTTGTTTTTGAAGTGTTTTTTTGTTGATTTTTCTGGGTTTTTGAATCGATTCCAGCATTGAAGATCAAAATTCTTGAATCGGCACTCCCCATGTTTGATAAAAGGCCCAAGAGTAGGGGTGAGCGGTTCCGGGTGGCCTACATTTTTCGAGGGAACCAGAACCGAAACCGTACAGTGCAGGTTTCCAAAAAAAGGAACCAAAATCAGAACCGCACAGTGCAGGTTCTTAAATTCAAGGAATCGGAACCTAAAATGCAAGTTCAGGTTCCTTTCCCCGGTACTCTATAAAAAATTCAATTACCCCCCTATTAGTTTAAAAAATGACAAAAATACCTTAAAAGTTTACAAATTCACCCCTAATACTCATTCATTTGTGTCCAATGTGACTCATAAATCATCTAATTTCTAGACAACACTTGAATTCAATCAATTCATCACAATTCACATAAAATTCCTCAATCAAATCAAAACACACACAATTAATTAAATTAATTAAACAATCACACTATAAATCTATAATTTAATATTATAATTAATTAAATTTCTAGTCATTTAATTAAGTATTGTACTAATGTTTATAATAGAATATTATAATTAATTAAGTAATCATATTATAAATCTATAATGTAATGTTATAATTAATTAAATTTTTAATCATTTAATTAAGTAATGTTAAATTACTAATGTTTATAATGTAATGTTATAAATTTACAATTAATTAAATAACATTTAACTATGTAATGTTATAATTAATTAAGTGATTATAATATAATGTAATGTTATAATTAATTAAGTAATTATTTAATTATAATGAAAAGTTTTAATTAATTAAATTTCTAATCATTTAATTAGATATTGTACTAATGTTTATAACAGGATATTGTAATTAATTAAGTAATAATTTGTTTATAATGTAATGTTATAATTAATCAAGTAATCATACTATAAATTTTTAATGTAATATTATAATTAATTAAATTTCTAATCATTTAATTAAGTATTGTGCTAATGTAGAAAATTACTAATGTTTATAATATAATGTCATAATTAATTAAGTAATCATTTAATTATGTAATGTTATAATTAATTATGTGATCATACTATAATGTAATATTATAATAAATTAATTAATCATACTATAAATCTTTAAGGTAATATTATAATTAATTAAATTTCTAATTATTTAATTAAGTATTGTACAAATGTTTATAATGAAATGTTATAATAATTAAGTAATCATACTATAAATTTATAATGTAATGTTATAATTAATTAAATTTCTAATCATTTAATTAAATATTATATTAATGTAGTAAATTATTAATGTTTATAATATAATGTCATAATTAATTAAGTAATCATTTAATTATGTAATGTTATAATTAATTATATGATCATACTATAATGTAATGTTATAATGAATTAAGTAATCATACTATAAATCTTTAATGTAATATTATAATTAATTAAATTTCTAATCATTTAATTAAGTATTGTACTAATGTTTATAATGAAATGTTATAATTAATTAAATAATCATTTAATTAAGTAATCATTTGTTTATAATGTAATGTTATAATTAATTAAGTAATTATACTATAAATCTATAATGTGATGTTATAATTAATTAAATTTCTAATTATTTAATTAAGTAATATACTAAATTACTAATGTAATGTTATAAACTTATAATTAATTAAGTAATCATTTAACTATAATGTAATGTTATAATTGATTAAGTAATCATTTAACTAATAACGTATTAATGTTTATCAATTTATCATATATAATTAATTAATTACTAATTTACTACATATATACGTACTTAGAACTTGATAATTGAAGTAAATAACTAAATATTATATTATTATTCAATCAAATATACTATTTTATTTAAAAATAATTCTTTTAATTGGTCATAATTCCAATTATACACTTAATTAATCAAAACTTTAATATTGATATATTATAATATATTAAATTTTTTTATATAGAGTAGTTTATATGTAATAAGTATAATTGTATATTTATTTAATTAGGTTATTGTAAAAATTTAACTTTTTCCATTTTAAAATTTTTTATATGTAAAACTACAATAGACCTCCTATTCTTCACAGATATTTCATTTCAACCTAGGTTCCAAAACAGGTACTTGCTGCAGGTTCCAAGCCGGGTACCCGCTGCAAGTTCTTTTTTCTACGTTCTGGTTTCTCCACATGTAGGAACCGGAATCAGAACTGCACAGTGTCGGTTCCAAAAAAATGGAACTAGAACCTACCAACTCAATGCCAGTTTGGGTAGGTTCCGGTTCTGGTTCTACTACCCGTAAATTTCGGTTCTACTCGCTACCCTTGCTCACCCCTACCCAAGACAATTTGGCCAGCGCCTTCCCTTAGAGTCTAATAGCGCCGACAATGTCGAAATTAGGCCAGATTGAGTGCTTGTTAGAGAAATTTTCAATATGAAGGGTTATTTTGAAATTTTTATTTTTATTGATTGAATACAATACAAATGACCACTTTACCCTTTAACCGTTACATTAAATGATTTGCTATTAATTTAACGGTGGAAATATGGAATTTATGAAACCTAGGGTGGAAACTTGCCATTTTGCCAAACCTTGGGTGGGAACATGTCTTTTACTCTTATTTATATATTTGAAGACTTACAACCCAATATCACAAATTTTCTCTCACTATTCCGATATGATAACTCACAATTGATCAACTCACAAATAGGTCTTGCTTGCTCGCTATGGGTCTTTGACAAGCTATTCGCAAGTGTATGAAATTTTACAAGTAGTAAAGTTTGAGTAAACGAGTGTCGAATCCCAAAAGAACTACCTACCAAGTACCAAACCAGTTTATTTTATTGCTATTTAATGAAACCGAATTTTAAGAATGAATTAATGAAAAATAAAACAAACTAAAAAGTAAACAAAAGCAGAATTGTATTAATACTTTGGTAAACAGATCAATAAGACTAAACCTAGGGTACAAATTTCACACCAATTTATTCCTATGCATTGACAATTATTGCTAACGTAATTAAGCTTATTCAAAAGGCCAAACTCCCTAATATTTCTCTAACTTTCTCTCAAACAATTACCGAATTAACCCTTAAGCAACAACCCAAAATATCTCTAATGTGGATTTAGAAGATAACAGATCATTAAGGTCTATGAAATTTACTATAGCCTCACAAATCGCGGTAACATATCTCTAGCGTTTGCTCAATCTATAGTTTTATTACCTTAGACTAATCAAGTTTCATCTCTCGATCTCAACCCAACCCGTAAAATCATTCAACTCTCAGGCCCTTAAGAGTTGAAAGCATTATACACAATAATAAAACTTAGAACTAATGTTCAATTAAAATTAACAACAATAAAATCAACACATATACATAAATTGGGTTACATCTTTAGCCCTAGAAAATAAATTTAGTTCATAATTGCAGTAATAAAAACAACCATTGTATTAACAAACATGAGTTCAAGAAAGAAAATAGAAAAACTTCTCTAATTGGTGAACGAAAACTGCAAGAATTTTGATCTCCAAAATAGAAGCTGCTCTTTCTCCTTCTCTAACCTCCCTAAAAACTAATTAAAGACCCTTATTTATAGTGCTAGGGTTTGGAGGTTAATTAGGAAAGAATTAAATGCCTTAAACCATTCAGATTCGGACTAGGAAAATAAAATAACCTAAACAGACCCGCAATCCATCGCTGCGGCAACAGAAATGGTCGCCGCAGCGATCATTCTTTCTGTCCCACGAGTCTGTAATCTTTAGAATTTGAAAAATTTATCAACACAAGCTTTGTATCTCTCTGAATAAGCTTTCCAATGCAATAAGAATCATCGAATTCTGATTTCTACAACTCAAGTTATGATGAAAACATTGAAGCATGCTCATCTTGAAGAATTTCTAGGTTTTAAGTCTCATCTTCAACGCATCATAACTTCCTCATTTCAAATCCAATTCTTGCACCGTTTGTTCCTACTTGTCACAAATTCCATCAACATCATTATTCTTCATTCAAATATCATTTATAACCTACAAATACTCAAAAGACACCTGTGATCCTATAAAAGATATTTATGAAATAATTAACTCAAATTTCAAAATAAAAACACATTTTCCACAAATAATACAATTAAATCACTAACAAAACATGTATTTTCAAGCTCTTATTAGTCTTACCTCTCAAATTGTGAGTTGAACTCTTGCGAGGTATTACGTCGAGGTTTTGAGAGAAAGTTTGTAAGATTAGATTGTAAATAAATCTTTATTTATTTAAAAAGCATTCTATTGGCTCCTTCAAAATCTAGATAGGACTCTGATTTCATGAAAATGATTTGCTGCAGTACAAAATAAATTATAAATTTCGGCGAGCAAATTTCAATCACTTCATCCTTATTATAATAGCTAGAAATGGGGCCCGCATGTTGCTCGGGTATCTTTATTCAATGTTTTTGAAATAGATTGTAAACAAATTTATTCTAACAAAATAAACTAATTAGATTAAGACATAATAAGTGTTAATTATACAAATTTTAAAGTAAATATAAATTGTATATATATACAAAGTTGTGTTAAGATAAAATTAATAATTGTACCTGTATAATTATTAATATCAATTATAGGTAAATGTTATTAAATTATTCATCCAACTTGAGAAGATCACCTGAATATTATATGTTCTAATTATATTTTCAGAATCATCACCTTGTATAATTGATATTATTTTTGCAGACATGTCTTTTATATTTGATGTTAATATTTAATAGTGAATCGTGTATGATATTTAATATCACATGAATAGTGTCAAGACCAACTATTTAAACTCAAAATTTATATTGACCTTCCGCAATTTTTGTAATTTATATTTATTTTCAAGTTGCGTTACGCATGTATGTTTATTATATATATATTTTTTACATTATTGATGGTTTTTTTGTGTTTTAAATATATATTTTCTATATTGAAGTTCATTTTATATTGAATTGATAATTAAAAAGTCAATAAATAAAATATCCACAAATTGAACTCAGTTTATATCATCATGGTTCTTCTCAAATATGTTACCATTTGACATTTGCTACCAAAGTTTAAAACTTTGTTCAAAAAAGCAGAAGATTTGTAGGATAACCTACTGGGTATTATTGATAAGTCTATAAATTAATCAAAGAAAGAGAAACCTTGTTGAAAAATATGAACTTTTAAGCAAGAGACCTGCAGAGCCAAAGGAAAAAATTGATTAAGGTGCTGACTCAGGGTCGTTTCATATTGAAGATGATTCTCAATTCTATATTCAACAACTGATCCGCAAGCTTGCAAGCGAAGCCTATATTGGGCAGCATGTCATATTTTCAGTATCTCAAAGAATTTCTATGGTAGTCAAAAAACGTTTTTCCTTAAGTATTTATGTTTTCAACATTTAATTGAGAAATCGTGACACTGGAAACGTCATTTTTCACTTAAATGAAGCCAGAATGGCTGAGAGAGCAGTGAGAAAGTCTTTGCGGATTGTGGAGTTATTTCTCTTAGCAACTATTCATGGGCAAATTCATAGCAAGCTCTACACGAAGTGTTGTATTAATAATTCCTTGATCCCAATTTAATCGCCTTGTAGAATCCAATTATTTCTCCTATTCAAAATTTTACATAACTCTCCATGTATCATCCGAAATAGCTTCGCCTAATTTGTTTTTGTGGGTAATGGATCGAGCTTATCGAGTTTCTTGTATCAGACTACTTACCAACCTGGTCAAGAGATGAATACTTTGACAACAGTATGTTCTCGCCCTCCAACTTCATTTAAAGCATTTCTGGATTTGATAATGCCGAAATATACGAGCCCGATCAATTGTGACATTGCAGTGCTCTTTGAAGAGTGGATTAAATCAGTCCTCCAAGCAAGAAAAGCAGCAAAACTTTTGGAAATTAAGCAGAAATGGGCTTTATATTCTCCACATGGATCGAGTCACGGGATCGCTGGCTAAACAAGTTGGTCAGGTTTTATTGCTCCCACACTCAACCCTCATGTTCTTAATAAGTTGTTTCTTTGATTTCGTCTTAGCATCTCTTTTTCTTTTCATTAGCATTATAGCTAGAGAAACTTTTGAGTCTTTGGATAACATTAAAGTTTGGTAATAAGGAAATAGTTCTAACTAAATGTCCTTAATATAGGTGCATATCTTGCAATTTTAAACAAAAGCATTCACTATTACTTGTACTTTATAAGATTTAAATCAAAGTCTGAAAAATGTCTTTTTAGACCTTTTTATCTTCTCTTATAGTGTTGTTCTTTGCCGTTATAATTAGAATTTACTTGCTGAGGTTGCCAATAATATCTCAAATGCTAATAACCTCCAATAACAAATATCAAGTTTAAAATGGAATAAACTCTTTGGAATGAAAACATCATCTTTATTTCAATAGTTATTTCTCTCTTCAACCATACACAAACATAGCTTGAAAGATAAAAGACCTAGCAACATTTTTTTACAAAATAGTAAAGTTTGTTCCCTATAAAATCTAAGAAATGACAATACTTGTACCTCCATCTTCTGTTGAAAATCAAAGGACCAATTACACCCCAGAAGCCCACCACAAATCCAATTGGCATGCTTACAAAAAACCAGATCACTTTACGTTCATCTCCATCTTCTCCTCTTTCGCCATGGTTTGGCATTGAATTACTCGTCTTAGTGCACTTCTTAGGAAGCGGATCTCCACAAAGTTCATTGCCAGCAAAACAAGATGCATCAAAACTTAGTAGTTGAGTGCTCAAAGGAATCCTCCCCCTGAGGTTGTTGTTGGATACGTTCAAGTGACTCAAAAAAGACAGGTTCGAAATACTGGATGAGATTTCACCTGAAAGTTGATTACTAGAGAAATCAATGGATTCTATAGATGTCATAGCACCAATGGTTGTAGGAATTCTTCCGATCAGAAAATTATTTGACAAATTCAATGTTTGCAATCCTTTGAGGTTTGTAACTTCGATAGGAATCTCTCCAGAGAAATTGTTTTTGGAAAGGTCTAAAATTCTTACCAAATTAAGAATGGTGCTATATTCATCCATTTTACCTTTCATCACAAGGCTTGCATCCTCAATAAAGTTACCACTTGTAGAATTTGTAGAAAGTGTTATTGTGGTTCTTAAAGGGCCCTTTATTGGCATCATGGCACTGAAATTATTGACACATCTTGGTATGGTTCCAGAGAGATTGTTTTCGGCAAGATCTAAGACCTGCAAAGAAGACAAATGACAAAGTTCCTTTGGCAAAACACCATGAAATTTGTTTGAACGAAGGTTGAAAATTGTCATTTGTGAAAATGTTTCTCCGATCCATGATGGAATTTTTGCTAAAAATTGATTTCCACTCATGTCAAGTATCATCAAGTTATTGATACTTTTAAGTGAAGTCGGTATTGCTCCAGAGAAGTTGTTTTTTTGGAGGTGAAGTGCTTGAAGGAAACTTAAATTTCCCATGGAGGTTGGAAGGTCACCAGTAAAATTATTGTTACCTAAATTTAGGTACAATAAGTCATGCCAATTCATCCAACAATCGGGTAATGCTCCGAATAACACATTATCTTTGAAGCTGAGAACTTTAATTTCCTTTGACTCATTTATTCTGTAACATAAAAATTGGGAAATGGATCCTGAAAAACTGTTATTGGAAAGATCTAGGCCAATCAACTTGGAGGATATAAGGGGCAATGGACCTGACAGATTATTCGAATTCAAGAAAAGTGATTCAAGACCGCCAACATTGGTTAAATTTGGAAGTCCTCCAAAGATTTGATTGTGAGAGAGGTTTAGAAAAGACCATTGGGACTTCCAAAACCCATTAGGTATGGTATCTTGAATTCCTGAGTTTGATATATCCAACACCGTTAACTTATTTTGTGACTGAAGCCATAATGGAAATTTAGGCCCTAAAAGACAAGAACGCAACTCTAAAGTTTCAAGTTGAAAAGGAGGATGCCAATCAGGACTAACTTTTACTACTATTGAGTTTTGAGATGCATCAAAACTGAGCAGTCTTTTGAGATTTGCAAAATGAATTTCAGAAATAGTTCCATCCAATTTGTTATAGGAAAGATCTAATTGTTCTAAGGACAAAAGTTTTCCTAGAGACAACGGAATAGAACCAAAAATAGAATTGTTATGTAGATCAAGATGGACTAGATTCTTAAGTTTCCCCAATTTGTTAGTCAAATGACCAAAAAGTTGAGATTGATGCAAATCTAAAACCTGTAGCCCCTCTGATATACATCCTGAGAAGATATTTAGAACTTCAGATATACTTTGATTTAATTTCACATCGGATAAAAAGATTGATTTCAAGTTGCAAAGTGTTCCAAATGATCTTGGAAGTCTCCCTTCAAGTTTATTTCCTGACAAATCTAGGTACTCAAGGAGGCTTAATTTGTACAACCAATTGGGAAATGCGGAGTTGAAATCATTATCAGATAAATCAAAGTGCCTCAAAGAAGTCAAGTTTTGAAGTCCATCAGGAAAAGGAACTCGAAAAGAATTTACATTTAGTGAAAGATAGACTAAATCATTAAGACCAAACATCCAACTAGGAATTGTATCACCTAATTGGTTTAAAGAAAGATCAAGGATGGTAAGAGACGAAAAGTTTGCAATGGGTAGTGGAGGAAAGTTAGAAAGCTGACAAATTGACAATTTCATCACTTTCAAAACAGAGAGATTATTTATCGCTTGCAACCACTCAGAGGATTTGCTGAGATCCACATAACTTAAATCAAGATGCTCTAGCAAAGAAAGACCAAATAACCAAAAAGTGTTCTCAGCATACAAAATATTCCCACCACCGAGGTCAAGATATTTCAGGTAAGAGAGATTTCCCAATTGATGAGGAATCATTCCTGAAAATCCAGCTCCAGAAAGATCAAGATACCTTAACTTTCCCATAGAACCAAGAAATCTAGGAATCTGAATTCCTTCAAAATAGTTTTTGCTTAAGTTCAAGTAAATCAAATCTTTCAAATCAAGTAAAGAGGGATTTATCTTACCACCTAATTGTGAACTCCAAAAAGCTTCGTACTCAGAATCATTGTGAGGATTTTGAAGGTGGAGCTGGAGGACATGACCTGTCAAGTTGTCACAGACAACACCATCCCATGTGCAGCAATCTCCATCACCACTCCAAGAGGTAAGCCGGTTTGATGGATCTTTGAGATCTTGCTTGAACCTTAAAAGTGCTTCTCTCTCACTTTCAATGCAATTCAAGTGGGTGTTCCTGTTGCTGAAGCTAATACCGATGATTGCTAAGGCCAGTACCTCAAGAAAAAGAACAACAATACTTATGCTCGGTTTCATGGTCATTGAAACTCTGAATAGAAACTATATAAAGGGGGATGTGATGAGAACGCTGTCGATAGCATTCTATATATATAGGATTATATGCTCCATAATCTCAAAATATCTCAGCTTCCATAAATTTGAACAACCGTGTTGTAGGTCTAGATTAGATTAATTTGGAATTTTTTTTGCATGAAAGTTGCAGGAAATTTCATGCATTACAACTTTTGATCAAAATTTCTAAGAGTGGGCCTGCGGGTTGCTATCACAGTAGACCCTAAGTTAACTAAAAGAAATAATTATTTATCAAATATATGATATTACAACGCTTTCTCATTAGTATTTATGATGATTTTAATCCTTAGCTTTTATTAGCTAATTTATTTTATAATAGGAGAGCTAAATCTAAGGATTCCATGGCGTAGAAAATAAAAAGAAAATTAATATGAAATGGATTAATGGTTCATTTGAAATCACTAAACCCATTCGTAAGCTTTGTTCTGAAATATTTTTGCTTGCAAGTTGCGTTCATGGTATCAAAATTTCTTTATCTGATTGATAATATTATGTGGATTTTAGGAACACAATTTCATATGGTAATTGATGAGTCTAAAATTCAATGGAAGACTCAATTGTGGGAATGTGATGGATTGTTTACCCATTAAAGATTATTGTTTACTCACTGATAGAAAAAGACCAAGCAATCTTTTTAAAGTTTTTCTAAATGTCTATACTTTGATAGAATCCATTAGTGCTTTTTATTTCAAAATTTTGGAAGGTAGGTCTGTTTATTGTGACTTCTTTTAGCAAAGTTTATTAGAGTAAAACTTGTGTAAATATAGTTTTTTTATGAAAAATTTGTTAATTGTTTGGTTAAAATCAATGTAGTTATACAAAAATAAATCAAACCAAATTTATAAAATAGATAAGGGGTATTTTTTTAAATTTAACACTTTAAATAAGTTCAAAATCAGCCTATAAAATAGCTTATTAAAAATCCGGTAAATATTTTTAAGAGACAACATATGATCTAAATAAATTTCCAAAGTAATTATGATTTTAAATAAACTGACCAGTAGATAAGTCTTACCAAAATCAGACTTTAAGACTTTTAATGGTTATAGGGCCACACTGCTGCGGATTGGTAAGTTGTCAGACTTGACTTGTTAATCCATTAAGCATACATAATTATGACTAATGAAAAACAATTATAGAATTTATGGCCGCCAACCCAACTTGGAAGATTTGGGTACATTGCGTTACATCTAAAGCAGTACTAGTCTTCGGCCAACCCCAAAATGAATCCAAGAAAGAATAATAACCTGCCATGGGCCCATGGCAAGTTGGCAACACAATGAATTCAATTAATGGCAATTAAATAATCACAAAAGAAAGACTTTTATCAGTAAAAAAGTTTTAAGTGTTATCTATCTTGCATCATGCTGATGTGAGCATAATAACATCATACTAACGTGAGCAAGAGAAAAAAATGCAGATAATTGCAAAATTCAATAACAAAAACCAAACTAGATGTCAAATCTACTGGCCAGGAAGTTGTAGGTATATCAGAGGGTATAGATAATCTTTCAATATACATCGAAGCAATCATGCAGCTGATTAAAGTAATACGTAACAAGAATTGAAATTAAAACTTTAAGATCATTATGGGAAGTCTAGTTGAAAATTTGATAATATATTTGAAAATTTAGGGTGTCAGTTGATATCAATATTTGATATTTAATTTGATAATATATTTGAAAATTTAAGAACATAGTTTTCCCTGAATACACAATAAGTCTATATTTTAAGTCAAGAGAAGATTAACATTATATATATAAAAAATAGTGATTGCCTAAAGAGAAGTCTCATCAATAAATAATTTTCTTATTGTTATTTCTTTATTTTCTCTAATACTCAAACGATTGTGAGGCTTGAATTTAGATAATCGTTTATCTTTTCAAGGGAATATGTTATTGATCAATTCTAAAGGTTCAAACCTCTCATCAATTGGATTTTTATTGAGCAAGTTATGATCAATTTACTACTGACTGTTCAATGGAAACTGAAATGTGTATGATGATAAAAAGAATGGTTTGACAGTGGAGTTAAAGTTATCCAAATTAAATTTACAATATATTAAATTAAAGGCCTATATGTCTAGTTTCTAAATATTCAAACCTCTCATCAATTAGATTTTTATTGAGAAAGTTATGGTCAATTTACTACTGATTGTTCAATGGAAACTGAAATGTGTGTGATGATCAGGGGTCGGCTTAAGGGGTAGGCAGGTGAGGCACCTGCCTAGGGCCCCAAAAATATGGGGGCCCAAATTTTTTATAAATTTTTTTTTTTTTAATATCTTACAAAAATGAAAATGTTTATAATTTTTTATCTAAGCCAAGGGGCCCTAAAAAAAAAGCCAAAAAAGCCAAAATTTATTATAAACTTTTTACATATATTCCGATCCAAAGTTTAACAAAATAGTAAGTTTGTACCTCTAGTTTTATATATTCTAGTTTATGCCCCTAAATTAACACATTGAATCTCTTTTAACAATGGAAGACTAAAATAGTTATTTACATATCTCTAATTACTCACTCCTAATTCAATCCCAAAATTTGACATTCACATAAATCATTTCCAACCCTCTTCTGTCGCCAGTGGTTTGGAGTTGATTTCGGTCAATTTTGGTTCCGGTTGATTTTCTCACCAAAATCGATCGAAATCATCATTTTATCATTTCCCAACCTTGATAGCCCTCGATTTGACTAATTTTTTATGAATCTCGCAACCCAACTCCACCACATGACAACCATTTTCAGCCTTTTTAGCATGTACTCGACATTGTTGGCCTTCCCCGACACCACCATCTTCCTTCCCTCAGCCCTCTCATCAAAACCCCTATCATACCTTATCTGTTTACTCTGCTAATCGCCGGCCATCGATACCTTTTGGACCGTGACTTCTTAAGCATTTTCTTATCAATCTTGGCATTGGAAATCACATATTTCACCACCCATCACCTCTCCAACATCTACTCTCCAAACCCCCCACCAACCTAACCTTGTTAGCCTACCGGTTGCTATGTCCCCTCTCTGGTAATTTTTTATCTCAAAAGGCAAAAAAAAAAAAATAATAATAATAATAATAATAATTTTTTTGAATATATGCTTACATTATTAGAGGGCCCAAAAGTAACTCCTGTCTAGGGTCATAAATGTTCTAGAGACGGCCCTGGTGATGATAAAAGGAATTGTTTGACAGTGGGGCTACAGTTATCCAAATTAAGCGTATAATATATCAAATTAAAGCCCTGTTTGTCTAGTTTCTAAAGATTCAAACCTCTCATCAATTAGATTTTTATTGAGCAAGTTATGGTCAATTTACTACTAACGGTTCAATGGAAACTGAAATATGTGTGATGATAAAAAGAATGGTTTACTAAAGCTACATAGTTTAGCATCAAACATCAGTTGATCTTTGTTAAATAAATGAAATTAATTATATTCAGCAACAAACTCTTTTCATGATATATGTATGTAACATAAAAGATATTATCAAAAAGAGATAGAACAATTACAATTAAAACTACATATCAATATTTGTTTTCCTTTAAGGATAATAATAATGGTTTGACATATTATAAATGGTTTACTAAAGCTACATGGTTCGGCAACAAACATCAAATGATATTTGTGATACAAATAAAATTTGTTATATTCAGCAACAACCTATTTCCGATAGATGTATGTAACATAAAAAAATATCAACAAAAAGAGATAGAACAAATACAATTAAAATTACATATCAATATTTGTTTTCCTTTGTAATCACTAAAATTCAATTGGTTTTATGTGTGTAATGATAAAATGAATGGTTCGGCTGCAGGTCTATAGTTATCCAAATTCTTTGTATAATATATCAAATTAAAGCTCTATCTTTCTAGTTTCCAAATATTCAAACTGCTCATCAATTAAATTTTTATTGAGTAAGTTATGACCAATTTACTACTGATTGGTCAGTAAAAATCGAGAAACAGGGGAAAGCAAAATGTATGTGATGATACAAGGAATAGTTCAAAAGTGGGGCTAAATTTATCCAAATTAAGTGTATAATATATCAAATTAAATCCATATCTGTCTAGTTTCTAAAGATTCAAACCTCTGATCAATTGGAGTTTTATTGAGCAAGTTATGGTCAACTTACTACTGACTGTTTGGTTTTATGTGTGTAATGATAAAATGAATGGTTCGCTCGCAGGTCTATAGTTATCCAAATTCTTTGTATAATATATCAAATTAAAGCTATATCTTTCTAGTTTTCAAATATTCAAACCCCTCATCAATTGGATTTTTATTGAGTAAGTTATGACCAATTTACTACTGATTGGTCAGTAAAAATCAAGAAACCGGGGAAAGCGAAATGTGTGTGATGATACAAGGAATGGTTCGAAAGTGGGGCTAAATTTATCCAAATTAAGTGTATAATATATCAAATTAAATCCATATCTGTTAGTTTCTAAAGATTCAAACCTCTGATCAATTGGAGTTTTATTGAGCAAGTTATGGTCAACTTACTACTGACTGTTTAGTGAAAACAGAAATGTGTGATGATAAAAAGAATGGTTCAACAGTGGGGCTACAATTATCCAAATTAAGCGTGTAATATACCAAATTAAAGGGTTATATGTCTGATTTCTAAAGATTTAAACCTCTCATCAATTGGAGTTCTATTGAGCAAGTTATGGTCAATTTACTACTGACTATTTATTGGAAACCGAAATGTGTGTGATAATAAAAGAAATGGTTCGGAAGTGGGGCTAAAGTTATCCAAATTAATCATATAATATATTTTATTAAAGCACTGTCTATCTAGTTTTCAAAGATTCAAACCGCTCATCAATTGAATTTTTATTGAGCAAGTTATGGCTAATTTACTACTAACTGTTCAGTAAAAATCTAGAAACAGGAGAAACCAAAATGTGTGTGATGATAAAAAGAATGGTTCGGCAATGAGGCTACAGTTATCCAAATTAAGCGTATAATATATCAAATTAAATACTTGTTTATCTAGTTTCTAAAAATTCAAACCTCTCGTCAATTAGATTTTTATTAAGCAAGTTATTGTCAATTTACTACTAACTGTTCAATGGAAGCGGAAATGTGTGTGATAATAAAAGGAATAGTTCGGCAATGGGGGCTACAGTTATCCAAATTAAGTATATAATATATCAAATTAAAGTCTTATCTGTCTAGTTTCTAAAGATTTAATCATCTTATCAATTGGATTTTTATTGAACAAGTTATGATTAATTTATTATTGATTGTTTAGTGGAAACTAAAATGCGTGTGATGATAAAATGAATGATTTACTTAACCCAAATTTAAGGGATTATCATATTATAACTGATAAGAAATATTTCAAATAACACTTATTAATTGGAAAACGAAATCAGTCAAAATTAATTAATTTAACATATATACTCACACATTAACAGGACATAAACAATAAATAATTCATATAACAAATTAAAATACATGAATGTTTTTACAGAAAACATATTCAACACAATTGAACTGTTTCTACTAATATAAATATGACACATACTCACAGTTCGGTTGATAATAGGATCATCCTCGATTTGATCTTAGTAAAGTACATGAACATTTCCTTGAAAACAAACATAACAAAATTTAATTGATCTTCGTGTTAAGATTTGTTACGGAACAATTATTCATTCGTATAACAACTGTTACCTGAAAACAAAATCAACAAAAGTTAATTAATCTTCATATTAAAATTGTTAAAGAATATACTTACCGTTCGGTATGACTAGCACAATTAATCATTCAAATAGATTGACCGAACAAAAAATATCATTCAATCAAATAATAACCGTTAAAATAGTTAGGAGATATACTTACAATTTCATATTAAAATAGTTAGAAGATATGCTTACAGTTCAAAAGAACGAATCAAAATAACAACTCATTTGACAATGTCAATCAAACATCCTGCCTTTATTCCATGTCAATTCATGAATCTTTGACCTGTAAACAACAACAAAAACATAAATAAATAAAAAATCATCGATCAATAAAATTATGAAGAACGGACGTATTATTAACACAAACTAACATGACCTATAAATAATTAACAAAATACCAGACGTATCGTTGACACCAACTAACATATTGCGATAATACACAACTGAACATACGCCCCTTTTATAACCCTTTATTTAGACTTTTCGAATGCTAACACAATTAAATATGAATTGAATACGAAGAAATGTTTGCAATGTCAATACAATGCACCTATATAATTATTAATAAACAAATATGCTTTTACTACTAATGCAATGCCCTTATGTAATCCAATCTTTATGTCTATTTATTTAGACTTTGGAATATCAATGCAACAATTAATATTGTCCACATCATCACCAATAAAATTCACCACATGACAATCACAAATCCAAGGTATCCTTATGGTTAGACCTTTAAAATGCCAATACAATCATGGTTGTTAGTATCTTACGATACTCGATACGTATCATACGATACGATTCGATATAGGTCGCCAACGATACGTATCAAATAGTATATCCTAAACCTTTCGATACGTTGATATGTATTCTACGATACGATACGTATCCGTTCATATCTTTAAAAATATCGATATAAATCGATACGACTTTATTAATTTGGGCCAAAGGTCCAAACAAATTTTCGGGTCAAAACTAGGTCACCCAACTCGATTCACTAAAACCTGTCCAAATTTACCCATTTTGCATGGAGAAAGTAAAGAGGAATATGTATTGCCCATTTTACATGATAATAATAATAATGTAAGTGGAGATATAGATTTTGATATTGATCTGAAAATTATGTAATACCGTAATTTAAAGTCAATAATATCACAAAATTCTTTAATTAATCTTGGGGATGATATTAATTTTTAGAAAATTTTGATTATTTTATTAATTTTTTTGAAAAAGGCGTATTTTACGATACGATACGCGATACACGATTCAAAAAATTAGGTTTTTGATACACGATGCGACACACGATTTGATAACCAATGAATGCAATGCATCTATATAATTAGTATTATTATTAATTATTAATACAACAATGCATTATATCTATGTAATCCAATTTTTATATCTATTTATTTAGACATTGGAATACCAATGCAACAATATATATTGTCTATATCATTACCAATAAAATTCAACCACATAATAATCATAAATATAAGGATGTTATTATAGTTAGACTTTTAGAATGCCAACGCAATGCACCTATATAATTAGAATTTTTTCTTTTTTTTTAATTAATTAATAATTATAGATGAAGTAATAAATACCAATCCAATGTATCAAGATAAAGTAATTTGATTGGCTTATCAATCCAATGTGTCAAAATAGAATAATTCTAGAGCTTTTAAAATACGCCACATGGCAAACAACCCACATAAGTATTCATAGCGAACAACCAACATGAGTATTCATGAATTTTAAAGCTAAAAATATCTCATTAAACCATACATTCAACGTGACAAGAGAAAACAATCTAGAGCTCCAAAATAAAACAATTTTAGAGCAAAAAAAAAAAAAAAAAAACAAAAGTGTCATACATATCACTCAAATAAGTCTGCTTTTACTTTTGAATTTAGAATACCAATTCAACAATTAATATATCCCTAAAACATCACCAGTAAAATTCAACCACATAGTAACCACAAATCTTATGCGTAAAAATAAAACAATTCTATGAATTCTAAAATATGCCACACGATGAACACCTAAAATGAGTATTCAGCTTTATATATATATATATATATATATATGTTATTTTATTCTTTCACCTAAAGGCACCGATAAATACATGAACTTTTCCTGAATGGTTTTACCCATCTCAAGTTTACAAGAGGCTCCATCCTCCCCAAGAAAAAAAAAAAAAAAAAAAAGAGGAAAATATAGGATATACAAGATAACAAGAATCATTATCATAACAAGCTAAAAGGTACGAGCCCATCTCGTTATGAACTATTGTGAATGACTACTCCGAATGAAAATTGCCTTTAAAGCTCACAAGCATCGTTCACTTAGGCTCCTCATCTTCTGGATCGATGGGCACTTCATGACGAGGCCTGTTGTACTTCTCAAGCAGCTGCTTGATTGGGATGAAATCTCCAGCTGTATCCATCCCATAAAATAAAAAGGAAACATATGGATGATCGAACCTTCCCTGTACATGGATAAGTATTAAGTACAGCCCACGTTTAATCAAGAAAAAAACCTCTGGGAACATGTTTCATGATTTTCCAACAATAATTCTACTTACCGTGTCTGGTTGTTCAGGGGCTAACAAATTATCCTCAGGAACTGCAGCACACGAAAATCATTCGCAATTTCAACAGAGCATTCCCAAAGATGACTAGCAATGACTTTAAAAATAATCCAGGATATCACAAACCCAAGAAAATATACAATTACGCCAGCACAGGGTATATAGCAAATCCAAGAACATATACAATTATGTTCTCTATGTCAGCTTACTATTCGGGTTCAACTCTGTAAAGCCTATAAGTTGAGTTGAATAATGATAAACATGCCTTCTGAGACAGAAAAAAGGTAGATTATATTGGTGAGAAGATGAACAAAACAGCTACAATTACCATATGCCACTAGTAGATTGGGGTCTGCATGCACGTCAACCAAGACCTAAGAAGAAACAGATCAACTTCATCAGATTTTTCTTTTTCATGGGACATATGCAACAGCAGCACACACCTAATTGAGGAAAAGGAAAAGAAAATGTCATGCTATTTTATGAGGCAATTGATCCA
Source organism: Pistacia atlantica (assembly GCA_026229545.1). NCBI lineage: Eukaryota > Viridiplantae > Streptophyta > Magnoliopsida > Sapindales > Anacardiaceae > Pistacia > Pistacia atlantica. Next base: position 26,951,221 of record CM047902.1, on the reverse strand, counting down.
GTAATTAAAATATAATACCGTATCATATACCATCGTAAACTGAACTAAAATCATCTACATTCTCATGGGAAAAAAAAAGGGAGAAAAGATCAACCCAGAAATAAGGCTAGCTGCACCTGATAAAATGGCTGATTAGAACCTCGAGGCAATTTTTCAACTTGTGCAGTGTCCATCCATGAACTAGATTCACAACACACTGGATCCATTCCGCAAATTACAGCTCGATAGCCTAGAGCCAGAGAACGACTTTTCAGCAAAATAAACAAGCCGGGAAAAGGAAACAGGAGAGAAGGCAAATAAAAGACAAAATTCTCTCATCCAATTGAGTCCCAGGCATCTAGAAGATGCATCAAAGGCCCCTAACATTCCATTTTTTTCTTTATTATTTATTTTTTTTTTTGGGGGGAGGAGAGGGAGAGAGGGAGAGGGTGTTGAAGAGGGGGGAGAGGAAAGGCACTCCACCAGTGACCCAGATATATTTTCAAAAGACAGCACTAGAATAAGGTCAGCACAAGGTAGAGTTTATATTAACTAATTAATGAACCCATGCACAAACACCAACAACTTAAACAAGAGGTTCAAGCATGAATCATTGCACCATCAGAAAGGAAGCAGCCAACTCTAATTTTCATTTATGGCATTCGATTCTTTTGGGCTTCAACTGTTCATCATTGTATGAGGCATTTGACATCCATCTCACAATAAATGATTACGATTAGGAAGGATATATCCATTTAGTACGAGGTCACGTTTGTACTGAAGTAAAAGTTAAGAGCATAAATTAGTGAAGGAAAAGTTAAATTAATGCAGTGCAATGAATACTAATTATATACCAAAAATTTTATGCTTCACTTTCTGCCCTAAACGAAATGCATATTGTGCAGTTTCAAACACCAGAGCTTTTGCTGATGCAGCCAGAGACTCTGCCTCTAGTTTGGAAATTTGATCCCGGAGTTCAGCTGCTAAAGCATAACTCTCACTCTCAATTGCACTCTGCAAATCTGCACTGCACGGAAAGGACAGTCCAGTAAAATTTTCATGCTGAATCAATTAGTCACAACATTAAAAATGATCCCTAAAAAGGAAAAATGGCAACATGATCTATGACTCACCGCAAACGTAAGATACTTATAGCCTTATCTTGAGCTTCATTCTTTGAGGATAATCCCCTTTTTGCCTCCTTTTGCCTGGTTATTTCTGCCTCAACCTTTCAAGAAGAACAATTATTAAGCATAGTATAAACTCCATTTACTAGGAAGCTAATTCAAATGCACATGAACATGTGTTAAGGCAGGCAAGCATACACAAATTTAAGATGTTGACATTGAAACTCTATAAGGTTAAAGAACAACAGTCCTCAGCACTGGATGCATTTGCCCAAAGGATATATTAAAGTTGTAGTAAACACAGAAACACATACACATTGCTTTGAAGGAAAATAAAAGTCCTAGAAAGCTAGTAAGATACTTCTTACAAGTCCTTTAGTCGAGTAATCTGCAGAAATGATCTCCTAATAAGTGTGTTCTTACATAAACAGGATGAGAGATCTGACCTCAGTAAGCTTGTTTCTCAACTGTTGTGCAATATCATACTGCTCCATGTTTAAAGCGCACTGCAATTTCATGATACTCACCACCAAAGCTTGTAAGCAGAATCCATGAATTGGGAGAAATTTAAAACCACTTCACTATGTATGAACATGAAAAATCAAGAGAAACAGTGTGTCAAACCTGTACTCGAGTTGCCAAGTCTAGCTGAAAAAAGAAAATCAGTATATCCTCATTAGCTGTCTCACTGCGCTCTGAGCTTGAATCGAACCCTTCGTCACCCCCTTTAAAGAGCCATCCAGCTTCAACCCTCAAATTTCTTTGTCTTAGTCTGTTGGGTTTACCCCACATGTGTAAGTTTTGAACACACTGCTGCCAAAGACATTGCCTATCAATCCCTATATGGGTTGTCTTCACTAGTTTGAAATGTCTTCTCCATGAAGAAGTTGACGAATGAAACCCGCCATTTCCAGATGTTGTTAGTGTGCTTAATGAAAGCCCTTGTACCATTTTTGTACCAGGGAATAAATCTTCAATTACAGAACAGAGTAGAAACTAGGCGTGTAACAGTCTTTGCATCTGTATTAACACAAAATCATCTTCAATTCAAGGGAGTTATAGCCGAATATAACCAAAATTATTATTATTTAAATTGTTTTCATTCTCTTTAACAAAACAAGATTATAACCATCTTCTGATCAACTACTAAAACATCATACGGTTCTCTAACTATTACCCCCATCTTCCCCACACACAACCCGCCCCCCACAAAAAAAAAAAAAAAAACAAACACGATATGAAATAGAAGAAAGTGACACTTACTACTAACTTAGTATAAACAAATAAAATCAAGCATATTGGAGAGAAATAACTTACAAAAATTAATTAAAAGATTGTCATTCCATTTATTAAATAACAGATAGAAGTGGGTACAACATGTGAAGTGATTTAGATGTTAAATTAGGCTAGCAAAATAGACTCAAATATAAGTGAAACTAGGGAGAGGAGAGTGTGTATCAAAACCTAACCAGAAAGCTGTTGCTGCGAAACTAGATTCAAGAGAGAAGCCACTGTTTCGTCCTCAAAAATTACAAATTTGTTTTGTTGGCTGAAAATAGAAAGAGGGGGAATCCTATCTAGGATTATACCATGGATTATGTTATCACGCCGATTTGCTGACACATCCCCCTCCAGTTTATAATCTAGTTTTAATTACCCCAAAAATAAAACCTTTTTACTTTAAGCACCAAAATGCCATCGCTCCTCTCACACCAATCTCTTTTCGCCTCTCAGCTGTCCGGACTAACTTATGTATAATTCAAAGATTTATCGAATACCTTCTAAACTTAATATTATAAGAAAGTATTTATGATAAATAACTTTAAAAAGTCAAGAAAGTTAATTTTTTTTATAGAAAATTTTTTGAGGTGTAAAATAGGAAAAAAAAACTTTTGTTGTATGTCTGCTTAAATAAATAATTATATTTCAGTAAAATACAATTATACAGAATATCCTAAATGTATAGAAAACACCTTAAAAATAAATAAATAAATTGAAATTACGTTCCAACTCTATTTGGGTTGATTATTTCTTTTTAATTTAAAAAAAAATAGCACTATGCAGCAAATTTTTTTTTTATTCAATTAAGATATTTTATATTCATCTTACAATTAAATTTAAAATAAAAAGAAAAAAAGCGTTTGAAGGCAGCAACTGGAACATTTTTACCCAATTATTAATTTTTTTATTGATTAATAGAAAAGTGTAAAATGCATGTTAATGTCTTCGAATAGAGGCAGTAAACAAACAAAAATGGAGAAATATAAACTACGTAACTATTAACAAAAGCTCAAATTTTAAATTTTATTGAGAATCATCCAATCCAACATGATACAAAATGAACAAGCTTATTTTCACCATCAGAAACAAACAGATGATTGCTGAACAAATAAAATATTAAAAATCAGGCGCTATTTTTACATGATTAATAACCAACCCTGCCAAACACATGAAAAGAAAAAAAAGAATTGACAGATTACAGCTTTAATCACCATGCGGGACAGCTATTTGTTGCCTAAGGCCGCTGATATACATATTTTGTTCTAGGGTCCACAATAAGACCCTTCCCTCCATTCACTTCTAAATCATGCCTGCATCAATCACATAAATACAACATTATAATCCTATTTCCACTGTAAACAAGGAATAATGCAACGTTAAGCAAGATGCAACATTTGGAGTAAATGCAAAACTATGCGGAAAGGAGTTGCCCAGAGGCCAATATGTTAGAACCAGTGACTCATGAACCTAGTAAAATTCGGAAGCACCCCTAAACATGGTCAGAATTAGTGGTAGCAGATGAAATGAAAACAATAGTACTATGAAACAGTGAATGGGATTTCCTCCTTAAAGATGAAAACTGCTGAGTAGCCAAATAACTTGCGAATGGATTTATTAAAATTTAGGACTTTTTATTTATCAAGGGCAAAAGAGCGCTCATTCTTGGGTAAATGGAAACAAAAGTGAGCGTCTGAAAAGAAAAGAGCCAGAAGACTCACTGAAACACGAAATCAGGGATGGTCAACTGCTCACGAGGAACATATCTAAACAACTGCAGAAGCCGATCAACATATACCACTTTCTTCCACACCTAACGAATAGCCATTAGTTACCAAAACATTCAGAAGCAATAAACTTTAAAAGTTCATGTTTCAACTACAATTCAATGAGAAACAATTTCAGACATACCACACTATCCACAAACAATTGCATTGCAAAAATGGCAGCCTTCAAGTGTAAGGTAGGGTGAAGAACATAAATTGCCTACATAGAGCAGATATTGCAATCAGAACTAAGATCAGCTTTGTTTTCTAGAAAAAGGGAATTATTAGTTGCATACATGCAGGTTACGTTGATGCTTCCGACTGAGTATTTGCTGTAATCTTCTCATCCATCCAAAGTCTGGTTGGCTGTTTATTACAGAAACAGAAACAAGGTAATAGGACTGTAATTATTAAAGGAATGTCACCGCGACATACAGCTCCACAGTAGCCCATTTGAATCGTTGTTATGAAGAGCTTTATTTATTAACATACAAAATTTTGAAATCTCAAAATCTAAATGCCCAAGGCCACAGGGAGATATAATTCATAATGCTAGCAAGGAAACTCACAAAGAATGAGGTTCTTCAGGAAACTGGAAACCTAGTCAATTAAACACAAACTTTAATACAAATATTTTATTCCCACTGTTTTACCAAAATCCGAATGCACGTTAAGTTTAACTTCCTGACAGTTCCCCAACTATGCTCGGTCTTAAAGATTGTCTGCTTAATACCTGATTTATTTCTGTTCTAAAGGAATGGACTCAGGGAGTTCTTAGAACAAACAAGGAGATGATGATGAAAAAGACATTATTAGGAAAGAATGAAAATCAAAAGCTTAAAATATTTGAGGTGTACAACACAACCATTTAATAATTAAAACAGACCATTAAATGACATGAAAATGGTTTTGCAGATTGTTTCAGTTCCCAATATTATCAAAAAAAAAAAAAAAAAAACAACCCTTAAATGTGGAAGTATAAGAAGGCATATCTCCATCTCCAACAGTGAGCAAAAGATCACACTTTACCGACCATGAGAGGGGAAAAAAAAAAAAAACCATTTCTCCTTTGTACTAATATTTTGTCAAAAAGAACAAGCATCAAAATTCACTGAAAGTTATACTTTCCACGATTTATATGGCCTGATTTAATATATAATAGCAGAACAAGTAAGAAGCAAAATAATCATAGAAATCAGATTACCCTTAATATAATTAACACTTAAAGGAACTGTTAAATTGGAAAGGAATCTCAATCAACACGAACAATTCTCAGTAAATAACTAGGCTTTTCAACTGGCAAAGGCACAAAATATTGCAAGCCAAACTTGGTATGCATGTTTTGCAAGTTCACCAAAAAATACTTACAGCTGTAAAGATGCAGCAGAATGAAAGTACACAATAGTATAAGGCTTCTGAATCAAGGGCTCAAATTCCTGAAATAAAAATTCAAAATACTTAGATCCAACATCCAGTTTTCAACAAGGATTAAGAAGTCGGTAAGGAAAAGAAATCAGAATGAGAGCATTTTCTAACACCAAGAAATACTAAATGTTCATAGATGCTGACAAATGTCAAACTGAAGCACACTGTAAATAAATTACCTTCACTACGTGAAGTATGAAACGCTCAAGATCAAGACAACGGAGCAAAAAATGCGCTCCCACAACAACCATTACAGGGCGTCCCTCACTGTCTACCCCTCCACGGTAACTGAAACAGAAACAACAGAGTTAACTCAATATTATATGTGCCAGAAAACCATCAAGCCTAAATGCAAACCAAAATTCATATAAAGTTCACAAGGCCATCCAATGGATCATTATTTGAAATTTTCACAACCACCATTGTATCTAGCTTAGTAAACTTTAAAATGGAGAACCAAATCAAGTGATTTTTTTAAATTATTAATATACATCTTTTCCGTTTCCTATCTCAAAATCATGCAATAAAAAAGCAGAAAATATGAAAATATGTAAACCAAAAGAAAATGTCTGAATGCTTACACAATCTTCATCTCTGAAATTTCAGAAAGATTAAGAGAATTCGCTTTAGAAAGGTATCTTGAATGAAGTGAGTATTCTTCAGAAGCAGATAATGGAGGTCCACCAAGGTCACCAAATCCAAGCATTTTAGCACAATTCCACCCACGTTGTGCTTGAGCAGTTTTTTCCCATTGTTCCTTGCGTCTCTGATCTGGATCTTTAATTAAGGACATAAAGGCAGGATCCAAATACGAATCTAAATATGACGAGTTCCTGAGAAAACAATATCCATCCACTGAATCATCTGGCTATTATTTTATTTTACTAAAAACAGTAAAAGATTGTATTGTATTAATATAGGAAAAAGAGAAATACAACAGTGGATCAGGTACTGAAGAAGCCAGTTCAACCAAAGAGAAGGGTGTGGGGAAGCAAAAATTATACAGAGAATTAAAAAAAAAAGGGCAAAGATAAAAGAAAAGTAACTGAAGTGGAGCTATAAAGAGAAAAAAAGCAAAAACCATGATTAAAACATCCCAAATCCCATTACAATTGAAGATTAAAACATGAAAGAGCAAGCAGCCCAACAGCATCATGAAGGCAACAATCAGTTTATTAAAACAAGGAAAATAAAAACCATATGCAAGTGCAAATTTCTGAAAAATTTGACTTTATGCAAACATATAGACTCCTGGAGTGAATATCTTATATAGCCATTGGATCAACACACTTTAAATGATTGAGATTAAATGCAACTTAGAAAACTCATGTACTTTGGAAATGACACAAAGTAAATACAGTATCAACTATGCAGATGCATTAATAGAAGGGTTCAAAAGTTGTTATAAATATGGAGCTGCTGGAGCTTCCTCTATGTGTATTTTGAACAGCCCACTGTCTCATCAAAAGAGCGCAATTGTACTAAAGGCAGAAAAAGCTGCAAGACATTTCACTTGACAGATATAAAACCAGCCTACATACTGCGTGGCTTCATGAACAAGAACACAAAAGCAAAATGAAGTTAGGACTAAGGAGTAAATTACTCATGACACCTATAAAAAATAGTACATTATATATTACTAAACTATGAAATATAATTGTAAGAGAAAAGACAGAAGTATATTAATATAGCATAGCAAAGCATGATACACACAAGTCTCAAAAATCATCCAACTATTAAATATCTATCACTAAAAAATTAAAACTGACCTTCGTATCAAGCCAACATCACTGACTGGAAGTTCAACTGGTGCTTGGGGAGGCTTTGGAGGAGTCTTTTTGGGTAACGTCTTTATTCTAATTTTACGTTCATCTATAATTGTCTCACCATTCTCATCCCCAACATCAGCAGGAAGCTTTGAAATGGCCACCTCCTCCTCAAGCTTATCTCGAGGAAAATAAAGAGGAAGCAATCTACAATGTGAATGTAATACTACTATGAGAAATACCTTCAGCGTACAGAAATATCAAATATATCAAGTACAGAAATAACAGCAAGTGCCACAAGACAAATAAGCCATTATGGCAATTCATTTATAGAAGAGGCATATTTTGCATCTGTGAAGTAATTAAAAATAAAATTATAATATGACTATACCTTTTATATATTTCTGTATCAGATGTTGTAGTAGTGCAAAAAACAACAGCAGTAATTTTATCTTTCTGTTTCTCAAGAAACCGCCGTACAGTTCCTGAAGATACAGCAAACAAAAGATGAATTGGAGATAATGAATAGCAAAAAAAAAAAAATTCACCAATCACCACTGGATGCACATGATCTACATGGTGTTTGACAGCAGTTATTTTGTCACTCATGAAAAGCAATGGCTCCATGTTTTTTTTATATAATGATAGCATTAGACATTACAAATCTATAAGTCCTAAAAGAAAACTGGAGCAATTAATACAACCAATGGAGTTGTAAAACTTCATCAAATGACATCATTTTTCAAAACAGTATTTTTCCTCTACTCTAGATAAAAAAAAAATAATAATAAAAATTCTGCTAATTAGTAATTATGGTCACAATTTCTACAATAGCAGCATTTGCAATGATTAATTTATATATAAATTTACTAATATAACAGAATACATGATTTAGTTTTGGCAATTCCCAAATATTCACCATGATTTTTAACATCAACATAATCAACAGAGCTGTACACAAAGGAAAATTTCTTACTTATAGCCACATGTGCAGCTGGTTCACGTGGATAGTTTTTAGCCTCTGTGTATATACAACCCATAGCAATGCTGCATTCATGCGTATAAAACAGGAGTTTCAAATTTACACAACTATAAAAGCAAAATAGATCAAAAGACTGCAAGAAAGAAAACAATGTAAAATTTGCTACCAAACAACCTCTTGAGCCCATTTTCAATGAGAAGTTCCAGGCAAGACCGATAGCAGTGACTAAGAGCATTCTCTGCAGCAGTATGATATTTAACAGCATACTTGGGACCAACAGTATGGATAACTCTCCTAAATATCATTAAAAGGAAAAGAATCAATCAGTTTCCAGCACTACAGAAATTCATGAATCTGGAACTTTAAGCATAAATAGTGAAATATGGAACTTTGAAATGAAGTGCGTCAGATATCACTATAAAATCAAAGATGCTAAAGCCCAACATTCAGCGGTACAATATAACAGACTGCTATGGCATGAGATACCAAACATGCCCATGGTAGAGTTTAAGAAAAATTAACTAATTGCAAGCTAAAATCTAGGGACATATTAGTGAAATGTTCTAAAAATGAAGACTCCCCCATCTACTATAAGTTCATAAGCACCTCAATTGACTCATTTATAATAGACGAACACTTTATAACAATAACAATGCGATGCTATGTGTGAAGGGCAACAGATTACAAGAATGAGCTTCTAAACAGATGAATATGTAATCTCTTAGTCTAGTCTGCAGATATTAAAAAAATGACCAATATACCCACCTAGCGGGAAGATCATATGCATTAGTTACTTTAGCCATCCCTGTTCGGCATCCACCCTGTCAAGAAATAGAAAGTACATGTCAATTCCACTCCTCACTTTCTATCTTCTGATACTGTTCCATAACAATAAGATACAACAGAAAGCTTCAAATGACTCTTGCTTCCTTTCTAAATATACACTTGCAAACCACAAAAGACCTAATGTTCTAACATTTTAAAGTTACATGTAGTTATTGGGTAGCACGTAATCAAGGGCATCCGTGACTAAAGCCATATGACCATGTTCTAGACATTATACTGAAGTGAAAATTTTTGGATAGAATCTAGAGAAATAAATATTACAGTTAACATACCAGTGTAGCACATTCTTCTGCAAGACCGGGCCCAGCAGCTGCATGCAAACCAGGGCTGCTGTGTGCTTCATCCAAGTTCTGTCGACAGTCCACAAAAGAATTGAATAAGATCAACTATTTAACTAGCTCATTTCACCTTATTAGTATCCCATTTACCAATAATTCATGCTTGTCCAGACACTAAAACAAGTGGCACATAGCAATGGAACTTAAACCAACTTCCACAAATTTGAATTTCCCAGTTAAGTAAAATATATCAAGTTGTAAGGACTTGCACAACATAATCTACCATGAAGTTACTTGGAACAAAGACTGGCTAAAGATGTACCACGTGTGATGAATCAGCTAGAACTTCCTGGAAAATTTTCTGGAGAGTCAAGAAGCTTATATAACCTTTTCTTATGAAAGAAACTTCTGAGAGATGGTTTAGCAAACCCACAGTATAACTATTAAAATTACAAACTCAAGTCAAGAGTATGAATCCAATTCTGAACATTGCCAACATGAATCTACATCATTTCCATATGGATCATGATTCATTAAAAAAAAAAAAAAAAAAATTCATAAACAAGTGTCTACAGGAGCTCAACTAACACAAACAAAGAATAAATACTCAGATTCTGGCAATTATCATGAAACTTATGTTTCTGTACCAAGTAATTGTTCACCAACTCAACCCTCCCATCACACTTAAGTACAAATTCAGAAGTTACAGTCTTTCTGAAAACACAACAAATGTCACAAGAAGATGAAAGTAAAAAGAGCAACATAGTCTAAAAGTCATCATCATAGATACAAATCAAACGAGAGTACATAAGTATTTACTGCTCACCTCATTTGTCGAATTTACAACAGCATCCACTTCAAGATTCCAGGGGTTTCCCCTCCACAAATATATTTTCAAGTTAATCTCATGATCCACAGGAAACCTAGAAACCATCCCATTGTTACTACTTTCTGCCCCGGACGAAGATGTTAAGGGATCAGGGAAATACGAATTAGAAAACGAAGGATCTTCATTCTCATACACCAAAGAAGACCTGTGCTCAGCATCACTCCACCGTGGAACTTGATCCAAAGTCACAACAGAATCCCCACTATCACTCGGTAACCCACCCCGTGGCGTGGCTGTGGCCACAGTCCTGTACATTTTTTACCCAGCCAATGAAAATGTCACTTTCCCTAACTTCTAAGTTCCTTCTCAGAGTTTCAACTTTCAACCATCCACATATATTTCAAAATGCGAAACAAATCTAATCGCACAAGTTACCCTGAAAACAACAAAGATAGAATCTATATCAAAATCGAAATCACCATGTACGAACATAGGATAACGATTTCTTTAAAAAACATAAAAATTAAACAAAATCAAAGGCTTCTCATTCCCAACTACAAATTAAGGAGAAAAAATAAGTCAATTCTAATCAATACAGCAAAAACTTGACTTAACTGCACTAATCAAACCCTAAAATGAAATTTGTCATTGGAATTGAAAATTTGAGCATCAGAAAGAAATTAAAACCCTGAATATGAGAATTGAGAGAGCGTACCAGGGATTGAGAATCTGGATATCCGTAAACGAGTTTTTTAATTTTTAATTTATTTTTAATTTACAACTATTATTGCTGGTCGATGAGCTTGCAGAGGCAAAAGCTCATAATGATTTCTCGAGTTAAAATGGGAATTTGTCTTTTGTGTCGGTTTGACTCAGAATTTCAAAACCACCCCACTATTTTTCTATGAATTTCAATCCAAACCCCCTTTGCTTTACCAAATAAATTATTGTTCATCTGCTAATGATTGGTGTTCAATAAATCAGTTCTTTGATATGTGCTATTCCAAAGTTAAAATAATAAACCTATAAAGTATTATTTATTTATTCAAAAATAATTATTTAAATAATAAACTTATTAATGTATCTTAAAAGTCATAGCATGTCTATTTCCATTAACAATTTTAGTATTTATACTCAAAATTTTCACAAATTCTAAACCAGACGTGTTAATGAATCTATTTTCAAATATATAAATAAATTTAAGAAATTTTTGTTAAAACTTGGAGCAAAAAAGAGAAAGCTTTGCCTTGCACGACTTGTTGCTTAACTGGAATTTGAAGTGCAAGTCATGTTGCCCACCAATTTATTGTTGGTACGTAATCAGTAATTTTAGTCACACATTGTCGTCAATGAACAACGATGTTTTTAGAATAAATGATGTCGTTCAGTTATTTTGCAAGCGCATGAGTTGTCGTCCAAAAAAATTCCAAGTCAACCACATCATCATTTTCAAGTGAAAGCACATAAACATGGCAACAAAAGCTGTGCTGTTCTCAGTTTTCCTTCTAAACGAGGTTTACATCCTTGCTGAACTTAATAAAATATTAGTTGAAGTGAAGACCAAGTTGTGCTTTAGATCATTTATGTATTATACAAGAAAAAATAAATACATCTTCTAATATAAAGTTCTCCTACACCATTGTCACCAACCTAAGTAGAAGAACATTGATCTGAAAGTTGCCTCATCAAAAGATGCACCCAAAAAATAAAACTATACTCCAACCACATATACGGTCAAGTGATGAGCTTAATAAGTTGATGAAGAGCTGAACTCAACAGCTTACTTGCTATCAGAGACTAATGTCAATACATATCATCTCTTTCATATTACATAAACGATTAGTAAAAAATGAGCACCATTCAACCATATATCTAATTTAAAAACTATATGAAAAGTGGTACTCTGGGGGGAGGTTTGTCTCTACTGCTAATCCAGTAAATCATTACGTAGAAAGGGTTCATTCATTTACTCCAGCCTTTTGCTTCAGCATTTCAATGAATTTATCTCTCTCCTCCACCGACATCCCCTCCGCTGAACAATCACCAACTCCCCACTCTGCCCCACGCAAGCAGTACTTGTTTTCAATTTGTAGTCGGTTCCTGAAATTTTCCATAATATAGTAACATTATCATTTGGTATTTCATATGATATTTATATGCATAATTACTATAAAAATGGGCTCATCTAATTTGAATAATAGGATGCCACCAACATAATTAGCCTCGTAGGGTGAGTGTTGTAACTTGCTGCATGCAAAACTGAGTTTGAAGTAGATTCATTTGACAGTTGAACATAAAATAGAGCATAAGTTACATAGCCAAGAATTTACTTCTCTTTATTCAACTTGGATTTCTCTAGCAGCTTCTTGAGCAGGGGTGATTCTTTAAATCTTGCATCATTTTCTGCGTACTTCTTTTGGTTTTCCTCTGCAAAAGGAGTCTCAACTCTCAACCCAGTTTATCATATCAAATAAGAACAGAATGTACAAGTAATTGGTAATCACACAAACAAGTTGGGAGATCTAACCGTTGAAAGCGATTAAGAAAGTCAATTTGAGGCAACTCAGGACCAGGAACTGACTCAATTCCAGGTAATCCAGACAAAAATCCAGCTTCAGCTGAAAAAAACTCAGATGATCAGTTATATTTACAAATATCATAAATACATTAGTCTCCATAGACAATAAAGTCCCCAGAGGCTGAAGGAGCAATAATATAGAGATGATAACTTCGAACATCCATAACATGATGCAACAACTATCTTTTTTATTGGTATTGGCTTTGTGACAAAGGATGGTAGCATTATTAACTATAGATGAATCACCCATTTCAGGTCTTGTAAAATTGATTCATTTGTAATTACCATAACGTGTATCTAGACAGTAGCTTCAAAATCAAAGTGAACCCCTAACCACACTTCTATAATTCTGGGAAGGATAGATTGTGCCACAGGTGCACACCATTTCACTTTTTTTGTAAAAATAGCGAATAAAAAGTAGAAAATCAATATTAATTCAATTTATCTAAGTTTATTTGCTGTTTTTTCAGTAAATTATGAAATCACTGAAATGCTTTCTCCAGAATGAGCGATATCTACTTTATATCTTTCATGCCAAACTGCAAAAGAGGATATCCCATTAAAAGTGTAAATACTCGTCTTACTTGTTACATAATCAACATTTCTACTTTTAAGTAATGCTACTGGTAAGCAAGGAAAACAAAATGTTAAATAATTTCAGAATTTTGTCTAAAGTAAAGTTGTTATCATAACAATGAAGTCCCAACTCGCATTAATTAATACAAAACTTGTAAAACCAGACATGCTTGTCATCAACACCAGAATATAAAGTCAAAACCTAACACTAATCGAATTGCTTACCAATATTTTATTCAACCTGGAATGAAAAAAACCTAACACGAATCGAATTGCTTACCAATATTTTATTCAACCTGGAATGAAATAAACCTAACACTAACCCTCGTCAGTAGAGAGACCTATGGAATGGTTGGTTCCTCTTCCATCATTCGAGAAAAAAATATTTATATAAAAACAAGAATTCAATAAGATATATATTACTGCTGAAAACACCAATAATAATAAAATATCCAAGAGTTTACCTAGATTTGAAGAAAGAAGAATGGCAGCTGAAGCTGCCAGAGGAATAATGGAGTAGCGTAGCACGCGAAATGGTGAGGAAGACGGAGACGAACAAGAAGAAGTGGAACAACTTGGGAGTTTTTTATCGCACCCACATGGGATCTTGTTACGAAGATTATTGGGTTTTGCGCAGAGTGTCAAGTTGGGGAATGAGAGAGGCGATAGTGTGGAGAAAACCATGGCTGGACCCTCTCTCAGTCTCTCTTGGCGAGGGAGAGAGAGAGATAATAAGGAGCGAAAACTAACGGTTGATATTAACCAACCCAAATTCGATAGAATGCACTTGCGGCATCCTGTTATTGGGCTCCACTTACTTCAGATAATTTTGTAGTATTACGTGTTTAAAATAACAAATGACTTTCATCATCTACATAAAACCCAATTTGCAGACATGTTAACATCTAATTATGATTATCCGGTCCGCAAGGATTTGCTTTACCAGAACAACAAAACCGTTTATTGCATATCAAACCAAAATTCTAGGTTGCGCGCCTTCAATTAAACTATAAGAACAACAAATTAAACAGAAAGCAGGGTGCTGGGTGCTGGTCAAAATGTGAAAACATGCAGCCTTGAATTAACCATCAAACTGTGCTAATGTTCTTCTTCCAATCCTCTATGAACTCCTTCAAGATCCTCTCAGAAATCCCACCAACTGCAATAGCTTTTTTTGCCCCTTCTCTAAAAATTTTGGCTTGCACTCTCAACGGTTCGTTTCCCATCAAATCCTTGATTCTCTCTCCGATCTCCTCTCCTTTCACCAGGACTTGTGTACCCCAGCCCCAGCTCTTGACCCACATTCCCAACCCACTTCTTTCAATTACTTCTGCATTGATCTTCTGATCTCCAAACTGTGGCCATACTAACATTGGCACTCCATGCCAGAAAGCCTCCACCAATGAGTTCCACCCACCATGAGTAACAAACCCACCAACAGCTCTGTGACCCAATATCTCTTGTTGATTAACCCAATTCTTAATAACAAATCCATGCTTTTTTATTTTCTCGAACAGCTCTTGACCAAGCAACTCATCCAAACTTTCTTCATCCTCCTTGTCGACTTTCTTACATTTCACCACCCAAAGAAATCTGCACCCACTCCTTACTAACCCATCTCCAAGCTCCTTTATTTGTTCACTTGACAAGGCGGACCTACTGCCAAAACTAACATACACGACCGACCCCTCTGGTTGGTCATTAAGCCAGTTCACAGGCGCACTGCACTCTATTTTCTCAAACTCGCATGGCAAAAGTGGTCCAATGCTATAGAAGGGTGGAAGCCCATCTGCAGCTCTTTTGCCATTAATCCCATGTAGCATGTCGGCTTCTAGTGCTTCAAATGTGTTAATTAATATCCCATTTGATTTTATGAAGCTGTGACTGTTTTGTATGAGCATAGTAGTAAAGAGATGATTTAAATTTAGAAGTACTGGAGGGATTGATGAAACGGGTATTGGAGAAAGGCCTGGGATTTCAATAACTTCGTCCAACTGAACAGAATCAGAACTGGTTTTGGATGCAACAAAAGATGGGAAGGACTCGAAGAGAGAATACATTCTGGCTGATGATGTGAAGAAAATATAGTTCGGTAGACCCAAGTTTGCAGTAACTGGAACAACAGAGGAAGTCAAACTAACATCTGTGACAAAAGCAGAGAGAGGAGGAGACATAGAAGAGAGGAGAGGAGTGAGAAGGTGAGCTGAACGACGAATAGCTTCCCACTGGAGGAAAAAAGGGTCAACAGAATTGGCTGAAGAAGGATCAAAAGGAAGGAGATGAAACTGCTTTTCTGTGATCTGAGGAAAAGTAGAAAAGAGACTAGAGATGGCTCGAGATTCTGCAACTGAGACAGTAGGACAAGGGGAGATTAAAGTGACACGGCAGCGATGTTGAACAAGTGTTGCAGCTAGTCGAAGAAAGGGCATTAGATGTCCCATACCAGAGCTTGGGAGGAGAGCAACATGTGGATAGGAGTCGAGTTCATCAGAAGTTGACATTTTTTCTGGTGCCTGAAAATGGTCAACTTTGATGAGAGAAATTAGGGAAGAAGAGCTCTGCATCCCTCTCTCTGGTCTACATACGAATATATAATATAAGAATAAAAGTGATAGTAGCTAAATATAAAACTTACAAGACAACTGGCAGAAATTTTTTTTAAATCAATTGAAGAATTTTATATTAATCCCACTTCCTCTCTCATCTCTATTACATTGCTTTCTCTACTTGGTTTTAGAGTTAATTACAATTTCATCCCTAAGGTTTTAAGGCAGATATCGCTTTGATCAGTAAAATCTTAAAAAGCCATTATAGCCCCTGTTAGACTGCTGCAAGAAAAATTTTAACACTAAAAAAGTATTCTTGTCATTTTACACTTTTTAAGAATAATTAAATAAAATTAAAAAAACCTTTTAATTTAAAAAATTATAAAATAAAATTTAATAAAATAAAGGACAATTAATTATAAAACAAAATTTTATATGATAATTTTTTTTTAGTATTGTTTTTGAAGGTGGGGATTTAGGGCTTTTGGTTCATTATTTTTACAATATCCTATTCCATTATCGTATCCTAAAAACTTAAAAAAACATTTATTTCAATATTTTTAAAATTAAATTATATTTTATTTAACTCAAAATATTAATAATTATCCTTTCTCATAAAAATAATCCAATTCATCTCAACTTTACTTTTTCAAAAATATTTGAACAATGATCAGTAATATTTTAAGTCTTTAATTTTGGTTGTGAAAATGTTTTTAATTTTTTTTTTAATTTTTACTCTTTTTATATTTATTATTGGCTGAGAAGTACTATAATGATTTTTTTTTCATATTTGACTAGGTCAAAATAACGCTTTCTTCAAACGTCACATATGAAATTGTTATTAACTCATTTCCATCACCTTTTTTTCTTATTCAACCATTAACAAAATTTAAACCCTTTCTCATTGGCTCGTAAACTCCATTTATCTTATTCAGTTATTTATTTATTTATTTATCTATTTAATTATTTGTTGAATATTACTGAGTAATCTGTTTTTAATATTCGACTTCCTCATCGGCGGATTGATGGATTTTACCTGAGATTTTAGAGGAAATATGGCGATTGAATTTAAAGTACTTTTTTTCCTTATAGTTTAATGATATTTTTTCAATCACAGACTTTTAAAGTACTACTATATTATCTAAATTTATATTTTATTTTTTATTCTTACATATATCATTCTTTTTCTGATCGTCACTCATCAAAACCCTTTCAAATCATACTTTTATTAACTCCGTCAATCATAAACAATCGAACGATTATGGTTTACACAGTTAACCCTTCAAATCAAATTCTGATCAATTTTAATCATCAAAATCTAATATTTTATCACTAAAAAACTCATTATTTTTTTCTCTTTAAAAACTTTAATAGTTTACATCGAATTTGTTCTCGTCATCGTAATATAAATTTATATAATAAAAGAGTATTTAAAAAATGGGTAGATGAAAAGTATTATTAAACAATTATTTTGAGTGGAAAAAAAGTTAATAACTCGTTCGTTTGAAGAGTTAAAATCCTAATAAACAATTGGTCGAGACAATGGGGGGCAGCCGAGGGTGCAGTAGAGGACAGCAGATAGCGTTGGACGAGAGAGTGCATTGGAATTCACCGATAATTTATTTTGTTTAATGATGACAGAGAAATCTTTTTGTTTAATAATAAATAAGACAAATGAAATTGAGATTTAAACAAATTAAATGTATTTTTATTATTTATTAACACTTTGCCAATGTTTTATTGGGTAATTAATTAATTCTATCCTAATAACTCTTCTTTTATAAAATAATTTTTATCAAACGAACACTAATAATTCTTTATTTAACAATAAATTATGAAGCTCGTTATTACACATCATACAATGCTTAATTAACAAGAGCAATGTCTTAAAACCTGACCAGCCTAGTCGGCTATATCGAGACATGGGGCCTTCACTAGGTCAGGTTAAAAAATTTCCTATTCACCAAAAACCTTATAAATTAGGATGATGATCGGTAAACAATTGAAGGTCAAGAGGTTAGGGTTTTTGAAGAGGAATGGCTGGTGAGTGCATTGGTGGCAACAAAAATGATTTTCAGTGAGTGAATCGATCGAAAACCGAAACAAACTCTGACTGTTGTCGATGATTGGCAAGGCAAATAAGGGTGGGGTGAGATGGGTTTGGTCAGGAGACTAAGGGAAGTATTTTTGTGGTGATAGGGAGGGTTGTCGATGCCATTGGATTGTCAACGCTAGCATTAATGAGATTTGGCTTAAATCGAACCGATTTCGGTCAGATCTTGGGTAGATTTTCTGGAGAATGGCTCAAGGGCTTATTGGAATTGCATTTGGTGTGTCACAGCTACCAACCAACCGAACACTGATTTGTATTTGGGGTGTGTTTACTAAATTTTAAACTTGTAGGGACCTAATTTTGTAAGGGTGTATTTGCTTAATTTTAAATTTTTTGACACTCAATTTGGCCTGCCAGTCAAACTGATTAAACTGGTCGACCGGCACTAACAACTTTGCCGGGTACCCCTGGTTATTAAAACATTGAACTAAGAGAGAAGAGCAACACATCAGTGATACAGTGCCCTGCTAGCCTAGGTGCCAAACCATGGAGTCATCAGCTATCATATTATGCTACTCTTCCATTCCTTCGCAGGGCTAGCCCAAGGGGCCAACCAAAAAAAACCTAAAAAAAAGGGTACAAAATTATTTTAAGATTTTTTTAAATAGATTTACATAAATATTATTGGGTTCTAAAAAAGTTTATAATTTTTTATCCAAACCGGCCCAAAGGGCCCACAAAATCCAAAAAGGCTCAAATTCATTATAATTTTTTTACATAAATTAAAAAAAAAAAAAAAAAAACCATGTTTCATATTTTCCCTTCACACCCTTAAACTAACTAAACTAGTTATTTAAATGTCTAAAATTTCAAAACACCCATTCAATTCCTAAAATGATGAAAACATTATACTCCACCCCTTACACAGCCATAGTGTCGTTGTTGGCGTTAAAGTGATGATTCCTATCAATCTTCTCACCAAAATTGATTGGATTCATCACTTAATCATTTTCAAAACATTTTTCTAGCCTTGACAAACCCCAATTTGGCCGATTTTTGTTGATTTTCGTAACCCATTTTCATTCTTCACCGCGTGCGATAGCCATTTTCGACACATATCTACTGTCGTTAACCTTTTCCAACACCACCATCTTTGTCCCTCAATCTCCTCCCCAAAACCCCTTACTTACCTGACCCCAGTAGGCCACCGTCCACCTCTTGCCCTCACAAGAAAGATTAGGTAATTTAGTTATCTTTTTAAATTTGAATATAAAAATTTAATTAGTGATTTTGCATCCCAAAAACAAAAAAAATAATTTTAAAATAATTTTTTAATATATGTTTATATTATTAAAATGGCTCAAAAGTAACTATATTCTAAGATCATAGGGGGCGTTTGGTTGGGGCTTAAGTGAGATTACCGGGGTAATGTCATATTATATTACTTGATTATCATGTTTGGTTGTCAAGTAATATAAGATACATGTAATCTTCAAATACCAATAGTAGTTACTATTGGTAATATCATACGTAATCTGATTACCTCAATTTTCTTAGGTTTTCTGAGATTACCAAGTTATCTTTTTTTGTTATAATTTTATCCCTTATTAATAAAAATTTTGAACAATAATACCCCTCTTGCCCTCACAAGAAAGATTAGGTAATTTAGTTATCTTTTTAAACTTAAATATAAAAATTTAATTAGTGATTTTGCATCTCATAAAACAAAAAAAAAAAAATTTTAATATATGTTTATATTATTAAAATGGCTAGGATCATAGCTTCTTGAGAATGACCTGTTCCTTCGTAAGCTCCTTCAACATCCTCTCAGAGCTGCCACCAAATCCAACAGCTTTTCTTGCTTCTTCTCTAATATTTTTAGCTCCCACTCTCAACTGGTCGTTCCCCGTCAAATCTTTAATTCTTTCTCCGATATCCTCTCCTTTTACGACCTGCTCTATACCCCAACAAAAGGTGGGAAAGACTCAAAAAAAGAACACATTCTCGCTGATGATGTGAAGAAGATGTAGTTAGGTAGGATCTAAGTTTTTGGTAACTGGAATAACACAGAAAGTCAGGCTAACATCTAAGACGAGCAGAGAGAGGGGGAGACATGGAAGAGAGGAGAGGACTGAGAAGGTGAGCTGAACGACGAATAGCTTCCCACTGAAGGAAGAAAGGGTCAAAAGAATTTGCTGAAGAGGGATCAAAAGGAGGGAGATGAAACTGCTTTTTAGTAATCTGAGGAAAAGTAGAGAAAGGACTACAGATAACTCGACACTCTGCAGCTGAGACAGTCGGATAAGTGGTTATTAAAGTGACACGGCAGTGATTTTGAACAAGTGTTGCAGCTAACCGAAGGAAGGGCATCAGATGTCCCACGCAAGAGCTTGGGAGGATAGCTACATGTGGATAGGAGTTGAGTTCGTCCAAAGCTGACATCTTCGCTGGTGACTGAAATGGGGTGAGAAAAGATGGGAAAAAAGAGTCTGTTTCACTTTCTCTTGTATACGTAATTCAACAATTCTGTGCAAAGGGAATTTGGTGGTTGTTAACAATTAGGTATGGGTTTATTAGGTTAGTTTGAGAATCAGGTAAATATGTGTTTGGTAAACTGGATTTTAAAGAACAAGTATTTTAAAAATATAACTTTCAAATATTTAATAAAATAATAAAATAAATCAGTATATTTATTTGAAGAAAATTAAGAAAATCTAGAAACTGCTTCCGGTTGCCAGACCACCGGCAGCGACGGCCATCGGCAACCCTTGCCGGAGGTGCGTCTAGAAACACGACCCACGTAAAAACCCTTAACATACGCCGACCTATCTGATGCCGGTGGAAGCACTGGCAAATCTGGCGACGATTGGCTGCAAGAGGTGGCTGGATATATCTCTGTCGCTTGCGGCCAAATACAACGGAATTTTCCGATGAATCCACCGGGATCAGATATATCGGCTCGTGCCGATCATTCTGAGGCGAGCGGTAATACTGAACTCGTCTCCAACAATGGTCACCGATGAGTGTTACCAACGGTGGTCTGGCAACCAACAGCAGTTTATATTTTTATTAATTTTATAGAAATATTATTTTACTTTAAATTAAAAACATGAATAAATATAACAATTATTACTCATATATAAGAGTAAATGAATATAGCGGCGTAGCACGTGAAATGGTGTGGTGGATGGAGATGACCGAGAAGAACCGGAACCACTCGGGACTTTTTTTTATTGCATCCACATGGGATCTTGTTATTAAGATTATTGGTTTTGCGCAGAGTGTGAAGTTGGTGAATGAGAGAGGCGAAAATATGGAGAAAACCATGGCTGGCCCCTCTCTCTTGGCGAGGGAAACAGAGACAAGGAGGAGGTAAAAACAAACGGTGGATATTAGTCAACCCAAATTCGAAGAACAACAGGCTGATCAAGTATTTATCTCGATCATTTCCTTAATTTAATAGAACAAGTAACACCGTTCGAATTTATTTCGTTTACATGCAGCTTACCAAAGTTGCCTTCAATTAAACTTGTAGAACAACAAATTAAAGAGAAAGCAGGCTGCTAGCCAAAGTGTGATACCGTGGAGCCATGAAGCATCAAATTGTGCTACTGTTTTTCTTCCAATCCTCAATGAGCTTCTTGAACATCCTCTCAGAACTGCCACCAACTCCAACAGCTTTCCTTGCCTCTTCTCCAATATTTTTGGCTTTCGCTCTCAGCGGGTTGTTCCCCATCAAATTTTTAATTTTCTCTCCGATCTCCTCTCCTTTCACCGACTGTTCTGTACCCCAGCCCCAGCTCCTGATCCACATTCCTAACCCACTTCTCTCAATTACTTCTGCGTTAATCTTCTGATCCCCAAACTGTGGCCATACTAACATTGGTATTCCATGCCAGGCAGACTCCGCCAATGAGTTCCACCCACCATGAGTAAGAAACCCACCAACACCCCTGTGACCCAATATCTCTTGTTGATTAACCCAATCCTTAATCACCAACCCATGCTTCTTAATTTTCTCCATAAGGTCGAAACCAAGCATGTCGTCCAAACTCTCTTCATCCTCTTTGTCAACTTTCTTACATTTCACCACCCAAAGAAACCTACTCCCACTCCTTACTAACCCATCTCCGAGCTCCTTTAATTGTTCATTAGACGAGGCGAACCTACTGCCAAAACTGACATACATCACGGACCCTTCTGGTTGATCATCAAGCCACTTCACAGGTGCGCTGTTGTCTATTTTCTCAAACTCGCATGGCAAAAGTGGTCCAATGCTGTAGAAGGGTGGAAGCCCATCTACAGCTCTTTTGCCATTAACCCCGTGTAGAATGTCGGCTTCTAGTGCTTCAAAGGAGTTTATTATAATCCCACTTGATTTTACGATGTTCTGACCGTTTTGTATGAACGTAGTACAAAAGAGATTATTTAAATTTAGAAGTGCCGGAGGGATTGATGAAATGGGAATTGGAGAAAGGCCTGGAATTTCAAAAACGTCATCGAATTGAACAGAACCAGAACTGGTTTTCGATGCAACATAAGGGGGAAAAGACTCGCAGAAAGAACACATTCTCGCCGATGATGTGAACATGATGTAATTAGGTAGACCTATGTTTGTGGTAACTGGAAGAACAGAGGAAGTCAAGGTAACATCCAAGACAAGGGCAGAGAGAGGAGGGGATATTGATGAGAGGAGAGGAGTGAGAAGGTGAGATGAACAACGAATGGCTTCCCACTGGAGATAAAAAGGGTCAACAGAATTGGCTGAAGTGGGATCTAAAGGAAGGAGATGAAACTGCTTTTCAGTTATCTGAGGAAAAGCAGAGAAGAGACGAGATATAACTTTAGACTCTGCAACTGAGACAGTCGGGTAGATCGTAATTAAAGTGACACGGCAGTGATGTTGAACTAGTGTTGCAGCTAGTCGAAGAAAGGGCATCAAATGTCCCATACCAGAGCTTGGGAGGATAGCTACATGTGGATAGGAGTTGAGTTCATCCGAAGTTGACATCTTTCTTGATGCCTGAAAATGGCTACGGAACTTGGAAGAGAGAAAATAGAGAAGAAAGAGTTACTGTGTCACCCTCTCTTCTATCTGTTATTCCAAGAATGTATCTTCCAGCTTTAGGACCATTAGGTTGTTTGTTAGCTACTGGGTGTGAGCCTCCTTTTTTCCTCTTTGTCCCCACGCGCAGAAATTATTCACAAACCACACAGTGCAGACAATGACTGAAGTCTGAAACAGCCAAAAATGAATGCGAAATTTTGAACAGAAGCCACAGGCAGCTGAAGAGGCAAGCAATATGTTAATCAAGTCACAAATGTCAACACCGACATTGCAACTGTCCCAATAAAAATTAAGACCATTCCAATTTTAACACAACAATTCAAAACTAACTACAATCCAGACCCCAAATCACCAAAAACTACACGTACTCATAGTTAAAAAAAAATTCATATCAAGCCTTGACTTTGCAAACTTAACTAGAATGCTCTTAACACTACGACATGATTGTTGTCTTCAAATATATCTAGAAGACCACCTCTCATCTGAGAGGTTTCAAACTAAGACTCAAATCCAGCAGGTAAAACTTCCAGGATCATCATTCCAAGACCATCAAACAGACTGTTTAAGGGCACGCATTTTCTTTCTTCTTTCCTGTTTATTGATAATTCCACACCACAATGTATGCTGCCTTCTTGCATGTATTAAATCTAGATGTTTAGGCTTAAGCTGTGTTAGCCTCAAAGACCCGCTTAGGGAAAGGGAATAAAATAGAGTAGACAACAGCATAGACTTTGACAAAATAAATGAAAATAAAGTCCACATCCATTCTTAAGAGGTTGGGCAATAGCTGAAGTTGAATGGCGACATTCATATCATTGTTTTTACCCCCCAACATTGCTCAGTCCTGACAAAGCATTCCTTCAGCAAGGAAGCACAATCAGCCACTTATCGCTCAAAACACCATCTAATTCTATTACAAAGTCTAAGAATTCATCCTTCAAGCATAGCTTTAGCAGCATCAAGCAATATTGGTCTAAAATCACTTGAAGCCCGACCAAGCACAGTGAACCCTTCATTGTCTTGCATATCGACATCTGCTCCATGTCTTACTAGAAGCAGAGCTACCTGTAATCCAGAAACAAAAACTATCAACAAGATTTAAATGATATCTTGCAAATTGCACAATAGATTAAGAAAAAACTAATCAATTGTGGACTAATTAGGGGGCCAATCACAACATAGGTCAAGTACAATACACTTCAGTGGGAAAGAAGCCACTAAGATAATCCTGTGAGCATCTGATTCTCGAGTAATTCTAACAAAAGATTTACCTCTTTGTTTTCGCAAATCACTGCATTCATAAGTGGAGTTTGACCAGCTTTATCAGTAGCATCAACCTCTGCCCCTTCCTCAATTAAGAATTCACACAACTCTGGATTCCCCAAGCTAGCTGCCCTGTGCAATGGGGTACAACCAACCTGAATACAAAGTGTTTAAGGTATTCAATTATTAAAAATAAAACAGAAACTTCTTAGCATGTCTAGGTAAACGAAACCAAAACATTCCTATGAGATGATAAACTAATAGGGGAAGTTACAAGCCTTGTCCTTTGAATTAATTTTTGCACCGCGCGTGATCAGAAGTTCAGCAATCTTTAACCATCCCTTGCTGGCAGCATAATGAAGAGCAGTACGCCCACCATCATTCTTCAAATTAACATCAGCTCCTGCTCATAATCAGTCCCGGAGCATAAATCAGAACTTTTTATGTGATAAATTACTGATTTAACAGTCGACGACATGATCTAAACAACCCAATAAATATTTCACTAAAAAACCATTCAAGTGTAAAAAAGACAATCACAAACAACCCATCAACATCACCACATTACAAGCTATTTGAAGATAAGTATGAAGTTTCTAACCTTCGCTCAGCAAAATTTCCACAATTTCCGTATTACCAATGCTAGCCGCCGAATGAATGGGAGCCCACCCTTCTTCATCTGCAGAGTTGATCACCTTAGCCGACTCATCAATATTTGACAGTATTTTCACCACCTGATAAAAAACAACAACAAAAAAAAAAAAAAAATTCATCATTTTCCCTCGTTTTCTCAACAACCAAACAAAGTGGAAGAGAAAATCGAGGAGATGAAAAGGAAAGCAAAGAATAGCGGACCTCGGGGCGACGGGAAGAGACGGCGACGTGGAGGAGGGAGCGGCTATCTTCGTTTCTTAAAGATAGAGATTTGGAGAGGTGTTGCGGTGAGAGTGATTCGAATGTTGATGAATCTCCAGTTTCTGCGGCTTTAAAGAGATCTTTGTCTTTGATGGGTCGGTCTCCTTCTCGTTTCGGAGGATCCATGTCCATGTTAACGGATCGATTCTTCTGGTGGATTGCAAAGATTTAGGGTTTTAGCCGAGGTCGTTCAACTTCAAGATTCTGGGGTTTTGTGATTTTGAATTTTGATTAATTTAGCCGATGGGGGAATGGAGTACATGAGTTACGACTTACGATGCGGTGGGTAGGTTGTATCCGGGTTCTAATTTCGTGCAGTTCGTTAGGTTATTTGTGGAGCAATGTTGATGTGAATAACCATGACTAGTAGTCTGGTAGTAAAAAGTCTAACATGAATTCCTGAGTCTCCCAAACATGACTACTGAAAGGATTTTCCCGTCCACTGTCGTCTTTCGCTTCGAATGGTCACCACAAAAAAATATGTTGCCAGATATGCTTTTGAATATTTTTTTAATTAAAATTTTAAAAAATAAAGATTAATATTAGAGAATTTGTAATATTTTCCTTCTATAAAGCATACATTATTAAAGTCAACAATGTTGTCATTGTGAGTGGTATATATATTAGTCTCAGCTGATAAATCATTAAAATTTACAAAGAATTAAGGAAAATTGCCACTGATTAGCTTGAAGACCAAATTGCGATAATGTGTTGAGTTCTGATGGGAGGCTTTTTACACTTCTCTTGTCATGAGACTGTATCTGCATTAAATTCCCTGAAACAGAAGAGAAAGTGAGTTAGGCGTTTTTTTCATAAACAATAAATTAAAATAGCAGTTTGCAGTTGTAGAGTGAGATCATTAGTTGAGAGTAGAGTTGAATTGTGATGATGAAGATGAAGATGAAGATGAAGATGAACAAAACAGGGTGCCCCAAAGGGGTGACCTGAGAACACAAACAACATTAACTAGCCATCTTTCTGGTCTGTATATATGTATATATACATATATAGTTGCAGCAATAGCAGTCAAAGCCAATTAATGAATCTGTGTTCTCAGGTGGCACTCCTCTGGGGTTTACAATCTGTTGTATGTAACCAGCAGCATGAAACTCAACGATGTTTTCATTTTTCTTATGTTGCTTCCCCTTATATAAGGATTTTAGATATCCTTTCAAGTCATTATGTTGTCATTCTATCAACACAAACAGAATGTCGTCATATTTCATCCAACTTGCATACAAAACTCCAAATTTAATAAATTATGTTAAAAAGTTCTAACTTTCCCCTTGATGAATATGGTTATGTTGAAATTGAAATTCCAAGATGGCACTTAAACCCCCCAATGGTCCAACCGGGAGTTGGGCAAAGAGGAGGGGGCTGGCGAAAATTAAATTGGGATACATAAAATTCAACAAATGCGAAGCGACTTTGCTGCGTCTCATTACACTCAATCTGGTTGCACATCAGTGTAGGTAAGAATTAATTATATATTTTCATTGTTGAGCAAACACCATGCTCCCACCCACAGATTAGCGAAATGGCAAGTTTCTACCCTAGTTTCATATACTCTAAATTCTCACCCTTGAATTAACACCATTTTGTTTCTTTTAACGTTGATGGTTAAAATAATCATTTATTATAATTTAATATTAAAATGTCAAATAACTTCCTACATCTCAAATTTCTCTCCACCTCAACCTCTATCCTCTTCTTCAACCCTCACATCATCCCTGCCCATTTTGGCCGCTTCCTTGTCGGAAAATCCACCAAACCCGACAGGAATCGCTCCCCCAGCCCCCCTTTGACCAAAATTTGGCCCAATTGCACTACCACCCATGACCTCCTCCACCGCATGATTTCCTTACCAAAACTTCAATCACCAAAGCCGGGATTAATCCAAAAACCCAGAAAAATCAACACAAACACTTCCAAATCAATCAAAATCAACTTCCAAACAACTACAAATCTCAATCTCTTTTCAAAAACCTCTGAAACAAACACCAATCAATCCCAAAATTCACCAAAATTGCAAAACCCTAAGGGAAGAGGTGGCCAGTAAACAACGGTCGACCAAGGTTGGGAATTTTGGGGGTTTTGGAAAGCTATTACAGTTGAAAAACAGAGCACGAGAAAAGCAGGGAAAGGAGCACCAGTGTCAACTGAAATGATTCATTCTCATTGATTGTAAAAATGGGCACAAATGGCATGTATTTATGCCTTCTGTACAAAGGATTCTCGAAGAAAGAGAACAACAAACTCTACCACTAATATTTGAACAACTCAGCAACAAAAAAATAGGGGTGGGATAAACCTATAACGAACGGCGGTTTATCAAACCGAAAACCGAACCGGTTTTAGTTTTGGCTTTTGGAGAAAATCTAAACCGAAAACGGACCTTGGGCGGTTAAAAATCGAATATAAACCGAACCGAATTTTCTTCGGTTTCGCTTCCTGTTTTCAAACCGGTTTTCAAATTAACTTTTAATCCATAAAATTCTTCAATGTTTTATTCAAGCCCCTAAATTTAAATATTTATTATTTTATATATAATGTCATATTATGTTTCTCTTTTATTTTGTATTCTTTGTATGAAAAATACATTAACATATTAAATTACTTATTTGCAGATACTAAATTCAGAATATGAAATAAAAACATAAAGAATTCAATTACACATCATTGAATAGTCAATATTCATTAATAAACTCAAATACATAACATAAAATTACAAAGTAAAAAAACTTAATATAACATAAATCATCTGCATCCCACAATGTTGGTGTTAATGAAGTTTCTTGATTCCGCACTCCCCGGATTTGTTAATGGCACACGAAGAAGATCATCATCTGCAATTAACAGCTATAAATGAAAATAATAAAACATATGAACATTTAACCATCCAAAATGCTTCCACCGAAAGTCTAAAATCATAACACTCATAGCCCCCTTACGGCTTACACTCATCCATTTATCCACATTATCAACATTTGCACTTCAATATCTACTAAGATACCAAACAAACGCAAAATATGCACTCCATCACCAAACATTACGGCTTACACTCATCCATTTATCCACATTATCAATATTTGCACTTCAAACACTTCAATACTCCACAAACAAAACCAAACAAACGCTTTCTATGCACTCCATCCAAATACACTTAACACTCCAATACTCCACAAACAAAACCCAAAATAAATAAAGAAATCACCAACAATTGATTCTAATAAACCCATAAACTACCTTAAAGCAACCGGAAACAAAGAAACACAAAATTTCACCATCAAAAAATAAAATTTAAAGATAAAAACTAAAAATAGCAACTAATGTATAATTCAATTACTCAATAGTCAAAACTCATTAATAAGCTTATAGTTAGCAACTCTCCAAAAATTTAAAATAAAACATATGCTGTGATAACTTTAATGATAATATACCTCATATATTGGAAATTTGGAATACCCTTCAATCATCAAGATGGGCTATACTACTTTCCACTCCCGAAGAGAATACCTCTGCACAAAGTTGGACAAACAAATTAGCTAGAATCATAAATAATGAATAAAATATATAATTATAATTGAAAATTAACAAAAAATGTCACCTGACTCAAGTCGAGATAATTCCTCCATGCTTTCCTCAATGGTCAATGGACCACGTGTATTCCTAATCCAACTCGTATGAGATAAGAGTCTCTACCGTCCTAGTAGTAAGGGAGCTACGAAATGGATCTAATACACGACCCCCTGTACTAAAAGCCGATTCAGATGCAACCGTTGAAACAGGCATAGCCAACACATCTCGTGCTATCATAGAGAGTACAACATATTTTGTTGAATTCGCCTTCCACCAATTCAAGATATCAAAAGTGTTGCCGTTGTCATCCTCAAAATCATCTGCTAAATACTTATCCAACTCCGTTCTATGTTGAACATGCTTTCTTTGCAGCCTTTTTCTCCTTATACATAACCCTTATGAAGTCTTCATTAGCAACATTTACATTATGCACACCAATGTTAATTGGGACTTGAGATTTCTCTTTTGACTGCTCATTGTCATCCACTATAAGCAAACTATATTGCTCAAATAAAGACAACAAAGTTTCTTTCACTTTTTTCATCAACTTGTCAGCTACAACAACATCATAGGCCTCATTAATAATCCACCACATAATCCAATTTGTGCCTAGGATCCAAGACCTCGCAATGAATAACATAATGTTGATATTATCAACATTTGACCAATACTTATCAAATTTCACTTTCATCCGTAGCCATATTCTCGTAAGCCAAGATCGAACTTTTACACCATGATGAAATCTTCAACCCAACGCCAAAAATCTCTCATATATGCATTACCGAATAACATAAAGAGACCCGAGACACGTAGAGTGGCATCGTAAAATACTTGCAAGAACGGTAACAAATAATGAGCATACTCCCAATCGGCACTGTAGGCAAACCTCGAGACCTATCACCACTAGTAAGTTCATCGCATACTTGCTATCTTCCAATGCCAACAACTCAAAAGCTTTCAAATTTTAATGCCGCTTCCAACATCAAGTATGTAGAGTTCCACCGGGTTTCTACATCAAGAACCAAATGACTTTTACTTGCAATTTTTTTCTTTCTCCACACACGCCTTAAATCTCGTAACCTTGCCGGAGAAGACCTTACATACTTCACGCGAACGTATTCTAAATATGGAGTCATCCATTTCCTTTAATCCCTCTTTCACAATTAAACTCAAAATATGTGCACAACATCTCATGTGTAGAAAATCACCGCCCAATACACTTCCCCTTCCAACTTGCTAGTCTAGTCTTCGATAGCTTACCCCAACATCATTCGAACTAGCATTATCTACTGTGATTGTGAATACCTTATAAATACCCCAATCAAGCAAACATCTCTCAACTGCCTTGCCAATCATTATACCTTTATGACTAGTGATTGGACAGAAATTTAAAATTCTTTTTTGTAGTTGCCGTGATCATCAATGAAATGCGCAGAAGGCACATATAATTAAGGTTCGAATGCTTGTCCATGTATCGGTTGTCGACAAACTCACGTGCGAAAACTTGTTGAAAAACTTCTTCAACTTTTGGCACTCTGCAATATATATTTTCAAGCAATCTTTAGTCACAGTTCTCCGACAAGGTACTTGAAATCTAGGTTGTGTCACCTTCATAAAGTTCAGGAACCCCTCACGCTCCACAAAACTAAAAGGTAGCTCATCAACAATGATCATTTTTGCTATAGCTTCTCTAATCAAATCTGGATCATATTTCCATGACACCAATGAAGATTATGTGGAGGGAGCAATGCCGCTTGAGAGATCACGTAATCCACTTCCTTGCTGAAAAATTAGCGTCTTCTGTTTCTTGTCTACCACATTTGGAGGATACTTTTTGCATCTATTTAAGTGGTTACGTAGACAACTCGTACCACTCTTAGTCGGACATGCTAGAACACTCCCACAATAACTACATGTCGCAGTCAAATCATCCTTATGCTCACAATCACTCTTAACAAAGTGATCCCACACTTGAGAACTATTCTTCCTAGAACTTGTTGCCCTTGCACGTTTGGGGGCTAAAGGAGCTGGGGGTGCCATGGAATTTGGAGTTGGAGTTGGAGTTGGAGCTGGAGTTGGAGTTATACTTGCCTGTCTCACCGGTATTGTCCGCGTCCGATGACATCTACAATTCATTAAGTAAATATACAGTAAGTAAATAAGACATCCATATAAATCATATTCTTTTATTTATTGACAATAACTAAAAAGTAAAAATAAAAGAGAAAATTTAGGCAATTTCATATACATCATATTCTTTGTAAGTGTAATATTACTTATATTAAAATGTGGGCAAAAAATCACTTCTCATATTTGTTATGTCATGTAATCCAACCTTCCATATTGTGATGCATATTTTTTCAATATTTCAATTCAAAAAAATAAAATAAAAAATTACCCTTAATTTTTCCTTCATTTTTGAATCCTACACTTGCTCTTTTTATTTATTTATTTATTATATGTATAATATATTTTGTTGTATTCTTTCTTATGTTTTAAAATTTGATTGTTTTGGGAGGAAGGGCCCAACGGTGGATTACCCTTAACCACAAGTCCACAAGCCCATAAATTCTTGAAAGTTCAAACAAAGCTAATCTCTATCACTCATTTTGCAATTCCGGTTATTATAATTAAGGAACAATGGAGAATTAAATTTCATTTCCAATTTCTATAAATAATGTATTTTTACAACAAGCATTTCTCATAAACCACATCCATGTGCAAGACCAAACCACAATGGTAATTTTTAGCTTCAATCAAAATTAAAATTAGACTTTTCGCTTGAAACTTGAATGTTATGTCGTTCTCTAATGTAAACGAACCAAATAAGCTTTAAGCTTTCAAGGATTCGACTTTCAAGGCGAGTGCGATCCAAATAAACTAAATTGCGATAATAAAGAACCAAATAAGCTTTCAAGGCAGCATTCAATTTTTTGTTTAAACAAGCAAGAATTAGAGATAATAATTGTGTAAAATCAAAGACATCATAATTCATATGAAGGAAGAAAGAGACTGTATACATATACTTCAAGTTTCAAAGTTCAAACTGCCTCAATCTCTTTGAAAAATAATAAGCTAAAACTTGCACTGTTAATGAAATATTTCACGCCACCAATTTATTGTGCAACTTTCTGCTTGCTCTGGTTCTAGATTCAAGAGTATGCTCACAGATTTATCAACAATGATCAAGATTCAAGAGTATGCTCACGGTGGAGGTCGCTCGGTGGCTCAATGCTCACGGTGGCGTCTGCTGGGGTGGTGTGCGGCGTGCGCTCAAGCAGCGATGGAGTCTGCTCACCTCACGGTGGCTTGGTAGTGATACTTCACGGTGGCGTCTGAGGGGTGGGATGCGCTGTCAGCTGCACGATGGAGTGCGCTCGGTGGCTTGGCGAGTGATCGTCACGGTGGCGTCTGCGGGGAGGGTCTGCGCGTGCACTCGAAGCTCACGTCGGGTCTGCTCACGCCTCACGGTGGAGGCAGCCGGAGAGTGATCTGTTCACGGTGGCGTCTCTTCGGGGTGGAGGGTGCAGCGCTGCTCAAGCCTCACGATGGAGTCGCTCACGCCTCACGGTGGCTTGACCGGAGAGTGATGCATGCACGGTGGCTTGACGAGGCTTGACGGTATTGCTGACGGCAGTCGAAGCTTGGAGAAGACTCGTTCACGGTGGGACAATGGCGTGACTCTGTTGGAGTGCTGGGTGCTGGCGAACGACGAAATAGCTCACAGTGTGGATGGGTGATGTGCGAACGACGATCGACTGCATTTAAGTGCGAGATTTGAATCTGGAAAATTTCAGATTTGGTGGCTGGAGGCTGAGAGAGTGAAAGTTGTAGCGTGACTGCGTGAGCGTGAGTGTCTGAGTGAAAAAAATTTTTTTTGCTTTTATATGTAGGGTAAAACCGGTTTTTAAATTTAAAGAGGTTTGCAATTTTTCAAACCGAACCGGTTTTTCGGTTTTTTGAATTTTACTAACCGAAAACCGAACCGGTTTGTAAAAAAACCTAATTTTCGGTTCGGTTACCGGTTCGGTTCGGTTTTCGGATTTTTTATCCCACCCCTACAAAAAAATAACTAACTAAAAAGAAATACACAGCAGATCAACACTACCCGTTTTCATCAGGAAAATGCTGAGAGCCCTTAAGGTGAAGTAGTGGTGATGTCCAGTTGTATGTGGGCTTCATTCTGAAAAGTATTATTATCCAATACCCCCCCGCAAGATGGAGAATAGAGGTTACCTATTCCCATCTTGAAAAGAAGAGTATTAAGCACATTGGAGGAGAGTGCTTTGGTGAAAATGTCAGCTAACTGGGAGTGGCTAGGAACATGGGCAGTGGCAATGCTGCCCTCTTGAATTTTGTTGCGAATGATGTGACAATCCACTTCTATGTGTTTGGTACGCTCGTGGAAAACTGGATTCGCAGCAATGTGTAAGGCTGCTTGATTATCACAATGAAGGATGGCCGGGGTAGGATGTGGAATGTGCAAGTCATCAAAGAGTTGGCGAATCCATGTAAACTCACAACAAGTTGCTGCCATAGCACGGTACTCAGCCTCGGTAGAAGAACGGGATACCAGAGATTGCTTTTTGGATTTCCAGGAGATGAGTGTATCGAATGAATATGCGAGAAACCGGTTGTGGACTTTCGGGTATCAGGGCATGAAGCCCAGTCTGAATCGCAGTAACCATGTAATTGAATTGGAGAGTGAGCCGAGAGGAGAAGACCTTGACCTGGATTGCTTTTGAGATACTTCAAGATTTTGTGTGCAGTGTGTAAGTGAAGGTCACTTGGTCGAGACATGAACTGACTGAGAAGTTGGACTGAATAACTGATATCGGGCCTGGTGATTGTCAAGTATATAAGCCAACCAATGAGGCGCCTGAAAGGACTAGGATCTGAAAGAGGAGTACCAGAGTCTTGACTTAGCTTGAGATTTTGATCCATAGGTAGTTTAGCAGGTTTGGAGCCGAGAGTGCCAGAGTCGGAAAGTATGTCAAGTGTGTATTTCCGCTGACATAAGTGAATGCCTTTGGTGGATCTTGCTACCTCAAGTCCAAGAAAGTATCGAAGAGGACCTAAATCCTTAACTTTGAAGCAAGTGTTCAGGAAATTCTTGAGAGACTCAATGCAAGGAAGAAAGTCGGAAGCGACCACAATGTCATCAACATATACTAACAAAGCTGTGAAGGAGTCTTTAGTCACCATGGTAAATAAACTATAATCTGAAATGGACTGTTTAAAACCATAGTTAATGAGAGAATTGGAAAATTTGGCATGCCATTGTCGTGAAGCCTGCTTGAGTCCATAGAGACTCTTGAGAAGTTTGCATACCTAACCAGGTTGGCCCTTTGTATAGCCGAGGGGTTTTACCATATATATATCTTCATCTAAATCCCCGTGGAGGAAAGCATTATTAACGTCAAATTGCTGCAAGTGCCTGCCCTTGATGGCTGCTATGGCTAAGAGGCATCGAACGGTGACAATCTCGGCCACGGGAGAAAAAGTCTCGTGATAGTCGATCCCTTCCTGCGTTGAGTATAGCCTTTGGCCACAAGCCTGGCTTTTAATATTTCTATGGTGCCATCCGCATGGTATTTTGTCTTGTAAACATATTTACAGGCAATAGGATTGATCCCTTGAGGTAGATCAGTCAACACCTAAGTTCTGTTTAGCTCAAGAGCGTCCAGTTCAGCCTGCATTGCCTCACACCATTTCGGGTCCTTAATAGCTTGGTTGTAGGTTTGTGGGTCAAGATGTGAAGAAATGGAAGTGGAAAAAGCAAGAAAAACAGGTGATAAACGATGATATGAAAGTGATTGATGTAAAGGAAAAACAGAACCTGAGGAAGACATCTTGTCCAACGCTTGTGAAGAGGTGAAGTGAGTCTGATTGCAGTGGTAATCCTATAGATACTTAGGTGCATTCCGAGTTCTTGTGGGTCTGCGAGGCTGTGGTGATGGGGATGAATGGTTGGAGGAATGGTTATGCGTTGCAGAGGATGAAGAGGGAGGTGAATGAGTGTGGGTTAGGATGCTGTCTGTTTGGGGTAGAATGGGGGAAGAAATGTTAGGGGAAGTATGGACAGTCTGGGGGGTCGAGGTGTAGGTAGGAGGGAAAGGAATGAGAGTTGTGTGGAAAGGTTGAAGGGAAAGAGTAGGATTGGGAGAGGAGTGTGAGGGAAGTGTGTATGATTGAAGGAAAGGAAAAAATTGTTTCATGAAAGATGACATTTCGGGAGATAAAAGTAGTGTGAGTTTGCATATCAAGGAGCTTGTATCCTTTGACAGCAAAAGGGTAACCAAGAAAAATGGCTTGTCTGGCTCGTGGATCAAATTTGGTTCGGCCATTGGAAATGGTGGAAGCAAAACAAAGGCAACCGAAGGTTCTCATATGGGAATAGATTGGAGGTTTATTGAAAAGTATTTCAAAAGGACTTTTATTGTTTAGGAGAGGTGAAGGAATGCGATTGATGATGTAGGTAGCAGTTAGCACACATTCAGTCCAAAAGGTTAAGGGGAGACCAGCTTGAAACCATAGAGCTCGGGCCATGTTAAGTAAGTGCTGATGTTTCCGCTCTACAAGGGCATTTTGTTGGGGTGTCTCATTGCAAGTAGTTTGATGAATGATGCCTTTTTGATTGAAGAATGAGGTCATATTGAATTCGGCACCATTATCACTTCTTAGTATTTGAACTTTGAGATTGAATTGTGTTTCCACAAGGTTGCAAAAAGATTCAATGCATGATCGAGTGTGAGACTTATTGGTGAGAAGGTAAACCCAAATACAGCGAGAGAAGTGATCAACTATAGATAAAAAATATTTTGAGCCATCATGGGCAGTAACCGAGTATGGTCCCCAAATGTCGTAAGCAATAATTTCAAAAGGGCGAGAAGTGGAATGTGTGCTAATGGAAAAAGGCAATCTGTGCTGTTTAGCCAGTGGACATATGCAACAAGGAAAATCATTTGTATTAGAATTTTGAGAGGTTACAATAGGATCTTTGATTAAAGCAATTCTGGAATGAGAAGTATGGCCTAGCCTATAGTGCCAAGTATCAGAGATTTGTGTATTAGATAGTATGGAAGCTGAAATAGAGTTCAGTTTGTTGGAAGAGGTGGACAGATGGTCAACAAGAGCTGTGGGAGGCACCGTAGTATGCAGCAGGTGGTAAAGTCCTTGTCTCACTTCACCCTTCCCAATCGTTGTCCAAGATGAAAGGTCCTGAAGAAAACAAAAATCAGAGAAGAAAACAAGACAACAAGCAAGGGAAGTGGTTAGTCTTTTAGTTGAAATCAAATTAAAATTAAAGGAGGGAACACAGAGAACATGATGGAGCAAAATGTGCTATCCAAGATGGACGGTCTGATATGAGTGACGGGTGCTTCTGCTCCATTAGGCATTTTGACAGAGTATGATACATGATGAGTTATTGTGGTGAGAAGGGAGGTGCTACAGACCATATGATCTGTAGCACCCGTATCAATGATCCAAGGAAGATATGAGGGATGAGAAGAAACAGACAATGATAAAGGGCATGAAGTCAAAATACCAGACATAGGGGGAGCAGTAGCAGAGTTAGCATGCGGAGGAAAAGTAGTCTTGGATGAGTTGGTGGAGCAAGTAGGCATCATCAGATGCTCTTTATGCTGCAACAAACTAAGGAGTTGATGATACTGGTGCTTTGTAAGGGCAACCGTGGCAGAGTGGTCTTCATCAGATTCAGCTGAAGCGGAATTGGCAAACACTGGTGATGGTTTTGCTTTGAAAAATTTGTGTCCAGGTGGGTAAACGTGAAGTTTATAGCACTTTTCAGCAACATGTCCACTCATGTGACAATGAGTACAAGTAGGGGGTGCAGCATTGCCTGCTTTAAAACAATTCTCAAGGAGGTGACCAGATAAATGGCAGTGAGTACAATATGGACGAGGTTTCTGAGGTTGGCTGGATTTGTTGGGGGGTTTGGAGTTGGGATAGTATTTCTTGGACAAGAAGAACCATGGAGTCAGGGGAGGGGTTGGTTTGGAGCATGAGATGTTGATGCTCTTGTTGCTGGATGAGAGAAAAAACTCTGCCAACAGAAGGTAAAGGATCAAGAAGCATAATCTGGTCACGAGAATTGTTGTAGAAGTCATTTAGGCCCATTAGAAATTGAATAACGCAATCTCTATGGTATCGATCCGAAAGGGTTTTTTAATTGACCGCAAGTACAGTCGGGCAAAGGGTCGAAAAGGTTGAGTTCATCCCAAATAGCTTTCAACTTTCCATAATAGATGCTTACTGGATCTTGATCTTGATGAAGTCCAGCAAGTGTTTTCTTGAGATGAAAGATTCGAGAGCCATTTTGTTGAGTAAAACGCTCCCGTAGTTCAAACCAGACAGTAGCAGCATCATCAACGAGCGCAATACTAGATTTGATGGAGGAAGAGATTGAGTTTTGAAGCCAGGATGTAACCATGTCATTACAACGTTCCTATGGTTGAAGTAAAGGGTTAGATGGGTTGGTGGGTCTGGTGAGTTCACCATTAATGAACCCTAATTTGTTTTTGGCTCGAAGAGCACGGTGAATGGAATGCAGGGACCAAGTGGTGTAGTTGTCAATAGTGAGAAGTTCGGGGGAGGGGGCGAGAGAAAGAAAGGGAGGGTTATCCCCATGGTCAAGTCGATACGGATTGGCTGGGTCATTGAAATTAAGATATTGATTGGGTGGAGGAGGAGGAGGAGGAGGAGGAGGAGAAGGAGGTGTTTGAACAGAAGAATTGTCGGAAGCCATGGATGGATTCACTGCTCTGATACCATATTACAGTTGAAAAACAGAGCACAAGAAAAGCAGGGAAAGGAGCACCAGTGTCAACTGAAATGATTCATTCTCATTGATTGTAAAAATGGGCACAAATAGCATGTATTTATGCCTTCTCTACAGAGGATTCTCGAAGAAAGAGAATAACAAACTCTACCACTAATATTTGTACAACTCAGCAACAAAAAAATAACTAACTAAAAACACTACCCGTTTTCATCAGGAAAATGCTGAGAGCTCTTAGGTGAAGTAGTGGTGATGTCCAGCTGTACGTGGGCTTCATTCTAAAAAGTATTATTATCCAATAAAAGTGAATGCTGGTGGTGCAAAAGAGAGAGAGAGAGATTTTCAATGACAGGAGCAGCCGAAATTTTGTTGGGGAGACACGATAATTGCGTGAAACCCTAAGGAGTTGGCGGCAGTGGTCGACGTGCAATTGTGGTAGGGGAGGTTGGGGGCTTTGGTGGGGTGACTCTGATGAGGCTAATGGTGAGGTTGGGGGCAACTTTCGTCAACGAATTCAACCATAAAAGCTTGTAACCCGTCGGTCAAGACAGTGGGCGGTGGTCAACAAATGGTGGTGAGATTAGGTGGGGGATGAAAGGGGTTTTGGTGAGTGGACTAAGGGGAGGGTGTCGGTGCTGTCAGGGGTGTCGGACGAGGACAGAATTAGACTTGATTGGCATGAGACAGGGACTGCACGTTGGTGGGTTTTGGTCATTGGAATCAGCAATTTT
Organism: Pistacia atlantica; assembly: GCA_026229545.1. Lineage (NCBI taxonomy): Eukaryota > Viridiplantae > Streptophyta > Magnoliopsida > Sapindales > Anacardiaceae > Pistacia > Pistacia atlantica. Next base: position 26,912,833 of record CM047902.1, on the reverse strand, counting down.
GGCCCAAATATGGCCAAGTTTGAACTAGGGAAAGATGGATCAAGGCTACGGGTAAACTGAGCAGTTTAATGAAAGGTGAATCATCATCAGAAAACACAGCAAACGACCGACGGTGGCACTGACAGTTTGGTAATAGCAGGGGAGGGGGAGATGAATAAGAAGAAGATGAGAGAGCAGTTTGGTAATAGCGGAGGAGGGGAGATGAAGAAGAAAAAGAAGTTTGGTCGTCTGTGGTAGTGGTTTGGAATGGAATGGTTCAAGGGCTAGATGGCAATGGCAATGGCAATGGCAATGACAATGGCTTGGTGGTTGGAGATGAAGAAGAAAAAGATGGGAGGGCAATTTGGTAATAGCACCTTTTGTACCTGTGTCAGAACTCCACAATCGCTAACAGTTTTTATTTTAAGGGTATGAATGTAGAATATATGAAACTTACCATATCGCCAATCTTTGGGTGGGAACATGTCGTTTACTGTTTCATTGTTTGATAAGCCTAAATAATATTGAAAGTCTTTGTTAAAACAGGGAAAGAAAAAGAAGAATTAGTCAAATATCATAAATTATGAATCTTTTACAAAATTAAAAAGGAGAAAATGAAGAAGAAAATTGACACGATAAGTAAAGATGGGTGCATGGATGACGCGGTTAAGGAAATTTAGATAGATTGATGATTGATTTTGAGGCACATTGTGAGATGTAAATGAATTCACAGTCTCAAAACAAAGACTGTTATCCACCGCTTCAGTTAAATATTATAACCTGCAACATAGCACAAAGAAAAATATCACAGAAAAGAGTAGAAATATGTGGACGACGAGAAATCCACTTGTGCCATTTATGATTTCATGGTTGAATTAAAGCAATATAGCAACACGTTACCAACACTGAAAAGGGAGCTCCCCAACATTTATTGACCAACTTTATATCCACTCATGAGAGAGGTGGAACTGGAAACCACATCCACACATCCAATTTCATCTCTTCAATTATTGCTACATCCCTCTAGCTATAAACATAGTTAACAGTTTCAGATCTAGATATCTCTTCTGTAGTTTTTTTTTTCCTAACATGGATTCGACTTCTCACAACAAACCCACCAAGCATCACCAAGCATCTTCTTCTGAGCTGCTTTCTAGTGCAAAATTGATGGCTGAGGCGGCAAAAAGTTCATTCAATCATGAATCTGACAAGGTAGACAAGGGCAGAGTTGCTGGTGCTGCTGCAAATCTTCTTGATGCGGCTTCTCACTATGGCAAACTGGAAGAGAAGAGCTTTGGTAAGTATGTAGAAAAGGCTGAGAATTACCTTCATCAGTACGGCTCTTCACATTCCACCACCACCACCACCACCGCTAACGCAGCTCCCAATTCTGCCCACCATGCATCCCCTGCCACCGCACACTCATCGTTTGCTTCTAGTGATGATGATGGGAAATCTGGAAGTGGGTACGGAGACTACTTCAAGATGGCTGAAGGTTTCTTGAAGAAGCATTAAAGTTAATCAAGTAGCTAATTGTGTACTTAGTGTTTGGTGATTTGTGAAAATAGTTTGTGGTCTTTCTTAATTTCCTGTTTTTATGTCATTATAAAATCTGTAGCATGCTATTAGCTTGTTCTATAAACATGTTGATGTTAAGCTATTTTTATTTTACTTTGAACAACTGGTTTCTGATTAGTAGAATCATGAAGCAAAGGTTGGATTGAATTTGGATATAAATTTGTTATTTCATCCTTCATGGATCTCGAAGTCTTGAACTCTGCGTGTTGGCTAGGTCAGAGTCAGCTCTTAGTGAAAGTCTGCAACACGGTTACTACTGCTCCTTATTACAAGTTCAAACACAAAAATAAATCAAATTTCTTTCCATTCTTTTAGAGGTCATCCCTACCTAATTTTATTATATTAACAGAGTGGTTTGAATTTGCTGGATTTTAATCCTTGTATATTCATCCACTTACATTATGGGTAAACAACTTTTTCCCACCCAAGGTTTGCCTTAATGACACTTTTCCATCCAAACAGTTTTAAAATACCACTTTCCCACCCAAAATTTATATTCCGTTAATACCTAAAATATACTTCACCTTTCTCAATTGGTGTTCGGTGAGTTATCAAAAGCTAGGATAAGAGGGGTTTTGTAGAGTGGAGGTGGTGGATTGAATGGTGGTGACTGGTTGAATATCCACCACCTGAATCAATCGAAAATCAATTAAAAACAGAAAACCCTAACTTTGCAATGGTCGACAATCGACAAGAAATCAGGTATCGGAGTGAAAATGGTTTTGTAGAAAGGATACCAAAAGTTTAAATGGTAGTGGTAGAGAGAATTTTCGTTGTCGAAATTGACTTTGGATAATAACGGAATATAAACTTTAGGTGAAAAGTGATATTTTGAAATTTTGTAGTGGAACAGTGTAATTGAGGCAAACCTTTGGCGGGAAAAAGTCATTTACTCCTTACATTATGATTTATGAGTGAAGCCAGCTATATATGATCCTGCAAATAAAATAAAATATAGAGAAGCCAAAAGAAACGTGTGGGCTGTGGCAACAATATAAAAAACAACACGTTATTGAAAAGGAAGGACTCCCCGCGTTTATTGCGACTAGTCATAACAAGAACCACCTATATATCTATATGTAAATGCAAGAGAAATAAAATCCCACCACCAATCTATCTTCATTAATTACACATTAATCCTTTGACCTTTGAAGGTATCAGCTTCAGGCCATTCTCTTCCATACTTTCAGGACAGGAATGGATTCAGTTTCTCATGACAAATCCACCAAGCACCATTCCTCTGAAAGCAAACCCACCAAGAAACACCAACCATCTCCCTCTGAACTGTTATCTAGTGCCAAATTGGTAGCTGAGGCTGCAAAATCCACGCTCAACCATGACTCTAATCAGAAGGTAGATAAGGGAAAAGGTTGCTCATGCTGCTGGAGATCTTCTTGGGGCTGCCTCTAACTATGGCAAGCTGGAAGATAAGGGCTATGGCAAATATTTAGGACAGGCTGAGAACTATCTGCACAAGTACGGCCAAAAGGATTCACATTCCACCACCGCCAACTCTGGCCACTCAGCAGGTACTACGGCGCACTCCTCGTCACATCATAGCGATGGTCATGGGAAATCTGGAAGTGGGTATGGAGACTACTTAAAGATGGCTGAAGGGATATTTAAGAAGCATTGACTAATCTGTAATTTCATATTGTGAAAGTATTTGGTCATCTAGCAGGCGATGTCCTTGTTCTTTAAATTTGATGGTGTTTGATTCCTCTACTTTTCTTTATTTATTTTTTTTTACATATTTTATAAATCATTCAATGTTAATTTCCATCTTAACCATGAAATGCTTATTTTGGATTCTATATAAACTTCATGAATTAATTTTTAAAGAGTTGGATAGAGAAATAAGAACTTTTGACATTAAGTGGCAACTGGAGAAAAACCCAACCCAGCAAGTAAAGATTGTTCATAGTGTTTTGAATGATTTAGCTAAGAACATTAATCAAGATGGCAATGGGCTGGGCCAGGACCACGTACCCCTTGGCTCGAGCCCAAGCTCGACCCCTATGACAAAGGCCGGGCCTGGACACAAGGATGACGGGTAAAGACCAAGTCCGGCCCAATGGGCTTTTTGTAATCTTAGTTCGGACCCAAATCCGTCTATTTTTATAATGTAAATTTTTAAATATTACTAAATTTTAATTTTTTTTATATTTTTTAATTATAGAAAAAGTTTTTAAATATTAATTTATTTTTTAATACTCACCAAATATTAATAAATTTCAATTATATATATATATATATAACCATGGCCAAACACCAATGGTTCACTGTGATCTCAAGCCAAGCAATATTCCTCTTGACAATGAGTTGATAGCACATACAGGTGACTTTGGATTGGCAAGATTCCTTCCAAAGGGCACCCATAGTCTTTCATGTAATTTATATATCTAATTTTATATATATAGTATAAAAGTAATTTAGTAAAATTAATAATAAAATGTCGGGCCAAGTCGGGCCTGAAAACATATCCATGTCGGCCCGTATTTGAGGGTGGACCTTAAAATCAGTCTCAAGCTCAAGCCCAAACCCGTTAACATTGGGTAAAACTTGACTTTTTTGAGACGGGCCAGGCCAAGTACCCAGAAATACCGAACCTATTGCCATCTATAAAGAACAAGGACCTGGAATGCCCAATACCATTACAAGGTTCAGCTTTCAATAATCATTTTATATTAAGATTAATGATGAGATTGATCATCGTTCTTTACATTGGAATCGGAATTAGCATTGAGCTTGTGAAGTAATTGTAAAAGAGATATTTTAACAAGACCCATCCTCACCCTCCCTATCCCAAGGATCTAAAAGCTCCCATAGGATTTGGGTGATTGAGACGTGACCATGTACTATCCCAAAAATCTAAAAGCTCCCATAGGATTTGGGTGATTGAGACGTGCCATATAGGGAAATTAGGAAACCCATTTTTGAATTTAAAACATAATAAAAAGATATACAAAATTTATATCCTTTGAAACTTTGAAATTAGAAACATTTGGTATCAGGTTTTTTATATATTTTATAATCAATACATGAGAAAAATATATGGACATAAAACATTAGTTCTAACAGCGGAAATAGAACATATCATTTCATCTTTGGGTGTGACATATTTACGTGTAAATCATTTGAAGTTGGGTGTCCCTTTGTGAAACCAGGTGAGGCTTAAGTTATTGAAGAGACTCAGCAGCAGAAGCATGTCGCAGGAGATTTCCCAGTTCTTCTGATTATATTTGCCTTTTCTTTTGCTTTCAACTCTTCCTTTCTTCGACTCTCCCCTGCTTTTGCCCTTGCTCCTCCTGCAATCTGATCAATAGATTCCATTTCACTGCGAAATTTTGTCAAGGTTTTTAATCTTTTTTCCTCCAATTGTCTCTGCAGCTCCAATAACTTGGTTGTCAGTTTGACTCAGTACATAAAAATCAATTTCGATTGGATTTTTTGAAAGAAAAAAATATAGCAGTACCTCTGCTCTATCAAGTTTGCTTCTGGCTTTCTTCTTCTTTTTCTCCTCCCATGATTGTATTGTCTTGTTTAACTTCTCATACCTGAAAATCATGTTCTGTCTATTAATGAAGAAGTATATTTCAAATTGCGTGTGAATGCATTTCAAATTTAAATTTGAACTCTCAATATTGAATGACACGGTAGGGACTTCTGTTCTGCCTTATACGGAATCCAACAAACTTATCAAAATGCATGAATGATTACCTTTCTTTGATCTTGACCATCTCAGATATCTCCCAGGCATCTGCTTCTGTTTCATCCGTTCCAGGTTTTTCTGAACTCTGTCTTTTGGTTTCGGCTGATGGAATTGTAGGTTTAATGGATGGAGGAGCATCGGGTTTTCTTGCCTTCCTTTCCGATTTGATAGTAGATTTTTGCGCTTCTCTATCATCAAAAGTTGGACTACTTTTCATTGATGGAGCAGGATCAGTGACCTTTGATGGTGTTCTTTTAGATCGTGTAATATCAGAGCTATTCAAGACCTCATCAGTAAAACTGAGAGTCTTTTTCTTTGGAGGTGTCTTCTCCTCTACGGCAGCAATTTCTGGCCTTTCATCAACTGGACCTCCTGAATTCATCATTGCATTTTCTCATTGTTCATACGCTTCAATTAAATTTTATTAAAACATAATACAATATGGTCATATAAATATGACTATCTGGAAATTGTTTCTCATGTTTGTTATCTTTACCTGAGAACCGTTTGGATCCGCTACCGGGTTCTGTCATTGAGACTGGTGTATCTTCCGTTTTACTCCTGAGCCTGGATAAAGAGGGCTCAAGGTTCCTAGTGGCCTCATCTACATCATCCTTTTTGCTTTTCTGTCTGGTGACAGATGGCTGACGCTGAGGGCCCTCACTGGTTATCTCCGGTACTGACATTGGAGCATCTTCTTTTTTGCTGCTGAGCCTGGTGAGAAATGCAAAAGGACCCTCAGTGGTCTTTTTCTGACAAGGGATGCGTGATTCTTCTAGAGAATTAATGGCATAGGCGGCTGCAGCCACCGCAGCTGCATGCTCCATTTGGATGTTGGAATCATAACCCCGACTCATTTGCCTGGAAAATTGTCTCTGTAACCAGTTTTGAGCTTTCTTGTTTTCTGCAAAACACCCCTTTCCACATTTGTTATCTTACCCATTTAAACATTGAAGTGTGAACAATTTTACAAGAAAAATAGTATGTGATGTGAGTTAAAAGATTATAATTTTCTTTCTATTATTTTTGTTTTCAAGAATCAAAGATAATGAAAATTTCCAGAGAAATGGTGAAAAATTAGTGGTACCTCCTTTGAAAGATTGAGTTTTCTGGAGTGGTATTCTTCGGCTGGAGCTGCTTGTTTCTTCTCTATTTTCTTGTCCTACATTCGAAAGCTTTACCCTAACAAAAGCCGTCAGTCACAAATAGGCAATATATGCAACGTTGAATAATGAATTCCAGAGTTAATTAAGAAGATAATTAAATTACCTGAGTTGCTGGATAAAACTATCCATTGTTGTTGCAGATTTTGAGCCTTCTGATATATAAAGTGTGCCGAGGAAGTATCTGGGTTATGCATGGAGACCGCGTTTATTTGAAGGAGACGCTAAGCGTTAAAAGTTGAAAAAAGAAAGTTTCAGATGGTTGGTTTAAGGGAGTGAGTTAGGGATAGCCGGCAATGGGGCACGCAAAGTTTGATATACCTTGCATGGAAGCTCTGACAAGAAAAGTATTCTTCCACTTTAAACTTTTGGATTAAAAATTCCTTCTCTTCAAACCTTTAATCCAAGTTTTATCTAATCTTAATCTTTTACTGTGTTTAAAGGAATCGTTGCTTTCTAGAAGGGGTTGAGACTTGAGAAAGAGAATAATCTTCGTTCTGGAGATTTCAAATTATGCAATTCATGATTCTCGATAGCTTTTTTCAAAAGTATTTCTCTACATAAATTTATAGTAACTCTTTTATATTCGTTAACAGTTAAATATATTAACCAATAACATTTTGAATTAAAATAGGACTTCGGTATATATTTTCTAAGCTTTTTAAACAAACTAAACTATAGCAAGTGGATATAGTTGAAAACAATTAAAGATAAATCTTAATTACAACAAAATCAAATTCTAAGTATGTGATAATGGGTCTACATCTTTCTACTTTATAATCAAGAGTAAACGACCTTTTCCCACACAAAAAGTTTTAAAATACAACTTCCCACCCAAAGTTTATATTCCGTTAATACTTAAAATACACTTAACTTTTTCATTCGGCATTCAGCAAGTTACTAGAAGGTAAGGTAAGAGGGATTTTGTAGAGTCGCGGCTGATGGATCTAATGGTCGTGATCAATCGAATATTCATAGCCAGAATCATCCGAAAATCAACTAAGAATAAGAAACCCTAGCTTTTTACTGTAGTCGGCAATCGACGAGAAATTAGGTGTCGAAGTGAGAGGGGTTTTGTAGAGAGAAGACCAAATGTTCAAATGGAAGAATTTTTGCTGCTGGAATCGGCTTTGGGTAGTAACGGAATATTAACTTTGGGTGAGAAAGTGGTATTTTGAAATATTTTAGGGTGGAAAAATGTTATTCAGGCAAACCTTGGGTGGAAAAAAGTCGTTTACTCTTATAATCAACCCAATTTTCTTTGAGCAATACTAGTTTACGAAAAACACATACAAATGGAACATACAAAGACAATCCCACCCTTGATTTTCATGATTTCTCTCTCTCTTTCTTTCTCTTTTTCCGTTTTTTTTATTTTTTTATTTTTTTAGATGATATCCCTTTGTAGTCCTCTTTATATGAGTCTTTGTAAAGATAACATTTTTTTAAAATAAATTTGTATAGATTACAATGAGTTTGTACAATGATTACCGCTGATCAAATTTCAATTATTATCATAAAAACACTATATTGTACTAAACAATAAGGGAAAGAAATTGCATAATCAACCAAAATATGGTAACATTATATTTTCTAATAACAAAAACCTAAGAAGTTGAAACTACACTCAACTCTTCTCTATTCTTAGAAGAAAAAGGAATTTTAAACCATATAATAAACAGAAAATGAGAAATGAAATGGTGTTTCTAAGCACAGGCAGGTGCGTCGAAGTCTCTGAGAGTTACAAAAACAATTGAATCAGCGGCAACATATATCGGAGAAGAAGGATTGAAAAGCTTTGGATTCATGGGAGGGATATCTGAAGAGTTAGTGAGCTTCAGTGGAGTACCATTTAACAGTATCTCATCACTCTGAATATTTCCATCTTTCGGTGTCAAATGGTACTCTTCTCTCATTTTTCCACCATCTTCCTTTGCAACAAACTCACCATATAAATTTTCATCATTTATAACCGACACATCAAACGATGTTTTATTTGACATGTTGATCAACAGCATTGAAATGCCCGGCCTGCGAAATCCAATTACCACAGTAAGATAACATGATTTACCTTAATGAGAAACATTATTTTAATTTAATTACCTTGTCCCTTGCACAATGAGAATACACACGCAGATAAGGGGAGCCACTATGTTTAACTGAGAGTACATTTTTTCCCATCAGCCGATGCCACAAAAGTGCCCTGGTAGAATTGCAGCAAACAACAATAAATAGAGTTAACTTTTTCCCACCCAAATAATGGTTAATGTCATTTTCTCACCTATAGACTTTTAAAATATCATTTTACTATCAAATTTATATTCTGATAAATAGTAAGCAAACTCGGTTCAGTCTGTTAGGAGTTTTTGAAGAGGGGAGGACCGATAGGTCTTTTGGTAGTGGAAGGTTAGATTTTGGTGGTTGAGATTTATTGAAATTTAACTTGGGAGGGATGGTTGTGTAAATCCTAGTCACTTGATTGTTAGCGATTGGCGGGGTCGACGATAATAGGGTTTGAGTGGTTTTGATAAGTAATGATAAGAAAATGGTGGTGGTGTGAGGTCACAACGATGCCGAAATCAAAAACGGAATATAAATTTGGATAGTAATTTTTGTTTTGTATATTAAACTTAATGTTTAGTTAATTAAAACTTACCCATAATAATCTGGATTGGGGATGAAAGTTGTAGTGTTGAGGAGAGCATAGTTTCCACCAATCAAAGCTTGTCTACAGAAAACCTTATGATTGAAGGTTGACGTCATGCCAAGTTGGTCCAGATACCTATAATTTAATTCAGTAAGAAAAAATTTATAGATAAATTTTCTGGTTCTAGATATGCAGCAAAAGGGACTTTTACGGTTACCAGAATCCATTAACAAAGGTATGAGAAACAGTTTTGCCACCACTGTTGTAAGCTCCACCTGCTTCTCCAACCCAAGCTCCTGACCATGGTCCAAACTCTTTCACAGTCATTTCCATGTCTTTGTAAGTCTGAGCAATCTGGTTCAGGTAGAATGGATCCTGAATCCTCGTAATTAGGGCCGGATGGTTCCCTGCATTTGCATCAACGTCCATACATATAATATCTTACCATAAGCCAAAACCAAGCATTTCCATGAACATTGATGGATTAATCACCTGCTCCAAGATTGTAGATATGGTGGGTTAGTCCATCGACAACGTCTTGTCCTGATTGCTCAAGGAAGATTTGAAACCATTTCTTGTCATAGAAACCAGCTGGCCCCAATACTTTGGGCTGAGTTGTGGCATTTGGGTACAATTCTTTCACTAGATTTTTCAATACCACTATGTCTTTAGCATACTGCTCAGCTGCTACCCTTGCACCCACCCCGGATCCGCATAGCTCGTTTCCTGATAATCCCACGTTCATATAAGTTCATATTTTCATGAATAAATTAATAATTTCGTATTATGATTTACCGAGTTCATAAGACTCAATATTATATCCTTTTGTGATGGTATACTTCATGAGATCGCGAGCATTTTCTGAGTGCCAATCACCCTCCCAAAGAACTTTGTCAGTTTTAGATTTGTGCCTTCCAATGAGAGCATTCAGTGCAAATGTCACTACAGCTCTGCAAAAGAAACAAATTGATTAAAATTATGTATATATCCTCTTTTTATTTACGTGTTGATGAAATGTATATATGTAAAATACCCTGTTTGTTTAAATAATTGATTGAGCTCATCCCATCTATCCATAAAGAGGCAGCCATGGCTGAACCCAAATAAACCATCTTTTCGTAGCTTGAAATGAGGACACTTTTTAATGGAATTCCCAACTTTGTACAAAACCTGGTCTTGCAATGAACCTCCAACTCTGATTCTCAGAGAATTAAATGCTGATCATGAGAATTCACCAAACTTATCATTAACTAAAAATAAATAAAAAAGATTCAAACCAATTATTTGCATAAACCTGATATGGTGTAAAACTTACCCTTTATAGCGTTTGAAAGGATTTTGTTTTTCAAATCCTGCAAATCCCAGAAAAGTTAAGTTGAAGTTTCCGATATAGAAATATAGAAGATAAGATAAAAAAACAAAGAAAAAGATGAAGAAAAGAAATACCAGATTGAGAATGCCAGCCTTTCCCCATGGGCACTGATCATAATCGCACTTGTTGACAGGCCACCAGTCTAGAGTTGCACACACAAAATTATCATCGGTTGTGCCTGTGGACGTCACTCCTTGGACTGCAACTTTCACATCTTCTGCTAAACACAGTGAGAACAACGCTAAAAGAATAAGAAATGAAACTGCTTTGATCTTCATTGTCACCAACACCAAACTATGAAAGAGAATCTAGAGTGGATGTAAAATATATTTACAGTTAGTATCGTTAATATATATATATGATAGAAGAACAATTCTGTTATGAATGGATAACAACAATCTTTATTCGGTATTATCTCTTCTACAGATGTAATCAACAAAGTTATCTTCAATTTTTGATAATTTAACATCATTTTGTGGGTTCAAATTTTGAAAAAAAAAAAAATCCCCACAAATTCACCTTGGTGACAATGAACGAGTTAATATTGTAAATGGATGGAAATTCTTAGTATGTCTTATATTGATTATAGAATTTGAGGACATATTCGATTGAACTTAAATTCGTCTTAAAAAATTTGAGTAAATTGTCAATGTTTTTATTTCAATCAGAATTACTGCATTCGATTTTAATTGCTGGGAACTCCTTCTGCGTAAGAAGTTCTTGGCTTTACTAACGTGTTCCAATACTTCTGAGTACGAGGCTTATTCTGGAAAAAGAGAATTTCCGCTGCCTTCGCTTTGTGTTCAAGTCAAAATGTACTGCTTATTGGATCGCTTGGAAATTTAAAAAAAAAAAAAAAAAAAAGAAATTCTTATTGTGCTTTCGTTGAGAGTACGTGTTCCAATACTTCTGAGTACGAGGCTTATTCTGGAAAAGAGAATTTCCGCTGCCTTCGCTTTGAGTTCAAGTCAAAATGTACTGCTTATTAGATCGCTTGGAAATTTAAAAAAAAAAGGGAAATTCTTATTTTGCTTTCGTTGAGAGTCGAACTCAAGACCTCCCGCTTACTAAACGGGTGCTCTAACCAACTGAGCTACGAAAGCGAGTTGTTGTTGTGGACTATCTTAAATTATTTTTTCCTAAGTATTTCATAATCAGCTTTTCACATCTACCCCCAACGGATTAAGTGAAATGTAAAAAGTATTGAGTGGCTCGGATACGTTGAAACCATGTTGCAAAAAATATTTGATGCATTGAAATCTTAACTTCTTAAGTGTGTAACCAAATGAGTTGAGTGGATTTTTTGTCAACCAAATAACATTGCATAAGCATGTCATTTTTTGTTAACTAGGCAACAAGAAAAGCTTGAAATAGACAATTTTCTATTTTCTCTTGGTGTTGGTTTACATACTACTAATCTTCAATTTCTAGAAATATATTACAGTAAAGCTATTTACAAGTTGATCGAAGATGGACAAACATCAAAATGTTCTAGTTCAAATAACCAAATGTATCATCTTATGGGATTTCACAATAAATAATGAAATATAGAGTGATGTCTTGACTAAACTAGAAAGTCCGAGTCAGAAACCTCAAGGACTTTATGGAAACCTATCGGGTTTACCCCAGGCCTGAATGAGTTCCGTTCAATATACCTGCAAAATTCATCTCGTAAATATTAACATACAAAATTAAGACATAGGTATCGAAGCGATAAATTTTCAAGTTTGATGGTAAAGAAAACTCACATTTCTTTCAAAAACCGGTGTTTATAGAAGGCAATGGGGATTCTCCCTGAAAACTGGTTGTGATCTAAGTACCTGAAATCGTTAAATAAACAATTGGTTATGAATTAAAAAGCCTTATATGCCAGCATAAGCAACTACATTGTCCAATGAGGGTATTGATTCAAATCCCAAAAACACTATGCAAGTTATAATCGTAAGTGCACTATGGGTTATATATAGGGGGCAGTGATCCACTCTAAAATTGCAATTTTCTTCTTGTGTTCTGCTCTATTCTTTGAATGATGTCTGATTTATGTACACTTTCCATTAGTTCACATTACAGTATATATATTGCAACGTGCTCGTAACCGTAGAAACAAATGTCACGAGCTTAATTTGTTTATTCCATTAAAGTTCTTAATTGCAATCGGAGTTCTCTGTCAGTTGACTCAATTTAATCAGAATTTCAATGATGCGAGACTTCTTGTAAGTTGCATCTACATACTATCCCTAATTTAAACTTCAGGTTGGCTTCAATGGAGTTCTATACGCAGTTTTTGAATTATTAGCACATCTTGAAGCAAAGTAACATGTTCTTAAGATACTATATTTTAAATGAAAATAACAAATATAAATCAGTCAGTTAGAAAATGAATTAATTTGGTAACTTTTTTCTAGTTTAATAGAAAATAATAATGTTACACATCCTAAGTAATATCCCAAATTTCTCGTTCCAAATTATGTGATATTATATAAGGTGTTGATATATCATTTATCACATCATTTCATTATTAACACATCAGGGTGGTCATAGAGGACAACTCATTATTTAGAATAAGAATTTTGAGATATTACTAGAGAATTTGAACAGGTCCACATCATTTGCCAATATCTGCAGGATGAAAAAACTTAAAAGAGGCAGGTAGAAACCAAACTCCTTATCACCTGGGTCCTCATGTCAACCTTTTATCTTTCAGTTTCAAAGTCCTATTCCTTCTTAATTCTCTTTATTCATCTGTTCTTGTTCACTTGCTCATTTTAATTCCATCACACTCATAATATATCTTCCCATTTTACAGACTCGGTTCAACAAATTATCACTATTATTCAAAAAATCCAAAATGGCTTTTGTTGGTAGCTGCGTAAGGTGCTTTCCCTAATTGATCTCCTTTACTTTAGTCCACCAAAGAGCACAAACCAGTGAATGAACCTAACTAGCTTATAGCTCAATCCATCTCATAAGTTAATGAGATTTAATCCAATAAAATTGAAGAAACGGAATCCCAACCATCTTTTACGTGTCTAGTGCTAATAAAAAGGGAAGGTAACCCTTACTAAACTACCATTCAGTAAAAGTAATCCTTAATTAATAATCAGTCCTCAAACAATTGTAAAATCAGCAGAGGTGTAGAACAAGGAACTTACAAGTAAGTCAATCTAGGGATATGAGCAAGTTCAGATGGTATAATTCCAGACATTTTGTTGTATGACAGGTACCTGCAAACAAAAGAGCAATTGATTTCACGATAGATATAGGAAAAATAATAAAGAAAATACATGAATTAGCAACACTCCTCATTGGGAAGGACAAAAGACACAATACTCACAAGATTTCCAATTTGGTCAAGTTAGCAAGTTGTGCTGGAATTCCTCCAGTGAGATAATTATTATTTAAATAACTGCATTTTGTATCACAGAAGTTAGCATATAGTTTATAAGCAGAGTAGCACAATGCCACATTAAAGTAATGGTATATTTGTCAACTGGCGGAAACTTACAGGTTGCGAAGAGCTGGAAAGCTGCCCCCAATGCGAATTAGTTCCCTAATAGTACCCACCAAATGATTGTTACCAACATCCCTATGAAAATTCAGTACTCTTGTGAGACACATCACAAAAGCAAATGCGCCAGTTACCTTGCAACATGTATGGCTGAAATGACAATAAAACTTACAAGTGTCGAAGATTCTGTAAAGTGCCCAATTCTGGTGGAATTCGCCCGCTAAGACGATTTTCGTGTAAATATAGATAGCGAAGCTCTGGAAGATTAGCAAGCTCCTTGGGAATTTCCCCCTTGAAATTATTGAAACTCAAGTATCTGCGCAAGTTTAAGTTAATAACTTGTCAGTTATTAATAGAGCAAATAATTTGAAAGGCTTCCCCAACAAAATGTATGATTATTAAAGTGAGTTGAAAAGACATAAATAGTACTCACAGATGAGTTAAACCCTTCAATTCACCGATTTCAGGAGGAATGACATCTTGAAACTTATTCCATCTCAAATTACTACATGAACAACAAAAACATATCTATTACAAAAATAACCAGGACAACAACCAAAATGCTTCGAAATTCAAGGTGCGTTTAGTATCTTTAATAGTGCATTTGTGTCTATTTCATTGCATTTAGTCACAAAATGAATTTTTTCCATTAAAACAACCCAAAACAACCTGTAATAAACTAAAAACTTGTAAAACTTCTAAATTGAAGATGTATGGATATAATCTTTATTCAAAATGGACAAAGGCAGTAAGGTACTGTACAGTATTTTAAGACGTTTAAGCCGTCCGATTTGTGGAGGAATTGGCCCAGTCAACTTGTTATTATGAAGATCCCTATCATGTAAACACATAAAATTCATCACTTGATATCAAATTCTCGCAATACAATAACAATAAAGTGATAAACCGCATCCAGCAATGATATTGATCAGAGAAACTTACAGTCTAGTAAGATCCAGTAGATTAGTGACAGCTGTAGGGAACAGTCCTACGATGGACACAGCATATACTTGCCTACAAAAATTTAATTAAAAAAAGAAAAAAGAAAAATGTGTATAAAAACTTCCCTAAGCTGAAAGGAGAAAAGATTAAGCTTACAGTTCGGTGACGACTCTGTAGTCACCCTGAGTGGAGCACGTGACACCAGACCAAGGCGGAAGGTCACCGTCACTGCAAGGATCATCGCCGACCCAAGAGTAAACCACTCGCCAACCGAGAGAAGCCTTGATTTCATTTAAAGCTTTCACTGAAACAAAACTACAACTGTAAATGAAAGAAAAGCAACTTCCAAATTACACTTCACAATAATGAATCACGAGACATGTATGACAGAAACAGTACCGTCACGCTTGAGAGTTTTGGAGTGAGCGAGGTTAAGAAGAAGAGCTAGAGTGAAGATAAGATAAAGGGAAAACGCTAAACGCAGCATTTTAAGATGTCGTTTCAATTTGGTTGAAGTGTGAAATTTCTTTTTATTGTTTTATTTGTAGATTTGGATCTGAATTATAAATGTGAAAGGAAGATCTCCATTATTTTAATTCATTCCCGCGTAGTGTCGGTAGTTATTTTAATTACCTACAATTGGAGCTATGCAGTTGTTACGGTTAGGCCTCAATTATTGGACGCTAGGTAAAAAAAACAACAAAAAAATCGATATTCATCCTACAGAACGATGATACTTTAATTTGTAAAAATCTTAAGTGTCATTATTACTCCTACTGGACTGGTTCTGAAAGATGATCCCTAACAAAAATGTGACGTCCTAATAATTGTCAATTGGTTCGCTGTCACCTTTCCTTCGTTGATTGTGCCAAAGTAATAAGTATTCAAATTTCTTAAAAATTATTTTCCGAATTAAAATTAAAATGAAATTATAGACTTCTCATAATTTAAGAGTAATACTATATTTACATCATTCATTACATCATTTTTATTATACCATTATTATTTTACTTAATTAATTTTATTAAAAATTTAAAATAATTAAAAATTAAAAATAATTAAAAATTTATATAGATATATCATATATCATATCATGATATAATAGGTAGTATAAATGTATCATTACTCATAATTTAATCCAATTTTTAAGTTTTTTTGAAACTGGGATCCAAGGTCACCACTAGAAGTCAAACAAATTCTAATAGTTTGAAAAAGAAATGTTTGAAAATATTTATTATGTGACCCCAACAACACCATATTTTTTCATGATATTAATAATTTAAAGGCCGAACAACCCATGGTTTGTTATAAACTGGTAAATTGATACTTAAAAAGTTAAAAAATGACAATTACCCACTTCCTATCTAAATTTATTAGTAAAATCCGTTTAATTAAAGATAATTTTATATCTATTAATTTTAAATTAATTCCATAAATCTCTATTTTTTTTATTTCATTTTTCTCTTCTCTCTCTTATCTTCTTCTTCATCTCTCCCTTCTCTTTCTTTCTTTTTCTCCGTCTTTTCCCTTCTCCCCTTCTCTTTTTTTACTTTTCTTCTCCCTCTTTTCCCTTTTCTTTGTTTCCTTTCTTCTCCATCTTTTCCCTTCTCCCCTTCTCTTTTTTCCTTTTCTTCTCCCTCCTTTCCCTTCCTTTTCTTTCCTTTCTTTTCCGTCTTTTCCCTCCTCCCCTTCTCTTTCTGAGTTTGTAATTTTATCTTCTGTGTTTTTTTGTGTTTTTCTTTTCTGGGTTTGTAATTTTATCTTCTGTGTTTTTTTTCCTTGATTATTATAATGTTCTGTGAATTATTATTGTCCCAATAGCTACAATGTTTAATACGTTATATCATATTGAATTTCCTCTTTTCTTAAAGAAAAATGATATGAAGAATTTAAGTACTTAATTGGTGGGCTAGGCATAGGCTACAGCATTTGAATTATTAGACATTTTGAAATTGATGTTCAATGGGTATATTTGGTTCAATGGAAGGGGATTTGAAAAGGGTTCTTGCCCAAGAGACTGGTCTGGAGCCGAAGAAGCAGAGATTGTTGTTTAAAGGTAAAGAAAAAGACGATGAAGAAAGGAAAGAAAGAGAAGGGAAAAGAGGGAGAAGAAAAGTAAAAAACGAAAAGGGGAAGGAGGGAAAATACGGAGAAAAAGAAAGAAAGAGAAGGGAGATGAAGAAGAAGATAAGAGAGAGAAGAGAAAAATGTAATAAAAAAATTAGGGATTTATAGATTAATTTAAAATTAATATATATGAAATTATTATATAACCTCCTTACTTAAACCGATTTTATTAACATGTTTTGGCAGAAAGGTGGGTGATTGTCATTTTTAAACCTTTTGGGTATCTAATTATCTTTGTCGCAAACTATGGGTGGGTGCCGTCGTTGGGCCTAATTAAAAGCCTTGAATTCAGGGTCCCCATGCATTTACGTGGCACCTTTTCGCTTCAGAATTCCACATTTACTGTGTGCGGTGAACCAATTCAAAATTGCCATAAATCATTTTAATTTTACATCAATTTACATAATATGTGTTATTCAAGGATTTAAAACTCGGCCAGGGTAAAACCTGGCAAAGTGGACAGGTCCGGGTTAACTGGCAGGTCAAACCCAGTGATCTTAGCATGCAAAAAATTTAAAATCCCAAGAAAAACACTCTTAAAATTACCATAAGTTCTTTTTATAAGTTTAAAATCTTATAAAAACACCTCAAATTATACCATCGGCATCAACAACCTATGCCAAAGAGGGCCTATTTTTGACATTGACAACACACCTTTATCAACACGAAAACTCTTCCCCTCAACCTCCTAAACAAAACCCATCTCACCCCACCCTTCTTTTGCCTCGCCAATCACTAATAACAGCCTTTTGTTGCCGCTAATTTAGTTTTGTGATTTTTTGTCGTTTTACTCACTAAATCACCTCCGTCGCCATATTTCGACTCACCAATCCTTCCTCTTTAAAACCCGCAACATTTCTCAGCCACCAATTATTCGTTAATCATCATCCTAATTTTTAGGGTTTGCCATAATAATAAAATTGGTAACCCATCATCATAAAGACCCTGGGTCTCGGCTCAATCGGCGGGGCCGGGCCGGGAGTTTTAAAAGACAGGTGTTATTGTTGTTGATAACCAATAAAATACTTTGAAATATCCAAAAAAAAAAAAAAATCTGTCTATTTTGTTGAAAAAAATATTTTAATTAAAGAAATCAAGTGATATAATAAGTGGTACTTTACAAAAAGCAGTTGTAAGCGTTGTTGAAATTAACTTCCGTTCAACAGCACGCTGCTTGTAAAAAACGTTTGAAACCCAGCTATGCAAAAAAGTGCTTTCAAATAAATCTAAAAAACAAAGTCAAGACACATTTCATACTATGAATAGGATTGTGTTGCCTTTGGCCAGCAACACACAAATGAAAAGTCATAACACATTTTGCCCATGTACGTACTGGTTCTAGAACTAAAATCACAGCTCATTCATTCATTTACAAGATATCTACATATATAATAATAATAAAATAAGAAAAATAAATTAACCAAAAAAATATTAATTCATATTGATACCATTAATCAGCACTATACATGAAAAACATGAATATAGCAAAAACAGATTTCCAAAATGACAGTCTTGCCCTCAGAATTAATGAAACTCATTGGTTTCTATTGGACTTCATCTTCTCCAATTGGCAAATGATAGACTATTTCCATGATTGTTTTTGTTGCTTCCACCATTCGATTCCCACAAAATTTTCTACCCTAATTCTTGCTAAACAACGTCCATAAATCCAAAAACAAGCATGGAAATAACAACCTCATATACATGATCACATACCAATCAAATGAAACAGGAAAAGAAAAAGAAAATCCAATAATTAACAGTATTAACCAGGAATTAAACTGCTCTTAATTTCTTGACGATCTATGATCACCCACTGATGATGCCAAAGATTAATCCTCTCTTCAGTAGTAACTTTGGTCATCTCCAAGAAATGCTTCAAGAAAGTAGGGATAAAAAGTACTATAAGTTAAGAGAGAGTGGAAATTTCTCTCAATTGTGAAGAGGGTTTGGTCCGGAGGGGACGAGTCTCTTGTCTACACCGTATATCGGGTCAAGGTCATTAGGTGAGGAGGGCGGTGGCGGGGACGGAGGAGGCTGGGAGTGGTGAATTCTTTGAAGTTGAATGCACAACAAACGCGACTTCTTATTAGAGAAAGAATCACAAGAATAATGGTGGTGGTGCTGATGATGATGATCATCATGATCAGTAGTAGTACTGTAGTGGTAATTTCTTGGAGAAGAAGACGGTTTAGGAAGGCGAGTTGCAGAAGTGGAGAAGACGAGTAGAAGGAGAAGAAGCATTATCAAGATCAAGAAACGGTGACGATGCATGGCTGAAAGTGAAAGTGACGAAGGAAAAGAAGAGTATAGACTAAAGAGATAGAATTGAAAAGAGTAATGAGAGAAGGAAAAGAAATGGTGTTGAAAAGTAAGAAGAGTTAAATGCAAAGCGAGGGACACATGAAGAAGGAGGAGGAAGGGGCCACTGAAAAGAGGAAATTCAATGAGAAAATTGGAAAATTTAAATCTCATAATCAAATAAGTCACGTAGATTCGTAGGTGTAGCAGTTAGCGGCAATATATTGGATAGTTGCTAGTTAATTAGTTGCTAGCTAGTTAGGTTTTAATTTATTTGAGTTATTAATTTTACTCAACATATTTGGTTATTGCATGTAAATTATGGATTGTGAGATTCACACACTGAATGGGATAAGGAATATTGAAAACACTCAAAAGAGAAATTAAGACACCTATTATTCATGTAAAACATGAAGAGTTACATCCTAAAAATCATTCGTAAAGATATTCATCTAATGAATTACTTACAACCCGTGTGTGAGTATGATGTGTTCATCATAACTTCCATCTAGAATATGGCTTCATCCCTTTCTAGCTAGCCCCCCCTCATCACCTCGTGAAAAAATCAAATTACATTAAAGTCGATCAAAATCTTGTTAAAGGACTTTTTTTTTTCTTTTCTTTTATTAGAAAAAAAAAATAATTCCTCGTTGAAAAAATAATTTTAGATAACGGAAGGTTAAGGTTAACCACCATTTGGTGACTTGATGATAAAATAGTAAATTAGGATCTAACATAGTCTCCCAAGTTCGAGAAATTTCTATAGGAAAAGTGCAAAATGCGGATCTAATATGGTCTTCCAAGTTCAAGTCTCCACGACTTAATAGGTAGGGACAGACCTAGGACCTACCCTCAAATTATAAAAAGAGTAAATGACATTTCCCCACCCAAGGTTTGGTGAATCTGCAAGTTCCCACCACTGCTTTCATAAATTGCAGATTCTTACCCTTAAATTAATACCATTACTTTTCTCTCAAAGTAACCCCTACATCTCAATTTTTTCTCAAATAACCCCGAGAGGATCCTGGCCAAGCCAGAAATCCGACCTGATTTTGGCACCATTGGACCTCCCTAACACCACCATCAGCATCCCTTTATCCTCCTCACCAAAACCCTTAACTTTTCCACCCGATTGCACCTTGGCGAGGTGTTAGAATTTGGCTGGAAAGGGGCAACAAAACGCGAAAACCTAAGGGAGAGGCGATGGCAATCAGCTGGCAATTGCAGTTGGCAATGTTGGGGGTTTTGATGGGGGGGAAGTAGGTGAAGAAATTGGTGGTGTTAGGGGTGGCAATTGCTTCATTTTCCAGGGGAACCTCGAGGTGATGGAATACGCTTAATTATTTTTCTTCCCTTTTCTATCTTCTTGAATGACAGATGGATGATAATGTGAACGAACTCTGGCGGTACCACCCACTACTCTTCTAGAGGAACTGGATATATCGTTTCCGAATAAGCCAGCATGTTTGCCATATAGAGAAGGAAGCAAAGTTTTATGTAAATTCTTGAACCAAAATCCAGCTTTCGTTGGTGTTTAAGTGCTGCTAGTGCATGAGGACAATGTAAACGTTAAATGTCAAACACTTTACAACTGCAAGTTTTACTAAGAAAGTTAACTAGGACATTCGAACCATAGTCACGCACGATGAAACTCTTAAGCACTAAGAAGGATAGAGAAACAATGCATTTGACAGTTCCATACGTTCTCGCAATAATTTTTTTAGTTAATGGAACAAGGGTTGTGGTAAAATTATCTGACTCCGTACGACGCTCATGGAACCACCGTGACAATATCCTCTGGATTGCATAAAAAATGGCAACTATTGGAAACTCTCTTTCTATTAACAACTTCGAATTTATGGACTCGGTTATGTTCGTGGTCATGAAATCAAACCTTCTTCCAGGAAAGAAAGCTTTACTTCATCACTCGAAACCAAATTCAGGCTGAAGATACTTAGGGGTGGCAATTGCTTCATTTTCCGGGGAACCTCAGAGGCTGATGGAATACGCTTAATTATTTTTCTTCCCTTTTCTATCTTCTTGAATGACAGATGGATGATAATGTGAACGAACTCGCAGTACCACCCACTACTCTTCTAGAGGAACTGGATATATCGTTTCGAATAAGCCAAAGATGTTTGCCATATAGAGAAGGAAGCAAAGTTTTATGTAAATTCTTGAACCAAAATCCAGCTTTATGTTGGTGTTTCATGTCGCTAGTGCATGAGGACAATGTAAACGTTAAATGTCAAACACTTTACAACTGCAAGTTTTACTAAGAAAGTTAACTAGGACATTCGAACCATAGTCGCGCACGGTAAACTCTTAAGCACTAAGAGGATAGACAAACAATGCATTTGACAGTTCCATACGTTCTCGCAATAATTTTTTAGTTAACGGAACAAGGGTTGTGGTAAAATTATCTGACTCCGTACGACGCTCATGGAACCACCGTGACAATATCCTCTGGATTGCATAAAAAATGGCAACTATTGGAAACTCTCTTTCTATTAACAACTTCGAATTTATGGACTCGGTTATGTTCGTGGTCATGAAATCAAACCTTCTTCCAGGAAAGAAAGCTTTACTTCATCACTCGAAACCAAATTCAGGCTGAAGATACTTAGGGGTGGCAATTGCTTCATTTTCCGGGGAACCTTAGAGGCTGATGGAATACGCTTAATTATTTTTCTTCCCTTTTCTATCTTCTTGAATGACAGATGGATGATAATGTGAACGAACTCTGGCACTACCACCCACTACTCTTCTAGAGGAACTGGATATATCGTTTCCGAATAAGCCAGCATGTTTGCCATATAGAGAAGGAAGCAAAGTTTTATGTAAATTCTTGAACCAAAATCCAGCTTTCGTTGGTGTTTCAGTGCTGCTAGTGCATGAGGACAATGTAAACGTTAAATGTCAAACACTTTACAACTGCAAGTTTTACTAAGAAAGGTTAACTAGGACATTCGAACCATAGTCACGCACGATGAACTCTTAAGCACTAAGAAGATAGACAAACAGTGCATTTGTCAGTTCCATACGTTCTCGCAATAATTTTTTTGTTAACGGAACAAGGGTTGTGGTAAAATTATCTGACTCCGTACGACGCTCATGGAACCACCGTGACAATATCCTTTGGATTGCATAAAAAATGGCAACTATTGGAAACTCTCTTTCTATTAACAACTTCAATTTATGGACTCGGTTATGTTCGTGGTCATGAAATCAAACCTTCTTCCAGGAAAGAAAGCTTTACTTCATCACTCGAAACCAAATTCAGGCTCAAGATACTTAGGGTGCGTTTGGTTTATTATTTTGGATAGGATTTTGGGGATAATATTTGATAGTTGGATAGGGTTATGATTACGAGAATATGATTTACAAAATATGTGTTTGGTAGAGTATTTTGACCTTGATATTTGATTAAAGTGGGAAATGTTAGTGAAGAATAATGAAAAAGCTGAGAAAAATAAAAGCCAACGGTTAAAAAAAAAAAAAGTGGGAAATGTTAGTGAAGAGAAAGTTGAGAAAAATAAAAGCCAACGTAAAAAAGAAAGTCAGAAAACTATCAGGAAAAATATTTTGCAGATTGGATTGTGCAAAATAATAAAACAAACATTATTTGAAAAATCAGATCCGAATATGGATAATAATACTGAACCAAACACAGCTTTAGCAATTCTATCATCCTTGATTCGAATTTGCCGGAAGTGGTCCTCGAACTCATCAACTCGATAAGCTTTTGTTGTCATGTAGTATGTCTGAAGGAGGCTAGCACACTTAAACTTTTGTTTTATGTTCTCACCAAGGTGCCTCATATAAAATCCGTGATGTGCTTGAGGGTAAATAGTGGCAATCCCCTTCTTTATGGAGTTGTGTCTATCGGATATTATGCACAACTCATCACTGTCAGGCACTATCATACGTAATTATGAAAAAACCAAGTGCACTACTTGTCATTCTTAGAGTCAACCACACACCATGCAATGAAATATGTGTGATTTTCACTGTCCTGTGCATTGGCCATCAACAATGTACCTCTATACTTTCCCGTTAAAAAGCAACCTATCAACAACTAACACTTTTCTCATGTTTACAAAACCCCTTATAGCATAACTATAAGCAACAAAAAAAATATTTAAACCACATATTTTTGTCCCACTTCAAAGTCGTCTTGCTAGCTTGGTTTGTCAACTCAAGCATATGACGATACGCTTCTAATACTATGTACTCATGCTCTGGCGTGCCCCTCACAAAATCTTGTGCATATTATCTCCCTTTCCAACATTTCCAGTAACTAACAACACATCTCAACTTTGTGCACATAAGTCTCTGAATGTCTTTAGGAGATGGACATTTCCCTTCAACAAACTAACTTTTGACAAATGGTCCAATAACATCATCTGAGGCTTGTCGATGCTTACCTGAAATATGTCACAAACCACATATGTGCTCATGGGTATATGTGCTAAAAATAAATTTTTTGGACTCTGCCAACCTTCTACAATAAACCTGCCACTTGCATTTTCGTTACGACATGCAACCGTCACAATCAATGAATTGGACTTTTTGGTGATGAACTGAAAATTACCTTTCACGGCAACAAGTTTTAGCTTCCTCATCACTTCCTCTTTGTTGTCAAATAAATACCCTATGAGCAACTCTTATCCATCCGTAAAAACAAAAGCTGATTCACTACTACCTGCAATTGCCCCTCTCTGAACATGCATAAAGGACCTTAGTGTTCTCTTCCTCATAAATTACACCTCTGCATAATCTGTATTTAAAGGAATCTCTACATTTGCGGGAACATATACGGGGTCCTCCTTCCTCAACATTTCATTCTGTCGCACATGACCAACCTCTTCTACAGTGTCCTCCTCACCACTCAAATCACCGCCTACTTTTTATTTTTCAACTAAGAAATCAATGCCCCCATAGTTCAAATTAAAACCAGCATTCTCTCCGCCAACTTCCTCATTGTCCCTTCCTTTGAACCAATTTCCAACGGTTTATCTACAAAATAAACCCTTAAAATTGCCTTAAACCATTATCGCCCACATCAATCATATATAACTTCACACCTTCATCAGACTTTAATCTAGCAGGAGGTACCTTATAATGTTCAGAAACTCTGCTTAAAATATACTTCACAACTATATCACTACATGAGCAACTCAAATCACCTCTTTTAATTATTTCATCAATCAACTCATTAAAAGTAACCTCTATGCTCATAGCAATTGGTATAACTTCTTTGCTCTTCCCAATCCACTTCCAATAACTTTCTTCCTCCACCCACTCACCAAAATATTCAACACCTAAAACAACTTGTCTCATGTCTAATAATAGCCAAGTACTTATAATGCAAGAAAAAAAATATTATTAACTAATGTACTAAAGGTTGAAAGATTTTAAAAAGCATATGCAGAGTCTTGAGCGATCTGATGTATCGCTTAAGCGATCTGGTATATCGTTTACTGGATCACTTAAGCGATCTGGTATAAATAAGCCCGGTCGCTAAGCGATATTTTGCTATTTACCTGATCACTTAAACGATCTGCTGTCATACACCAGACTTATAGTAGATCACTTAAACGATCTTTTGTCATTTACCCGATCGCTTAAGCGATTTGCTGCCATATACGAGACTTATAGCAGATCGCTTAAGCGATCTTCTGTCATAAACTTGATCGCTTAAGCGATCTACGATCTGTTGCATTATACTAGACATTCCTAGATCACTTAAGCAATTCCATCATATCCAGAACACATTTTCAGTCATCTCCACCTACAATCGGTGCTACCACCCCTAGCTACCCACAATGCAAGAAAATATTCAACAAATTTCACTCATTTCAACTTGCATTACATCAAACACACCCCAACAACCTAAACAACTAAATCAAAATCATAACCCAAACCCAAACCCAATCCGTCATTAAATCTTTGTAAATCGAAATATAAAATGGAAATGGGAGATACACATACCTAGATAAAATGTCAGAAGGAGGAAGAAAGAGGAGGATCTGTGGCAGAGAAGATGCTAATGGCGGAGGAAGAAGATAATGTTAATGGCGGGAAGAAGTAGATGTACAGGAAGGAGGAAGAAGAAGAAGTACATGAAGAAGAAGATGTAGACGAAGAAGAAGAACATGTAGATGAAGCTTAAAAGAAACAACAACCAAGGGGAGGGATGCGTTAATGGAGGGAGGAAGAAGAAGAAGATGTTTGGGTTTGTTTGCAAGAATTTTGGCTCTTTGGGGACGTATTGTAATTTTTAAAAGATTACACAATTCTTCATTAATCTTAATTAACCACTAATCATGTTTAATTAAACTTAATCAATAATAAGACTATTTACTTAACACTTTCAAACTACATGACCTTTGAATTAAATTTGAACTTGATTTGACCTTTTAATAAAATGCCCCTTAAAAAGAAATACTGTGCAATTACGACTAAAACAATTGCTCTATTTTCATCATCTCCCCTGAGGTTTCAAAAAACAACACCTACACCCCTTAGTGTGTATTTGAAAGCAACATTACTTATTTTTGCTTTTTTATTTCTCAAAAACCTTTGGGCTCCGTTTGGTTTACTTTTTTGCATTTTTTAGAAATTTTTTTTGAAAAAAGTTAAAAAAAGTTGAATTGGGAGGGTATTACGAGTAAGATTTGGAAATTAATAAAAATACCCCCTATGTTTGTTTATTTACTAAACACCCCTATAATAAAACTTTGAAAGTTAACAAAAATACCCCCAACCCACCCATTGAATAATCACAGTCGGCCACCACCGCCGGAGGGTGGCCAGAGTCGCCGTATCGATGCATGATCGGCTAGATCTTGCCAGTCGTGCACCAATATCCTGCCGCCGTATCCACGGTGATCTCGCAGCATTTGCTCATCGATGGCGATCTGACCGTCGTTAGCGTCGCCGTCGAGGCCAAAGATACGACCATCGCTTGATATGGCGCAGTGCACTGGTCATGGCCTTGCCGACTGTATTCACTCGTAGATCTCGCCGCATTTGCTCATCAACGATGGCCAAAGATACGGCCGTCGTTGACGTCTGGTTACGGGTAAAGATCTGACCATCAACGGCCAGATCTTTGGCCTTAGATCTGGCCTTTTCTGGCCAAATCCACCGTGGATCTGGCCAGAAAAGGCTAGATCAGCACACTATCGGCCAAATTCAGCTGGTAGTACACCATTATATCAGATTCCGGCCAACTTCCGACAGTGGTAGTCGGAATCTGGTATAATGTGGGTTTAGGGGTGTTTTTGTAATTTCAAAAAAAAATATTTATAGGTATTTAATTAAATTAACAAATTTAGGAAGTTTAAAAAAAGTTGAATAATATTGGATAATATTATGAGTTTTTTGGTATTTTACTGTTTAATTTTTTTGGGAATACTAATAATAGTATTCCCAAAAACCAACCAAACGGAACCTTAGTGTGTATTTGAAAGCAATATTACTTATTTTTGCTTTTTTTTTTCTTCCCTTTTTGAGAAATAACAATTAGCTCCCTTGGACCTTGCAAACTCGTAGTAATTATCTTGGCTTTTTTTATTTTTTATTTATTTTAATTTATGATTAGTTGAATTAAAAAGGAGTTTTTTCTCAACAATTCGAAAAGAAAAAAGATAGAAAATGAAAGGAAAAGTGGAGAGGAAAAAAAAATGACCTTTTATTTTGGAAAGTGATGTAAAAAGTGAAATTGACATTCACATTTTTTAAATTGAATACAAATAAATTTATTGGATGAAACTAAAAATTTCACCACGGACAGACAGGGTTTTCAATACTTTTTTGAAAATTGTGACTATACAGAGTAGTGGTCTTTTAGCGACGTAAAAAAAAAACCTTTAAATATAATTTAATCATGATATTTCAATCTTTCTTAAAAGAGTAAACGAACTTTTTCTCATTTAATAGTTGAATGATACTTTCTCACTCATAGACTTTTAAAATACCACTTTATTATCTAAATTTATATTACGTTTTCAATTTCGGCATGTTGCGACCCTACCCCATCACATTCTCTTTCCTGATTATCACTCATTAAAATCCCATTAATCCCATACTCCCTGTCCAACCACATCGAATGATTAAAGTTTGCATAACTATTCATCCCAAGTCAAATTTTGATCAATCCCAACCACCAAAATCTAACATTTTACCACTAAAAGACTCATACCCTCTCATCTTCAAAAGTCCTGACGACTTAGATCGAGTTTGTTCTCTATTCACCGTCGGAATATAATTTTAAATAGTCAAATGATATTTTAAAAGTCTATTGGATGGAAAAATGTTATTAAACCATTGTTTAGGTGGAAAAAAGTCGTTAATTCTTTTAAAAAAATAATAATACTATATTTACAAAGAAATCTTATAAAAATTTTCATACAAAGTAAGGTGGCATAAAATAAATGGAAGAGTAAAATAAAAAGTCAAACTCATTAAATTTATTATTTCATTCATTTTTTACCATATGTAATTTTTGTAAAATTTATTTATAAGTGTAGTATTACCTTTTAAAAAAATACAAATGTTTTTAAAGAATAAAAAAGCAAAACTAGACACGTCACACACATTGTCCCCTCTCATGACTAGCACCATCAAAGTCGGACATGTCAATGTAACCTTATTGATACTTTCAAATATGGTAATGGGATTTAGGTTATTTGATGAAACCTTTGGGGGAAGTCAGCGTTGTTCCCGACATATAATAAGGACAAGTCTGGTAACCTTATTGATAGTTTTAATTATTTCTGACATGGTGAACAATCGCAAACCTTCATAGTAGAGGAGCCCGTCAGCCATAACAAGGAAAGCCACAAGGGGATGTAAAAACCCTGGGCCGGAGGCGGGCTTGCCTGGGCCAGGCCCTGGTTTTCTTTTAAAATGCAAGCCCGGGCTACTGGGAAGTCACGGATAATTTTTGAACTACAAAAGGTATGATTAAAATTATAAGAAATTAGGGGAAAACTAAATATTTTATAAAATAGTATACTAATTATCATTTTATGTTATGATAACCTCTCTATGAGAA
This sequence comes from Pistacia atlantica, assembly GCA_026229545.1. Taxonomy (NCBI): domain Eukaryota; kingdom Viridiplantae; phylum Streptophyta; class Magnoliopsida; order Sapindales; family Anacardiaceae; genus Pistacia; species Pistacia atlantica. Next base: position 26,884,440 of record CM047902.1, on the reverse strand, counting down.
ACACTATGCTTCACTTTTATAACATGGTGAAGTCTTTTAACGACAAAACGATACGTGTTAAGTATATATTAATTAAGTTTTTTCTTTTATATAATTTTTTTTTTCACAATAACCCCCTATAAAAGATAAAAGATATATACAAATAAGACAATAACATTATATTAAAATTATTCACACAGTATTAAAGGGTGTTATCGAGCCGAGCCGAGTACAAGAGGAGCTTGAGCTTGAGCTCAATAGAAAAAATGGGTTTGAGCTGGAGCTCCAAAAAAAATAGATTTCTTACATAAAAAGTGGTGGATAAAGGGTGAGACATTTTTCCAAACATAAAAAAAAAAAAAAAAAAAAATTATTTTTCAGCAATCAAAAGAACAAAATGAACAAATAACAATCAATAAAATAACAATCAACAAACATTATACAAGAAATCCTCAACAAATAACAATCAACAAACATTATACAAGAAATCCTCAACAAATATATATTATGTACAGTTTGAGAATCGGGAGAAGAAGAAGGAGATGCAAAAATGGAAGTATCTCAGTCATTAGTGTCGTTGGAGTTGTCGGGTGGGCGAATTCGGCAGAAAATCTCAATCATTGGAGTCTCGACCTTGCAATTGGAAGAGTATGAAGCGATTTGAGAATTGAAATGGAATTAGGTTTGGGATTTTAATTGAATTTGGATTTCCTTACACGGTATTATATAGAAGAGTGTTTTTTTTAACGATAATTCTCTCTAGAGATACATCAATAATTATGATGGAGGGTTAAAAAAAATGGCTGTCTTAATATACTATTTACGCAATTAATCCTTATTCTTATAACTATTTTCAGTTTGCGTGTATTTAAAAAAAACACAAAAGCGAAAAAGAAGTTTTAACGTAAATACACCAAACGAGAGAACTTGGTCACTTTTGGTTGGTTGATCCTTTCTTTATAAACACTTATAAATATGCTTAAATCCGAATATTCCCTCACAAATTTCTGTCAAATTACATCTTTGTCCTTGTTTATAATTTTTGTAGAATCATCTCCTTCACCAACCATAATCGCCCATTTCCTCCGCTATCCACCATGATCGCTCTCTTCTTCTTCCTCCTCTTTCTCACCCAAACCCTAGCCTCCTCCACCCCTACTCTCACCATTTCCCCCAAAATCTTAAACAAATCAGGCGACACCGTTTTGATCAAATGGTACAACGTTCCTTCACCTTCCAAACTTGATTGGCTCGGCATCTACTCACCACCTGACTCACATGAGCAAAATTTTATCGGCTACAAGTTCCTCTCAACCTCACCCTCATGGGCCCAAGGATGGGGCTCCATTTCTTTGCCCTTAACCAATCTCCGCTCCAACTACACCTTCCGGATCTTCCGCTGGACCGAGTCCCAAATCAATCCCAAAAAACACGATCACGACCACAATCCCATACCTGGTACGGCCCATTTATTGGCCCAATCGGAACAGCTCGGGTTTGCATCGGGCCGTGGGCCGGAGCAGGTGCATTTGGCGTATACGGATGAGGAGAGTGAGATGAGGGTGATGTTTGTGGCGGGAGATGGGGAGAAGAGGTATGTGAGGTACGGGGAAAGAGAGAAGGAAATGAGTGACGTGGATGTGGCACGTGTGGAGAGGTATGAGGTAGATCATTTGTGTCATGCCCCTGCCAATCGGAGCGACGGATGGAGAGATCCTGGGTGGATTTTTGATGCAGTCATGAAGGGTCTCAAGAAAGGTGTAAGATATTATTATCAGGTAATTGATCTTGGCTTTAATTTCTTGATTAGCTTATAATTTTCTTGTCATTTCCATAGATTGTTGTGTAATCAATTTCTTTCTTTTAGTTGGTTAAGATGGATAATTGTGGAAAAAATTATAGCCTTAGTTGTTGAATTATGTCGTTTCCCTATTAATTTTAACTATTAATGAATATGCTCGATTAGTTTAAACATTTCTCCACCTTTTAGATCAGAGTTAATTGAAGCTCTTACGGTAGTTATGATCTCAGTTGCTATTTATATGGTTCATCGGTGTAAGAGTATATGCATCTGAGGAGAAAAATAAATATCCTTTTTTGGCATTGGTGTTGTGCCCCTTGTTCGTTGTAGCCAAAATTGTGGTCGGTAACTATGTTTACCTCCTTAGCCTATCATTTGAGTAGGAATATCTATGCTGTTTATGACAGGTTGGAAGTGACTCTAACGGTTGGAGTGAGACTTACAGCTTTGTGTCTCGGAACGAAGATTCAAATGAAACAATAGCTTTTTTATTTGGAGATATGGGAACTGCAGCACCTTACACAACATTTGTCCGTACACAAGATGAAAGCATATCCACAATGAAGTGGATCCTTCGTGACATTAAAGCTCTTGGTGACAAGCCCGCTTTTGTTTCACATATTGGAGATATCAGCTATGCAAGAGGTTACTCTTGGTTGTGGGACCAGTTTTTCACACAAATTGAACCAGTTGCATCCAGAGTAGCATACCATGTTTGCATCGGTAATCATGAGTATGATTGGCCTTCACAGCCTTGGAAACCTGATTGGTCACAATGGATTTATGGAACTGATGGTGGTGGTGAATGTGGAGTACCCTACAGCCTTAAGTTTCACATGCCTGGGAACTCTTCGGAACCAACTGGAAGCCATGCTCCGGCAACTCGAAACCTTTACTACTCAATGAATGTTGGGGTGGTACATTTTGTCTACTTTTCAACTGAGACCAATTTTCTTAAGGGAAGCAACCAATATAATTTTATAAAGCATGATTTAGCGTCAGTTGATAGGAAAAAGACCCCGTTTGTGGTTGTCCAAGGGCACAGGCCAATGTACACTACAAGCAATGAAGTTAGAGATACGCTGATGAGGGAGAAAATGCTTGAGCACTTGGAACCTTTGTTTGTGAAATATAATGTGAGTATTGCATTGTGGGGTCATGTCCACAGATATGAGAGGTTTTGTCCACTGAATAACTTCACCTGTGGGAGCATGGGCCTGAATGGGGTGGAAGGACAGGCATTTCCGGTTCATATCGTGATCGGGATGGCAGGACAAGACTGGCAACCTATATGGGAACCTAGAGCTGACCATCCAGATGACCCAGTCTTCCCACAACCTTATCGGTCTTTGTACCGGGGGGGTGAATTTGGGTACACTAGGTTGGTTGCTACAAAGGAGAAGCTTACCTTTTCCTATGTAGGAAACCATGATGGGGAGGTGCATGATACATTTGAGATCCTGGCATCTGGGCAGGTCCTCAATGGTGATGGTGATAGTAGTGATGGTGGCATTGGTAGTACAGAAGCCAAGAGTCAGGTGGTTGACTCTACCTTTTCATGGTATGTCAAGGTAGCAAGTGTCTTGGTACTTGGGACTTTTTGGGCTATGTTCTTGGTTTTGTTTCACACAGTAGGAAAGTAGCTGCTTCTGGAAGAAACTGGACTCCTGTGAAGAGTGATGATACATGAAGTATGTTACATTGAAGCATATTGATTGTTGAAAATTGCAAATATTCTCATTGCCAATTTTCAAGACCTGGTCCAGTGAGGTATGAAGGTTTGAAGTTGTCAGCCAATGGTTTCCCACAGTCTGGACTGGATAAGAAGATGGAATAAAATGGTATGGCCATAATGCTTGTGAATAACATTTTGTAGATACGCAATTTCCCATCTATATTGTAAAATAAGATTATTGAATGACTCTTTTCATTTAGTTGGAAGCAGGACAGCTTTGAAGCATAACTTTGCCTGTTTGTCAAATTAAGATGTTACTGTACAAGCTTAAAAGTACTTGTATACATGATCTTATGTTACTTTTATATCTTGTTTTGGTGGCTAACAAGTCCCAATCTTCTATGATTCGCATTGATTTTGATGGAATTCTAACGATGCTAAATGTGATTATTGATATATAGGCAAAGCCTCAGAAGTATGATTTTCTGAAATCTAATATCTTTCTGTGTTCTGCGTGTCTAGGAATTGTCAGTTTTCTTAATCTTCTGAACCTACTAGTTGTAACGAGCAAGATATTTTGTGTCCTCAAATTAATATGGTGAAATTCCCGGTCTGAAGGTTTAATTAATGACAGATAACCAAAATTTTCCTTCGTAATACTGTTATTTGTGCAAATTATATAGGCAAATTTTTGTATTACAAAGACTAAAGGATTCGAGGGTGATTGAACCTTGCATGACCTGGCAGGAAATGAATTGGGTTACCGACTCAGCGACTAAAATTCGGGGTCCTGTTGCCAGTTATGAAATCTATTTATTAGTTTTACAAATTTAAAGTCATCAGGCAAAATCATTTCGGAAAGCAATATATAAAATCCATTCCATAAATTCTAAAATTAAATTTCAATTTTTTCCTATTAAATTTAAGCCTAGCATTGTCAAGTACAGAGCTCTCTCTTGTAGTGTAAATATTGGAAACAAATTCTAGATTAACTGTAGAGTATTCTTCCTCTAGTAAATTATTTTTATTGTTCTTTTGAGCCTGTCATGTTCGCTTATTTCTGGATATAAAACATTTGATCTTAATCACTTTTATAATTTCTCATCCCTTTATTTTGATCTCCCGTATAAAGCATTTGAGTATTGAATAATCTTTTTTTTTTTTTTTGTTTCTTTAGAAGTACCTACAGATTGAATTATCAAATTGGTCATCTAAAGCAAAAGTAAAGCAATGTTTGCTCCTGGAAAGAATGATCAGTTGTATTAACTAAAAGTTTGAAGTGTAAAATAATACATACATCATATACCAAGGACATATTCCAAAAAAATATAAAGAAAATTGTAAAAAGAATGTTGTTGTTGCACATCAGAATGAAAATGTAGAAAAGACTGATAGTGGCTGAAGAAATTTCTGAGAAGGTTTATAGTCATTCACTTTCCAAGCAAACGGCGTGTACGCTGGTTTGCATCTTTAACTCGAGAGTTGAGCTCATCCATGTCGTCAGAGAGATGATCAAGAGATTTGTTTTGCCTAGATTTGCCAAATTATTAGAACATTGTGTATTTGTAAGATTGAAGCAAACAAACAAGTGACTTCTTCCACGAATAAGGCTTGTGGTAAGAAAAACCAACATGAAATCTTAACATGGTTCCAGAAGAAGTATTCAATGAAATTCATAAAATTGTGTATACATAAAAGTTTATTAGAAATTTCATAAGCCAGGAACAACACAACTAACCTGTCAAGTTCGCTTCCCATATCAGCTGCCATGCCCTTCAAATCACCCAAGATGTTACTTAAATCTGAAAGGGCATCATCTTGCTTCTCCTTCTCCAACTGTTTTTGCAAAACAATAGTTACAAGTCCAGCAATAATACTGCCAAAGTTGTATACAAATAATCAACATATGCAGATACAAACCTCTACTTTCTTCATGGCATTTGTGGGTTCAGAAGGAGGTGTCGTACTAGCTGTGCGTCCCCCTGCTGCAGGAGGTATACCCAATTTTTCCCTCTGCTCCAAGTAGTTTTCACTTCTTTTGGATGGTTGATCTGCCAAGCCAAGAAGTTACCAAATAGAATATATTTGAATAAATTCATAAGGAAAGTGAAAGAAGCCAATAATGTTAAGCAGACCTGGCGTGGTTAAAGGCCCTGTAATATCTCGAGTCTTCTTTGGCTTCCACGTTTTCGAGAACATGCCACCAAGATCATTTAAGAGTTTCTCACCCTGAAATTGACATTATAAGATTAAGAAAAAAAAATTCCATCGACAACAAAAGCCACTTGAAGGAATCAAGGAAACAATCACAAGAACACTAAACACTGGCTATGAATGCAAGGACAAAAAGAAATTGAGAAAAAAAAATCTCTTTATGACTATCTATTGCACCACCATGTGTGATCCAAGAAAAATTAAAATAGCAATCTAA